>CM024244.1:35685408-36185890 GCA_013421045.1 Propylea japonica
TCCGCTAACGTCTAATAATATCTTGACCATTAGTCGCTGTCCTAAATAACCTAAGTCCTAGTTTATTAAATAACTATTAATATACGGCTTACGTGATATAACGGAAAAATTTAACCAATAACTCGAAACGAAAATCAATGATTTGATATCTGATTTTATCAATTTGTCATTTAATTGAATATTTTCCCACATTTCTCTGAATACATCCAGATCCTTGTTTATTTTTTGAATTCATAACTGTATGCGTTGAAACGTTGAAGAGTTTGAAAAAATATGAATAAATGTCATACCCATGTTTTTTTAGTATAATATAATTTGGAAAACAAATAAAACCAATCCGTTTGATGATTCAATACTGTTTCGTTTGAGTAATAAGAATAAAATTTTTGTTCGGTTATGTCAGCCCGCGAAAGCCAAACACATGAAAAACGTCGTTGCTATGAGTATTTTTATCCAAATTTTGGGAGAGATTGAATTTTTTATACATTATGAGACGCCAATGTGAGTCTATTCAGACCTACTTAAAACTTGAACAGCAAGCAGAAACATCAGTATTGTTTGGTTTTATGGTGTTTTAGCATTTTCCATGAGCTTTTCTGTCCAGTACATAATGCACATTCTGTCCAGTGAATAATGGAATCTCAGCATGTTGAAAGAGAAGTTAACTGTAGCTGTCTACATCATGGAGCAAGTATTTGATGCTGAGAAGCTAAGTATTCCAATTGTCGAAAAGCTTCAATTTGAGTCAATATTCAAAACTTGTACCTATACTTCCCCGAAAAGTTGTTAAAAAAAATTCTGAATTATTTAAGCGAATTTTTCGCATGCCGTTAGGTCATTCTCCACACTGTATTTGCTTGCTGAAAAGTATTGCTTTGTGCGCTTCAACTTGTTTATTCAGAAATTATCATTCCTTTCAATCATAGCATTTTTAACGACAGCATATATGGTCACGAAATTAAAAATAGGGCGAAAGTTCAAGACCAGTTAGTTAAAAGATTTTTCCGTCGACCACATATTCTTGATTGAAATAATTTTTTTCAACATAAAAGGTACATTTGACATGAGTAGGTAATATAGATTTCAGTAGAGTTGTTATATTACATGTATTGCTCTTGAATGCATTATGTTCGGTTGCCTATGACAATTGCACAATAAAAAAGTAGGAATTAAGCAGAAATATGGGTATCTATTGATCAATTTAATGAACGAACTCAATTTTCACCTTTAGTATTCTCCAGAGTCCACGACGATTTAGAAATCTACTTTTTCATGCATCTCAATCATATACTTTTAGATAAGTCGTGTAATGGAAAGGACCCTCATTTAAATCTACGGCATAAACAACTAGTCTGCAAATTTATGACTTGCTGACGAATTAACTTCAATATTCCCAGGACCCTTTTCTGACCATAGCTCTTCAAATCGCTCACTCACGCACATGAAATTTTTACCTTAATTCCAACTCTCATTGTTTATCGCGGCGAAGATGCAGGCCAAGCGTGGGCGGTTGCGCCCTCTAGTGGGCGGTCGGTGGGGTTTTAATTGTGGTACTTAGTTAGGTTGTCAGAACTGCGATTGTTGTATAAACGTATAGTGTGAAGCTATAAATAGCAATTAGGGACTGACAGGCGTGGAAATGCTTTTGGGTCGGCGGGTAATAAAAAAATATAGCCGAATATCATTAAAGGGACGTTTCATTCTGCGTCAGAGCAAGGTTTGATGGAGAGGAGGATTTTCCTGATGATAGAAATATGTGTGCCAGGTTCAGGGTGACAATGAGAAATGTCTTAGCAGCTGTGAGGTGAAAAAGACTAACTGTATGCAGTTCTGCAGTGGACCATGATGGTAATTTTCATATGAGAGTGCAGGTCATAATTTATTACAAAATAACTATCGTGTATATGTTATTATTTTTATATCCCTAGGAATCCAACTATATTCTACTGGTCCAGAATAGGACCTCTTACCCATAGAATGTACACACATTGGTCTCTGCAAGCCTCAGTATAACACAGTGTTTTTCTAAATTATATGTCCCATGAAGAAAATCGTAAAAATGTGCAACCTGATTTTGCTAGGCTTCTGCAAGATCCTTATCATTATTATTATTATCATTCTGCTTCTGATACACAGAGCAAGCAAATTATATTTGCTGACTTTCCATACGGTGAAATCATCATGAACTCTTAGCATGAGCAAGTATCGGAGAGTTTCTCTAGAAGGTTTGTTCTGATATTCAACTTCCATTGCAAGACCCGTTGCCTTATATTGATATTTTTCAAGTCCTCAAAAAGGTTTTGGTCCAGCAGGTTTTAACTTTGATGCATGTTATAAGTTATCGGCTTTTTGGTTTCTTTCAACACCACAATGCTCTTACCCCTATAGTAGTATCCCAGGTCAGCAGACATCTTTGGCAGTATGATTCCATGGATTTCAGCGTGGCCTGGCTATCAGGCGTTGAGGTTCATTTCAAGACACTCTAATTTTGATCCATCGGTATCCACAACGTTTTCTATGTGTTCTGGAATACAAACCTAAGGGACTTTGATTACATCATTCAACTTGCCAAGGTATTTATATACCAGATATACCAAAACGCCTCAATGCCCACTTGGCGGTACGTGTGTATTGCTACTAGAAGCCTCTTTCTAGGGTGAACTGAATCCATTTTTGAGAGCGTGTTCTCCTTAAACAAGTGCTTTATCGTTTTGTGAATGAAGACTATCATACTGACTTACTATGCAGAATTTCGTGGCCATAGTGTCAACAGAGCCAAAGAAAATTCGATTGAAATGTTGAAAAGAAGAATCTCTATATTTCCATAACAGGATAACCGATTCAAGTGAAATTTATTTTGTGAATCATGACTGATCTAATGATTTATAGAATTTAATTTTTTTAATAATTTTTTTTTCATATTCAATTGTTTGAATAATTTCCAAATCATAATTTCGATTGTGCTGAGATTCTGCACTTATACAGTCATGACTTAGCGATAATTTAAGGGCATCAAATATACCTAATATTATCGACAAAAACACCCAATTTGGAGTTTTAGTAAAAGTATGTACTGATTTTCTTAGTAAATCCACAATACAACTAGCACATTGAAGAATAATTTTTTTTCAATGATTTAACACGCAAGGATATGAGCGTGTTAGCTCATTTAAAAAAATTATACTTCAATGTGCTAGTTCTTGTACTATTGCGAATTTAGTAAGAAAATCAGTAAATTTTTTTCTTAAAATTTTTTCAAAGAATTCTTCAAGTTATATGTTTCCATATTGTTCCACTTCAATAAAAGGCGGTAGTATCATCTTTCAAAAAACATTTTTTTCACATCTGTAGGACCTTTATGTCCAAAACTGAATGGGTGAACTCCCCACTATGGGTGTTTTTGTAGATAAAATTAGGTTATTTTTGATGCCCTTAAATTATCGCTAAGTCATGACCAAATACACTGTATATTTGGTATCAATCTCAAATCCCATATGAATTTTTAATTAATAGTTGTATTGATCCATCAAAGAACGAGCGCTCAAAAGTTCCAGCTCAGGGCTTTTCTTATTTTTTTTATGTGTATTTCTCCTCGAAATAGGTTCGGATGAAAACCTTATTGTTCATACTATCACTTTCTTGAGTGTCGGTTTTTGAGCCATCGATTGGTAACACATTGCGTTTGCTGGAATTTAATTGACAACCTATACTTTTTCTCTTCGAACAACAATGATTATATCAAATTGCTGAGGAGCATATTGATGAATTGTCATTTTCGAGTCATTAGCTCTCATCTCTGTGGTGTTTTTTTATGATGACGGAAGAAATTTGCCGTCACTTCCGCAGAAATAATGATAGTTGTCGTCAAAGTTAAATATTGGCCTTACTAGCATTTCAAAGTATAACTCACCTATGACAGAATATTCAATATTGTCGATTATAAATTTCACATCCATATATTACGAATTTTTAACAAGGAATAAACGCCCTTCCGATGATAGGACCTTAATATATTATTATATTCATCACTTCCATTGTGCGAATTCATACACCTCTTCCCAACCCTCACACAATTCATCCACAAAGGTTCGGATGGCTTTAATCAAATTATTTCATGCATTTATGCATCTCTAGTTACGTATTCAAAGCCCCAGTTCTTGACGAGGGCGTAAAAATGGACAATGCAATGGGCGGGAAACCATGAATGCCCGCTTTGAAGGGGATGCGTTGAAATGTCAGATACACCGGTGCTGCAGTCTGTGTGTACTTAGCAGGCGAGCGTGCCCATGGCGAAGTACAGTTGTGTGTTTTCCATTTGCTGGAGAGCTCTCCGATATTCTGCACCTTTTCGTGTAAATAGGAACAATCGATGTGCAAAAATTGGATTGGTCCTGACAGAGATTGGTTGTTTGATGACTTGAGAAGTTGGGGAGATTTGGCATCTTGTTTGGAAATTGTAGAGCCGAAAATTGTTGTATCAGTTCCCTCTCCGCAGAATAGAATTTATTATACCAACATTAAATTTGAAATTTCTTCATATTGGGAAAGCTATCACGTCAGTATCCATATGATGAGTTTTGTGCTTTATTGGAAAACGTTTTGGTGTTTTATTCGGCTGTCCTAGAATGTTGAATTTTTTCAGAAATCTCCCTCTTGATTTGAATCTGATGAAGCAAAGTTTAAGATGTATTTACCGTCAACTCTTTTCAAGATTTTTGTAGGATTTCATCAGTGTGTAGAATAGCTCTGAATGATTGAGGCACTCGAGAACCCTTCACTTCGGGATGGTAACCGAAGCAACGCCATATTTGATGATTCTCTCAAAGAACCTACTCCTTCTGTATTTAAATGGTTTTCCAATGAGAGATGTTATTTTGATATTTAAAAAAAATGTCATTTTTAAATACACTGCTCAACAATTGATAGGGATCACTTACTTGTTCTAAATTTATTTCTGAAATATTCGCTCCAAGATTATAAATTTAGTCAGATATTAGAGTATTTCCAGTTGATAATATGGTTCACTTGAGAAAAGAATGAAAAAGTTGGAGAGAAAAAAAGACTTTATTAGGAACACTCAAAATTCTGTGTTTGAATAACATAAAAATTTTATGATGAAACCACAAGAAGGCTGAAGTTTCGGTTAAGCTAGTACCTAAGTGGACCCCCACGAGCTCGTCTCAAGCATTCTACCCTACGAGGCATACTTTCGATCGAACGATTTATAAAATTTTGGGGGAAATTCGTCCAAATATCCCGTGAAGCGTTAGAAAGGTCCTCCAGGTTATTGGTCGATTGTTCTAAGGTTGACAATTGTCTAGACATCTCAGACCAGACATGTTCGATGCAATTCATGTCTGGAAGGTGAGCTGGCCAGTCCATCCTATCAATAGCATGAGTTTCTAGCACTTCATTAACCAGACGACAACGGTGTGGACGGGCATTCTCGTCAATAAAATGAAATTCTCGCCCACGGCAGCCGCAAACGCAACAAATTATGGGTTCAATAATCATATCGTGATATCTCTGGCTGGTCATGGTGGTGTTCTGCAGAACAACCAACTCTGTGCGTTGGTTCAAGCAAATGCCTCCCCATACACATATAGAACTTCCGCCAAAAGCTGTTGTGGGTACCATAAACTGTTCTGCATACCTTCGACCTCTTTCCCTCCAAGCAAGAATACGTCCATCGGAGTTGACCAAACGAAATCTAGACTGATCCGTAAAAAAACATCGCCTCCAATCTTCAAGTGTCCAATTGCGGTGCTCCTCAGCCCATTGCCGTCGATGAACCCGGTGTTTCCTATTCAGGTAAGTGGGATTTCTCCTAGCATTGAGGATCAAAAGACGATCTTGGGCAGCTGTTGTACTGCGCTGCCGATCTCCCCCATGAACATAAGCTACTGAGTCGTTTTGGATGAACCTATTCCACGACACTCTGCGAAACATTCAACCGCAGGGACACTGTCGCTGGGACAAACCTTCCTGTATCCACCGTATGATTTGGTCCAGTTGCACAGGAGCCAAACGTCTTCTCGGCATGACTGATAAGCTCATACTGGTCTCATTTCTTCAATTATTGTCACCTTATGTGTTTGAACGAGAGAAAAAAACAGATTTAATAACAAATAACACATTGCTTTTCACTCCACCTGTAACAGCCTACAGATAATAATCGAATTGTGAATTTGTGAACAAGAGCCGATGAAGACTTTGATATAATCATCTCAAAACATCTAACTTTTTCCTTAGAGAACATATAATGTACAGATATTCACGAGATTACTCGAAAAAAATACAAATGAAGATAAGTTCATAAGTGATCCGTATAGCTATTGTTGATCAGTGTATAAAGCTCCGTCTTGTTGGAAGTAAACGTTGTCCAAATCAATACTATCCAATTTCGGCCATAAAGAATCATTAATATGTAATCTCTTGATAGCGCAATCCATTCAGCGTAACTGTTGCTCCAGTCCCACTTTCAAAGAAGTAAGGTCAGTTGACTCTACCAGACTATAAACCGCACCAAACAGTCACACGTTCAGGATGGAGAGGCTTTTCAACAATAACTCTTGGGTTTTCCGGGCCCCAGATGCAACAATTTGGCTTGTTGACGTAGCCACCGCGGTGGGAATGGGCCTCATCACTCAAGAGGATTTTTCGATAGAATTTCGGATCATTTTCATGCATTTCAACGACCCAATCAGCAAAGACACGAAGTTGTTGATGATCGGCCGGCTTGAGTTCTTGTAAAAACTAAACCTTAAGACCCAAATCTTTATGCAAAATACGGTGTAATGACGTTTGTGGAATGCCTAATTTCAAAGAACGACGAGTTATGGACAAACCTGGGTTTTCTTCAACACTTTCGGCTACAGCAGCAATATTCCCGGCTGTTCTTGAGCAACGTGCACGGGTTTTATTCTTCACATCACTAACTTGTCTCAACAGTTCGAGTTTTTCCATTATATTTTTTATTGCGTTCCGACAAGGTGCTTCACGACGATCCAAAAATGTTCGACTTTTATGAACCGTCTCCGCCAAATTTTCACCATTTTTAGAGTGAATTTTGATAATTTAAATGCGTTCTTCAGGCGTGTATCGTTACATTTCCATAAATGGCGTAGTTTATACTTGTCAAATGGCAAAAAATGACAGCTTCAAACGTGATATCTACCGAAATAGCGGGCTATTCAAAATAACACCTCTTATTGGAAAACCCTTTACCTCGAATTAAGTATTCATACCTCAGAGTGTGAAGTAGACCTAGAGATAACCTTACGCACTTTACTGCCGAACTACCATTTCTGAATATAATTGTTGAATTTTGCTATAGCTATAGTTACATGAATACTCTCAACCAACAATAAACTGCCACCAAATCAGTAAAATAATTCAGTTCATGAACGTCGTCAAAACGAAACTATGAACACGGCTCACCCAATAACAGAAACATAATGATTTTTCCAAACTGACAGAATTGTCTATAGCAGACTGTTAGTACCATAGTAGGTGAGCCGTAAAGCATTTATCCCAATACTGAACAAACAAACGGCACAAGTTCGCAATGCCGAAATGATTCTACTTGGCTGCGTCAATAAATGCGTGAAGGCACCTCTAGGTTTACTTTTTACTCTGAGTAAAAAACACAACAATCCAACGCAATTGCGAGTTTAGCCACGACGTCATCGTGGCTCTAACCGAGGGACGTTCACACCAAATTTATTAAAAATGCATCGATTATAAATATTCATTATGAAAACTGTCATAGCGTCCGCACCATCTGCATATAACGAGGGGATTCGCCTGAACCGACGTGATAATATGTCTCGCGTATGCGCCCTCCCTTGACCATCGAGTCGAGAATTGTGTAACACGACTCGTTCGACTAATTACAGTCAATTAACATTATAGACAGAATATACAGCAAGTGAAACTGCCTTGTTCATAGTGCAATTAATATGGATACCCCTCGTGAAAATGATACGTCCATAGGGGAAATTGGCTGATGCTCAGGGGTTTTCACGCCTTCTTGATGTTGCAGTCAGGATAGAGAAGAATGTTTGTAGGGTGGCACATATTTCTTATTTCTTCAGAAGCTCTATTAGTGACGAGGTCTTTTACCGAAGCATCAAATTTCTAGTTGTTTGGGTGACTTTCATCACATTCACGAGTATTTTCATCAGTAACTGGCTTTGACTCGAAACTATAATTGCCGCCACAAATATTCATATTTTCAACAGCTTAAGGAATTTAACGTATATAGCACCTTATACAGTGTGCTTCAAAATTATGGAACAAATCAATCTTCTCATCAGACGATTTTTCTTCCACTTTCATACAATTTTTATGCACTTTTGAAGGATTTTTGTTGCACCGTGTGACATCCCCATCAACCCTCTAAATTTTTCGAATAGGTGAAGTGGGTCATGTGGTACTTTTTTTGGCAAGGTTTCTTTATCTTCTTTACAGGCGTGCAGACATTTTCAGGAAAAAAATTTTGTTGAAAAACGAGTTAGTTCAAAAAGGTTTTCAGTATGTGCACTTTATCATGGTGCATTTACTTTGAGACGATGGTACCTGATGAAATTTGTCACCGAATGTTATGATCTGAAATAGGTCTCATAGAGATAGGATAGTATAGAGTTGCCATCATTGAAATAAACGTGGTATCATATATACAATAAAATGGTATCGTGTGAACTGTAAGGCTTTCTTCAAGCAAATAAGAGACAGATAAGAAAAAAATTAGAGGAAAAACATATCACAGGTAGGAATGAGTACTGAACAGATCCGCATTCGAAATTTTTGCTAGTCTCTCTTGGTAATCTAAAATCTTTTTATATGTGTATATTATCGCCTAAGGAAAAATTGTTTATTTGATATTCTTATTTGAACAGGAATCGTGAAGACCCAACACGTGGTATTTTTTGGGTAAAATTTGTAAACAAAAAAAACTGGCAACTTAATTCAACCCTGAACTTTCCGCCATATTGGTCTCCAACTTAACCCCACCCAGTGGTACTATTTTTCCTTACTCAATTGTATGCCATAGCGTCGCTTCTCTACTATATCTCGATGGTAGAGGTATGTTATTAATAACATACCTACTCTCAACTTCTTTGAATCCCCTCACGTGAAAAATTAGTGTGTGTGAAACACTGCGCTTCAGTTAAATTTTTTCACGTGAAGGGGTTGAAAGGTGTTTAAAGATGTGCATGAACAAATAAATGTATTGGTCGACATTCATTGTAATTCTCAAGTCACAGCCAGATATGTCTCATAATGAGAGTAAAATGAGAACAAACTGCCGTAAGTTCAACGCCACAGCCTTTTTAATCGCAAATCATGTTGAGTCATGTCCGTAATTCATCCACTTTGATTTTCTTAGTCACCATTACCTTATGAAACGGAGCAAAACGGGTTAAATATACCTCTTAACCCAGGTCGAAAAAAACACCGTAGAAACCTACTTCTCCTATTGCCGCCCGTGACATGCACAAATCATTTTTCCAGCAAATAGACCAGGTATTTCAAAAATAGTCAACGGCCACGGTATGCCGAGAGCCGCTTCAGCTCTGGGAGTGTCACAGATACCAACCGTGTTGGTTTCCTTTCCCGCTATTTTTACCCGCGCCGGGAGATTTATAGCAATTTGTCAGGAACTGGAAGTGTGCTAAGAGTATATGCGGTTTAAATGATCGCTTTTTACGCCCACCGGGCGCGCAATTATGAGCCGGTGACGACGCTGCGGACAAATCGTCAACCGTGTCCGGCGATTTGTCCGGATTTATTTATTTCGTTGTTCGCTAGCGGATTTATCTATTCGGAATTGGAATAGGTTTGATGTGAGTGTTTGCAGATGGGTGTAAATCATTAGAAGGAGTCATGTGGGACAGCGAACGAATACGGGACCAATTGGAGTGGCAGGCGAGAGAAATGTTCACACTTGTTATGCTTGTAGCTTATATAAATAAAAGTTATGAATATACAGGTCCGGCACACGTGTGAACTATTCTAAAGTTCGTAACTTAGATCAGGAAACTGATTTGCTTTTATTTTTGAGTACAGAACAAGTAAAAATATTCAAAATTTCAGAATCAATTCACTTTGGCTCGATATGACCACCTTCCGCTTCGACTTATGCCTTGAGACGGTCAAAAACTGAGTCGCGAGTTCCCCGGAAGTAATTTACCGATAGTTTAGCCCACTCGCCGGCAATGGCTTTCTTCAGCGTCTAGAAGTTTAAAGTTTAAAAAGAAGTTACAGTTCACTGCTTCCTCAAGGTCTATTGTAACCGCTTACAGAACTGTTCTGACCACACCCTTTACAGCTCGCCTTCCAGTTCCAGAGATCTGACGAAATCCAATATTTGTGAAGGCTAGTTCCTCACTCTTACAAGTTTCTTGCCCAAGGCATTCTCTCCTTAGGCTCGCAATACCAAAGCACTCCGTGAATAGGCGAATGCGGGTTTCTTCCTCCTCCCCACAGAACCTACTCTCGCCAGTGTCCGATAATCATATCCTCAACAGGTGCTTCCTGAGGCGACAGTGTCCTGTGAGAAAGCCAGTGAAGACGTGTAATTGTTTCTTTCAAGTTCCAGATATCTTTCAGATCTTGCTGTCTCAAATATCCGAAGTAACTTAGTGGAATGATCTATAACTGGGAGATTCCGCCAGAGTTTTTACTTCTCGGCATTGTCCTTCTCCAGAAACTCTTTCTTATAGGTACATTTACCTATACCACAAAAGGGTTCTGGGCCAATGAGTGACATTCGTGCGGCCTCTTTGACAAGTGTATTAGCCTTTTCGTTTCCTTTGATTCCCGAATGACCAGGAACCCGGGGTTAAAAGACCTTCTTTTTCTTGCCTACCTCATTGAGTTTGTTCCGGCACTTCCAGATCATCTTTAAGTCGATGATGTAGGAGCTGAGTGCTTTAATAGCAGCTTGACTTTCTGAGTTTATGGTTTTATCGCATTTCTGATAGTAACTTACTAGATTTATATCTAGATATCTTTTAATAATTAAGATTTCCGCTTGAAAGAAGCTCATACAGCCTAGCAACGTGTACACTTGGTACTTGGCCCGTATATCCCGGCGCTAGCTCCTGTAGAGGTTTTTTTCTTGGAGGTTATAGTCGGTGTACTCCAGTTTCCATTCCTCTTTTTTACTAAGCAATGTCCTGAAGTTTCTTCAGTCACTAGGAGGTTCGCAGATAAGATGTAGTTGTTCAGAGAGGACCAGACTCTCTGATTCTTTTTTCTCTCATTACCTGTAACTTCCTTAGATATTCTGAGGATAGCCGCTCTCAGCTGAGAGGGATAAAAGAAGCTTTAATTTGTGACAGTATGGTCTGGTCATAATCACTGGAACATATAGGCAAACAACGTTCGTTCTCATTTTCGCACCCTGTATGGGAATGATTGATAGTTACATTATTTCATCATGTAATCATGTAAAAAACGTCGTACCCGAGAATCAGTATTGATTTTAATTTCAATAACGATCAAAGATAATCTACAAGTTGAAAAAATGAAAAAGAAACATCAGAGAGAATAGGCATAGCCGCTTCATGTTCTTTCCTACGTACTCGTAATAAATCCGATGAAATTAATATAGTACCATAAAACTTTCCTCCCACGTTCGCGATGTGTGTATTATAAATGGTCGTGCAGTAATTTGTAGACCACAATGAAATTAAGGGTACAGGTTTTTGTTGGCTCGTTATTCTTTCGATTTTGATAAGTCGCTACCACTTGTTATCCGTTGTAGCGGGACAGGTGGTCTCTGGTTATCATAAGAATGGACTTGATGTTTATTAAGTTGGTGCTGATGGATTTTGCTGAGTAATGTGTTTTACAACCTTTTTTCCATGTTTTTTGATATTTGATAAACATTCGTGGCTCTTCAGTTATCGATTAGGTTGATGGCGGCAGTCATTGGAGATCTTGGTCTTTCTTTTCTCCCTATACTAGATGAAATCAGCAGTCAGGCTATCTTGACAACCTTGGTCGGAGGTTTGAATCTATCAGTTGAGTGTTCTGTCGTAATCTCTGATTGTCAGGAAACCAATCGAATTATTTCTTATGTTTCTTTAGAATTCTTTCGGTTAGTGAAGGGTTTTCCATTAAGAGGTGTTATTTTGAATATGCCGCTATTTCCGTAGATGTCTCGTTTGAATCTGTCATTTTTTGACATTTGACAAGTTGAAAGTACGCCATCAAAAAAATGGAACGATACACGCTTCAAGAATACATTGAAATTATCAAAATTCGCTATAAAAATTTGGTGAAAATTTGGCAGAGACGGTTCGTAAAACTCGAACATTTTTGGGTCGTCGTGGAGCACCTTGTTGGACCGCAATGAAGAAGATGGTGGAAAAATTCGAGCTGTTGGGGTAAGTTAGTAATGTGAAGAATAAAAACAGTGCACGTCGCCCAAGAACAGCCGGGAATATTTCTGCTGTAGCCGAAAGTGTTGAAGAAAATTCAGGTTTGTCCATTCCTCGTCGTTCTTTGGAATTAGGCATTCCACAAACGTCATTACACAGTATTTTGCATGAAGATTTGGGTCTTAAGGCTTATAGAGTATACGTCCCCCACAAGCAACGAAACCATTGATCTTTTGCGGAAAAAGTTTCCGGACTGTGTAATCTCTTGAAGAGGTGATCACAATTGGCCACCGAGATCTTGTGATTTAACACATTGCGACTTCTTCCTTTGGGGCCACGTGAAAGATAAGGTCTACGCCAATAGCCCAGCGTCGATTCAAGACCTCAGAGATGGAATTCGTGAGGCTATCGTGGACATAGGGCGGCTACTTTGCGCACTTTGGTTATGTAAAATTTCATTAAAAGGATTTGGTCCTGTAAGCGTGGTGGTCATTTGCCTGATGTTATTTTCCACTAGTAAAGGCATAGCTTCTTCTTTATATAAATAATAAACATCCGATCATTTATATTGAAAAATGGCATTATTCTTTGAATATCAAAATAACACCTCTTATTGGAAAACCCTTTACAAAAGAAATAACCGTCTATACTATACATTAATTGCCATTAGTTCGAGAACAATTCTTAACTATTAATTGTTGCTCAAGATAATCGTTCATTTAAATTGCGAGTGAGTTCTGTCTGTACCGAGTTGATTTCATTTGTGTGTTTTTTCGCAGGTGCATTCGCAGGACGCCTGTATTTTTTTCTCAGAATTCGGTTGGATGAATGGCAGACTTCGACGTTTTCTTTCGTAAATGATCGTTTTCGTCGCGTCATTTTGACGATCTTTGGTGCATGAGAAAGGGGCGCTAATTATGCCGTCTGCGACATTCTGTAACTGAATATTACCGATTTTACTCATTTACTATTAATTCAATGTACGGGTTCATCTGGCTACAATTGACCTACCGTTCATCAGATCTACCGGTTTAATTGACCTACCGTTCATCTGATTTTTCGGTTGAATTGATCTATGGTTCATCTGATCTACCCAAAAAATATTGGTTTCGTGCACGTTTGACAGCGGACGCACATCGGAGGTACAACACCTCACTTTTATTATGTAAATCATAGCAAAACCACGAGAGATTTTGGTGTTTCTCAAGTGTTTCTGTTGATTTATTTCTTCTTTGGACTGAAAAATCGTGAAAATGGACCGGTCACCCTTTTATAGGATGGTGGTTATGAAAAAATTATATTTCATTAGTTGATCAACAGTTTGCACCAGAAGAAGCATTTGAGACGTAAAGTGGAGTCAAAATCAAGAAGATAAAGAGATTAGCCAGTTTCAGGAGTCATATTGGGACTAAAAGAAGGAAATATAAAACATTATTGGATGTATTTATAATTCACTCTTTAAAGAAAAGAGATGAAGATTCATTTTTTTCTTTCTATATATTGAAAATTAAATATTATAAATATAATTTGAGTCACTGCAGCAGGACTCTTTGTTTCCACTAAATAATTGATCATATCAGGATACATTTTATCTTTGAAATGAGCCGAGTAAGATGGATAAATATCTTCCTTCTGTAGTTGACAGGGGTGAGTGTCCTAAACTGATATTTTTCTAAATACCATCCTATATGAATATAATATGATCTGTACTTAATAAATAATTTAGTAGGTCCATTTTCACGATTTTTCAGTCCAAAGAAGAAATCAACTAAAACACTTGAGAAACACCAAAATCTCTCGTGGTTTTGCTATGATTTACATAGTTTGAGGTTGTTGTACCTCACTAGTTGAGATTTCTACAACTATAACAGTGATTACCGTATATGGATCTGAATTGCCATTAGTTCTAAAACAATTCGTAAATATTAATTTTTGCTGTAGCTTATCGCTTCTAAAATTTCGAGTGAGATTTCTCTGTACAGAGTTGACTTCATTTGTGTGTTTTTTCGCAGGTGCATCCGCAGGACGCCTGCATTTTTTTCTCGGAATTAATTTGGATGAATGGCAGACTTCGACGTTTTCTTTCGTAAATGATCGTTTCAGTCCTGTCGTTTCGAGAATTTCTGGTGAATGAGAAAGGGGCGCTAATTATCTTATCTTATTATTATTTTAGACAAAATTTCCTTTTGCCAAGTATTATAATTTAGAGTTCTCAACAATGTTTGGTTTCGTAGATCTAATGAATAGCTGTCAGTACAGAATTTATATCAAGAAATATACATAAGACACATAACAAGTTTTATCAAAATGATATTTGTAACTTGATTTGAGGAATACAATTAACTGTTGGTAAAGAAAGCGGTTCCATAAACCCCTTGATCTTCAACTTCGGTTGAGCTAAAGTTATGTAATACTTCGACTATGTAGATAATGTAGTACATACCATATTTCAATCAGTTTAAAGGACAGGGAAGCACATTATACCTTAACTGCAGTATGCAATACCAAACTGACGATTTCTAATCTAAATCTAAATCTGACGATTTCTTACCTATCTACCCTCAACGGAAGAAATAATTTATTTATAACAGCGTTCAACGCTATTCAGTTCACCCGTTAAAAGATAAATTAGTAATAGAGGCCTGTCTGCCTACCATGTGCTTTCTCCATGATTCAAAAACGTAATTTGCCAAATTTACTTTGGTTCGCTATAAAAAATCCATCTGGTATGAAGATATATTCGGTGTTCTCCATAAATAAACCCCTTAATTTCATCTCAGCATGTAAGATATCGATTCTGAAGAAGAGTGGAGACAGCGTAAACTGTGGTATCCAGCTGAGGTGGCGTCGGTGGCCATTTGGCGATCGAAATGACGAAATACGGTTCGCAGCATGGGCGTATTATCCAACTCGCCGGTCTCGTTTGTAACGTTGCAAATTTGAGCCTGCTTCTGTACCGCGAATTGAAGAGAAATAATGTTCATTTGCATTCGAAATGATGAAAAATGTACGTTTTTTTTCTCTTTGATGATTGCGAAAGTTCGAAGATACGAGTAGGTTCGGATATGTAGATATACACATAGGCCAGATTACGGAAACGAATCAAATCTCAACGTCTGTAGTTAACCTGTAGCCATTTTTTTCAAAGTGTGGTTAGTACAGTATTGTATTGCTAAAAAGAACCCCTATCGGGAAAGTTTTAGAGTAGTTGTGGTTTCTTCAATTTTTCATGTTTTTTGCAGTGCTGAATCCAAATTTGAGGTTTGCTAACAAAATTTCTTGACGGAACAGAGAAAAAAAAATAATAATCTCATTCTTGGTCAGTTTTTTGCTTATTATTCGGAAACAAACAACTTTTCGTGAAAAACCTTTCCATTGTTATTTAGATATAGAGAATCTTCTGTCGAATATTCCAATAGAATTTTCTATGGTTCTGTTCACACTATCGTCACACAATTTTGCATAAGGCTCATTATGAGCTTCTTGCATATGGCCCCAAATTTTCATTTCTATGGTTTCGTTCTGTCTGAGATATTGGGGAACGGTGACTTTGAATGGCCATATTTTATGTTTCATGAAACATGGCCATTCAAAATTTTCGTTGAACAAAAAAATAATGGAGAATAAGCAGTTATCGCCACACCCAGTAAAGTGAAGAGTAGGTAGGTAAGAATGTTTACTATTACCCAGATGTTCTTCACCTACCATTTCCTTCCTTTATTTATTCTGATATTACGAGTCTGTGAAAATGACAACATAATACCACCGTCCCATCAGTGCATAAAAGTTTACTGATGAAGACTTGAAATTATCAATGATCTAATGCTCGGCACATGCAGAATACACACAAAATATTGTAGAGAAATAAGAATTTCATTACCTGACAATAAATGTTGCAGCATATAGAAAACATATTTTTGAACGATTAATTAATATTTCATTTTCCTTGATATATTGTATTTGTATTATGATAGTAATACAATTAAAACTGCTATAATTCCTCTGAAATTGAGATTTCGTACTAGTGTTCAAGAATCAAGACGACGATCTAAAAATAGCCCGGTCTAAAAATAGATCCGAAGAAACGAGCCCTTCTTTCGCGCCCTAGCATCAAGTTATGGGTACTTCGTCGATGTTTTCACTGGGAGAGGCAGTACGATTCCAACATTCCAAAGATACGCATCTACACTACTTAATGTTAAATCTGTATAAATTGTTTTACGTTTGTGTAAATAAACCTGTGTTACAAAAAGTCTTATAAGTCAAGAAATTTCTATACAACTAGATAATGAAAAAAATCCTTCAGTGAGGAAAGGTTTACATCTAATTGTTCTTGAACAATTCACTTACGATAATAACTTTCACTTAAATCGATTAATTGAATAAAAAATCGCAAACGTCTCATTCGAAAAACATAATTATATTGATAATTTTTTTCAAACGCCATCAATTTCTTGTTAGTGTGATTTAATTGACAACGCAACTACAAGATATGCTGATATAAGTCTAGGCAACTACGAAGTAACAAACGACTAATGATAAGTCACACTGTCGCCTCAGGAAGCTCCTGTTGAGGATGGGATTATCGGACACTGACGAGTGTTGATTCTGTGGGGAGGAGGAAGGAACCCCCATTCACCTAGTCACTGAATGCTTTGGCATTGCGAGCTTAAGGAGAGAATGCCTCGAGCGAGAAACTTGTAAGAGTAAGGAAGCCTCGTTGAAGCCTTCATAGATATTAGATTTCATTAGATCTCTGGAACTGGAAGGCGAACTGTGAAGGATGTGGCCAGAACAGCTCTGTAAGGGGACACAATAGACCTTGAGGTCGCAGTGAACTTTAACCCCTTTTCAAACTAACTAAATTTATGCTGATATAAGTCTAGGCAACTACGAAGTAACAAACGACTAATGATAAGTCACACTGTCGCCTCAGGAAGCTCCTGTTGAGGATGGGATTATCGGACACTGACGAGTGTTGATTCTGTGGGGAGGAGGAAGGAACCCCCATTCACCTAGTCACTGAATGCTTTGGCATTGCGAGCTTAAGGAGAGAATGCCTCGAGCGAGAAACTTGTAAGAGTAAGGAAGCCTCGTTGAAGCCTTCATAGATATTAGATTTCATTAGATCTCTGGAACTGGAAGGCGAACTGTGAAGGATGTGGCCAGAACAGCTCTGTAAGGGGACACAATAGACCTTGAGGTCGCAGTGAACTTTAACCCCTTTTCAAACTAACTAAATTATGCTGATATAAGTCTAGGCAACCACGAAGTAACAAACGACTAATGATAAGTCACACTGTCGCCTCAGGAAGCTCCTGTTGAGGATGGGATTATCGGACACTGACGAGTGTTGATTCTGTGGGGAGGGGGAAGGAACCCCCATTCACCTAGTTACTGAATGCTTGGCATTGCGAGCTTAAGGAGAGAATGCCTCGAGCGAGAAACTTGTAAGAGTAAGGAAGCCTCGTTGAAGCCTTCATAGATATTAGATTTCATTAGATCTCTGGAACTGGAAGGCGAACTGTGAAGGATGTGGCCAGAACAGCTCTGTAAGGGGAAACAATAGACCTTGAGGTCGCAGTGAACTTTAACCCCTTTTCAAACTAACTAAATTTATGATAAGTCAGTTCATTGAAGGAAACCTACTGCTGAAGCAATCGTTGTAGGAATGTCTGTTATTTGTCATTCAGAAGAACATACCTAATTTTTCAGGGAGTAACATGTCTAGAAAGCAGAATACATTTTGAATTTGAACTGCAGTATTATTGACGCTTTGCTCAGAAACAAATACGTCCATACCATTTCAACCAGGAGTTGTATGTGTTAACGTCTGTGAAGCTGAAATGAAATTCAACCCTCTACTGCTAAACTAACGGAAAAACCGTATCCTAGCTACTCCTCCCTATTCCTAGATCCGCAGACCCATAACTCATGGATTTCCATACCTGTCCGCTTTTTCCAAGCCGACGATTTGTTTCGTGCACACACAGTATAAATAACCCTTTCGGATTACCTCCCCTAGGACGACGGAGCGGACTTAATTCGAAATCCCTGTCCGTACTGCCCCCTAGGTCAAGGGGGTCGCAGATTCATGACGCGGTCAATTGGCGTAAGGGGGAAAGAAAATTTATGGGGGGTGAGGGGATTTTGGGGGTGATCAGTGAAAGTTTCGATCTGTTTTAAGTCCCGTTTGCCGGATGAACTATAGATGTAGGGGATCAACTTTTGGCCTTGTTTGGTTTAGGGTAGCTTCGGACGATACAGAGATTCGGAATCTGGTGCTTAAGCATTGGTCTAATTAATTGCCAGAGAAACTTCGAGTCTTTGCTTACAGTTCCTCTTTAAAATTAATTGTTTTGATTTTATTTTAATTCCATATATTTTCCAAGTTTGTCTGAAGAAGGGGTCTGATATATAGGGTGTCCCAAAACTCGACGTCAACCCAGAACCGGATGAAAAGGCAAGTAATGCTGGTTGTCAGAAAAATATAAAAAAATCTGAGTTGCATGATTTTAAAATAATGGGCATTTAAAAAAACAAGCAAAATTCCACACCCTGTGACAGTCTTTTCGCTCCTGTTGCCACAAATATCAACTTTTTCCAATTTTTTTTTCGCTGTGTAACCTTGAATAATGCTTGTCTGAACTGTAATCAAAATTTGGATACCAGCTGCTCTAGGTTTCATAAAAATAGGGCTTGCTTCTCTGAAAAAAATTCAAAATAAACAATTGCTTAGCTTCAACTGACTGTATTGAAAAAAAAATGTACTACGCAAGTTTGGCATGTTTTGTCAAAAGTTGGCGCATTTAGTAAGGATTCCAAAATGGTATAATACTTGTTAAACTGTAGCTGCCGTAGTCCAAATTTATTTTCGATTGCCTTTGAATACACTTTTTCTTAAACTGCTTCCCAGTAAAAAAGTCCAATGGATTCAAGTCTGGCCACCAGATTGGACCAGAACTTCCGATCCATCTTCCGGGAAAAAATGTTACCAGAAAAAAAATTTCCAGAGAAAATAATTTTTCCGGAAAAAAATATTCCGAAGAAATTTCCCTGGAAATTTTTTTTTGCATATTTGCTTTACTACGGTCATAATTATTGTCACACGCAAAAACTTTTACTGTCACAAATGCAGAATAATTATTGTTGTTCACTTTTTGTAACCACTAGTGAAGTTTGCAAATGGTTGAAAATATGAAAGTGCAGAGTTCATTGCCGAAAACGAAAAATAGTTGCTGCGTTTATTTCCAGAATCCTGCAGGTGTCTTTTCAATTGTTTCGGTTATGTGAAAAAATGCACAAAATCAGTCAAGATTCATTTTTTCATCCGCACTCAACATCTGCTCGTCTTCCTGGCATAATATTATCTTTCAATAGCCAACAAAGTATGAAAGTGAAATTCTTCATGACGCATTTAAGAGAACATTTTTTTAAAAGACGTGGTATAAGGGCGCTGCTTTCCATAACATTAACGAATTTTGTGGCCACATCCAGTGTATCATTAGGCGTTTCAGAAACTTATTTAATGTTACTAACTCGATCACTTGTCACGTGACAGGTCTACTCGGATAACGGAACCGGGTTCTAAGTTTACGCACACATCAGGTTTAGGATTTGAAGTGACAGTCGTATCAATAACAACCAAATATTTTATGGATTTATTTTTTCAGTCCCAGTTTATTTTCGGATTGTCCCTAGCTCTGCTTGCATTTATTGGCTTTTGTAAAATATTTCGTATACTTTCTGGGATGCCCTTTCATGTTCAATTTTATCTTCGAGTACCAAGGTGAAAGAAGTAGAAAATTTATTTTTTCAGTTCCAGTTTATTTAATGATTGTCTCTAGCTTTGCTTGGATTTATTGGCTTTTGTAAAATCTTTCTTATAATTTCTGGATGCGGTGACTCTATGACCCTGCTCAAGTGTAGGGTTGCGATAGATCAACGTGAGTCTGTGATCGAGATAATAGCAACGTACTTTCCGAACACGGGTTGGATGCTTGGGTTAGGTGAACGAAGGTGAAGATTAGGGATCGAGTTTACCCGAGTAATTACCCGAAAACGCCTTATAATTACCTGAGTAGTAATAAGTAAATACGTAGAAGTTTTTAGTACCCCGTTTATATTTCCTCTACCAATACTGTACAGACATAACTGAAAGGAATATTGACGTGAAATATCTTCAAAACTGCTATTCAATCAAATCATGGCCAAAAGACATCAACTTTCGTCATAGCACGAATAGTTTTAATTGGTAGCAAAGTCAAGTTTCGAGGCTACCTTCACACCTTCATATCTTGCTCACTCGCATTGCAAGAAGCCCACAAGTAATTAGACGAACCTATAGCAAGAGGCCAAGAGGCCTAATATGACATCGTGGTTTGGACCCTATTTCGCACCGTTCAAACCGCGAAGACCGCCCATGGCACAGGAATTAAAACTGGAACCCGGGACTTAATCGCAGACATGTATATCATTGAATTTTAATCAAATCCATGGCGTTTATCTCGCCTTTTCGGATGGGTTTTGCTCGAATTAAAACGTGTTAACTAATGGGGGTGTGCGTCGAAAGGGAACGACGTTGGAGAATCAGGAGGTGTTTGGGGTAGAAATGCGGAGAAAATGAATAAATGTCGACATACTTGGTTTGTGTGATATATGGTCGAATTTTATTCGAGATCGTAAATTCGGTTGGAATACGAACAAATTAAATACGTAACCTAAATTTGTTGGAGTAATGTATGAAGGGAGTTCACCCTTGAAATTAGGATGTCTGTTTATGTCAAATTGAGTTGAATGGTTTAATTTTACACGTCCTTTTTTATTACGGGTACTTTTTCATATTTCTGCCATAAATGCTGAAAGACATTGGTGTAAAGAGAAATACGTTTTTCTTCCAGATTATACATTTACCCCAATATGTATCATGAGCATTCGAGTTATCCTCAACGCAAAAGAAGAAACTTAAATTATCATGAAAAATTGGACAATTCCATCATCAACTCGCGATTTTATAACAAATCTTCTCGAGAAACATAGATATATTCGGGCTGATGATTTTTCATTAAAAATAATCGAATTCTGACATAAATACTTTAAATAAATTTTGGATTTGAAAAATTTTGGTCAGCACAGGACTTTTCTGTTGCCATTCACAACACCAATAATATTTGTTCTAACATTGTTGGTTAGTCATACAATTTGTATGAACAATCATTTCCAATAAATTATCCGTAAAATTAATCTTTTGCATAATACTCAGCAGTAGTTGATCTTGAGTTCAGTTCGTCAGTTTTTCAATTAAGGAGTTCGATAATTTTACTGACTGTAAGACACATGAATATTGAAAAAGGAATGTTAAATATAAGGTGATTAAAATTAATGATGAAAACAAATTAAAAACACTTGACAATACGTTTCACTATTTTTATTAAAATATCACAGTCAGTTGACATGCATGTTTCGGATGCTAACCCATTTTCAAAACTGAATAAAACACCTACATACGATCAAAGACAATACATCTAGTAACAGATGTTAAAACCGGAGACAAACGGAAATCTAATTGATCATTTACAGTAGGGAGATTTTGTTTTTGTGCTGAGGAAATTTCTAACAATTCTAAGAGATCTAAACGTTTTCCTTTTTCACCTTTATGTAACAATTTGATTTTACTGAAATCTATGAAATGGTTGGAATTAATACAGTGATCAGAAAAGCCAGGTGAAAAAGGAAAACGTTTAGATCCCTTAGAATTTTTAGAAATTTCCTCAGCACAAAAACCAAATCATTGTAAAATAAAATAGATTTCCGTTTGTCTCCGGTTTTAACATCTGTTACTTGATGTATTGTGATCGACCGTATGTTTTTATTCAGTTTTGGAAATTGGCTAGCACCCCAAACATGCATATCAACTGACTGTGCTATTTTAATAAAAATGTTAAACGTATATTGACCTATGTCAAGTGTTTTCAATTTGTTTTCATCAATTTTAACAATGTTTCATCAAGTGCTGAGTAAGATATCAATTTCAATTAGGTGATTATTCACTCGTTAATAGATTCAGAGAGTAGAATTTTGCTTTTCTCAATCTAACATTCACCAGTAAATTAGAGAAAAAAGTTTTTATTCATGAAACGAATCAAATGGGAGTATTCACAAATCTGGAACTTTTGGATCATGTCAATCCTGAACGGTTTTAATATATTTCGTTCATTTCGCATAATTATGTTCGTAGTTTCCACAATGTATCCGGGATACCAATAATGTAAAATATGTGGAAACAAAAGGCTTCGTAAAAAGGCAGAAATTTCTCCGACAATTTACCATGAAATGAGGAAAGTTTCTGAAAAAGCCATCGCAGCAGAATGTTGTCAGAATGATGAATTCTAAAATTAACGAATTCCATATACCTTTGTTATATTTTGTCTACAGTTCTTATTCGTTCATGAGAACAATATACCTGCACTAATTATATCAACTCATATAAACAAGCATTGCAATGGCATTCTTTCATTTATTGCACATTCTTCAATTGCAGAACCTTTTTGATTGGTATTGGTAATAACTATATCGTATTGATTAAATGTCTATAATTTTCGAAGAAGATTGATACACTGAATGTTCATACAGAATTTTGTGGCCAGTGTGAACAGAACCATAAAAAATTCAATTAGAATATTGAAAAGGAAAATCTTATATTTCCATAACAGGATATCCGATTCAATTGAATTTTTTTGTGAATGAAGACTGTTATTTATACTTAATCTTTATGCCAAATTTTGTTGCCATAGTGTGAACAGAAACAAAGAAAATTCGATTGGAATATTGGAATCCCTATATTTGAATAACAAGATAACCGATGCAAGTGAAATGTATTTTGCGAATCAAACCTGAATGTTTATGCAAATTTTCAACAGGATCGCATTATTAGAACCATAGAAATTAATTTTAGTAATTATTCATTTTTATATTTTTAATTTTTTGAATAATTCCGATTGTGCTGAGTTTATGCATTTATATATTTGGTATCAATCTCAAATACCATATAAAATTTTGAGGTAATCGTTTTATTGCTCCACCAAAAAACGAGAGCTCAAAAGCTCCCGCTCAGGGCTTTTCTCAATTTTTCAGCAATTAAAGTGAACATATGATATGAAGGGACCTTGGCTTTTTCCCAAGGATCGCCAGTAAATTCATAGTTTTTCATTTTTTTTTGATTCAGTAGTTTTCTGCTAATATTTAATAGCTGTATTCATGTTCTGTTGGAAAATCAGCTCTCAAATAAATGCACCGTATATAGACATTTTTCAGAATAATAAGGCGATTTGAATCGTCAGTTGGGTCGTTCAGTTTATTATCGACTTGAGAATATTAGCGTAGAAAGGGTGTGATTTTTCACACCCCCTAGCGATCGGCTATCACACTCCCTACTAAGGGGAACATTCAGTCATCCCTGATAGCAAGTATCAGGGGGATTGAGCGCTGAGGTCTTCGGTGTTCTTCTTCTATTGGGTTGTTCGTCCTTCGTTGCTTGGTCCTGGATCTCTCGGTTTTTGTCGTGGTAGTTGGTTTTGCAATGTTTCCCTCCATGGTTGTTCCTGGTGTCCATCGTGACCTACAAACTTCCTTACCGTTCTAGCAGTACCAAGAAGTACTGCTTTTTGCATTACCTTGAAAAGGTTTTCATCCAAATCTATCTCCTTGAGGTTGGACTTGAGGCTCTTGAAATAATTCCTGTGGTTGATATGAGAATGGGAATGGTTCTGGTACTAGACATTCCCCACTGCCTTTTAATCTGAAGTTCGAGCTCTCGATATTTCGATATTTTTTCAGCATATTTTTGACGTAGATTGTTGTTGTTCGGCATGGCTACGTCTATAAGTATTGCTCCCTTCTCTTTTTTCTTTACTAGGAATATGTCTGGCCTGTTATTAGCAACTGTTAAATTTGTAAGTACTGTGCGGTCCCAGTATAACCTGTAAAGGTGGTTCTCCAGTATTACTTCAGGCTGATATTTATAATATGGAATTGTTTCGGACTGCAGAATCTTCAGTTGGATGGCGAGTTCCTGATGAAGTATTTTACAAACTGCATCATGTCGACTCTTATATTCATTTCCAGCAAACATTTGGCAGCCTCCTGTAATATTTTGGATTGTTTCTGATGTTTGGCATACGTAGCGGCTTCTATCGTCGGTGAGGCTCCTATCCTTCATGATATATTTCTGATAGTTGGGTCGTTTAGTTTATTATTATAATTTTTTTTTAATAAGGATAAGAGAGGAGGCAAATTTAAATATATAAATTAGATGTGTCATCAATGGTTGGGTTAACTTATTCATTCTAATCAGACAGGACTTTTGTGTTCTATAATGAAACAGACAGTTTAGCAAGAAGTGATATCTTCCAAAATTTGAGCTCTTTTAGTAGTATTAGACGAAAGGATTTTCTCGACTTATCTGCGAGACATTCGTATTCACCTTATGTCGGATCAAGCAAAGGCTCTGTCTTCATCTATATAACTAATGAATTCGTCTTATGAAACGACGCCATTCTCATTTGCATAACTTGAATATTCCTATCTTCCGGTGGGTGGGAATATATATAATTACTTGGCTTTGTAACGCTTGGAGGTCACGCCTCTCGAGCTTTGTCGTTTCAAATATACAGAGGGCGCCAAATAATTGATAGTTTTGGGAGATACTCTCAGATCAACAAAACACCTAGATAGACCTCAAGCTTGATACCAATAAAATGAATTTGAGTACATGATATACAAAGCAGATGTTTGTTTTTGTTCTGAAATTTGACAGTCCAAAGGTCGAGCTTTTTTTAGGGTTACTGAAAAGAGTTAAATGTAAGTAACATCTGCATAGACTGAGATTTATTGACTTTTTATATAATAAGAAGCATCCCCACATATTTATAAGCAGCGATTCATCATGTAGCTAATCAAGGGTTAACAAAGTAAAAGGAACATAATTATTCTAATGCCTACTATCCATAATCAACCCAGGCTACTGTACTGAACTCTGGAATGTTGCTTTTCGTAGACAATCTTTTTTTTTGATATGTCTTGGAAATAATACAGTATTTCGGAATTTTTCTGAAGTGAATGAACTTCAATATCACTACGATTCATGTTAATTAATTTAGAATCGAGAAAGTCGGGGCAAACATCTCATGAAAATAACCAATGTTAGGTTGATGTTTATAAACAGCGTGGTGGAATATAGGTATGAAGATATTGTCCTCATTTTTGCCTCTGTTTACATCTGAAAAGGCCTATCTATGTATTTTGTTGATCTGAGGTGATACTGAAACATAAGTGAATTTTCTTTGGGTTTATAAACCAAGAATCGATCATGTATTTCTATCAGATGATTACATTATTGATCATTCAAAAGACCCAGTAATCAACATTCAGAATCTGTAGACTGATGACTGATGCTATTTTCAAAAAATTCATTTAAAGTGAACATTCTTTCAACAAGTTTGAAAGAAGATACATTAACGTTTTTGATATTTATATTTGGAAAATGATTATTATTATAAATTTTTAACGATTCAATCTAAAAGATAGCAAAATTTATTTTCTCAAACTGGTTGTCAAAACTTTACATAAAGATTTCATACAGTGGTCAATAGTAGTCAAATAGCTGCAGTTTGTTGTAAATTTTCGTGAAATTCTCATAACCAAAAGCCCTAAAGGCCTGAAGATATCTGAAACACACTAATCATTTCAATGATAATTATTGCGAAAAATCAAGATATTATTTCCTGATATAGTAAGGGTTGAAATTGTTCCTCTATTCTGTGGTAACTTGAAGTATCAGTTTTCCGAATAAATAACAAATTCCTCAATATTCGCGAAACGGCTTGAGACATACCATAATAAGGTTACCTTATTGAAGAGTTTATTTAACGGGAAATTATTTTTTCTGAAACAAGGCTTTCTACTTTTTTCTGGGATACGCAAATTTCGAGACAAAATACCCTTTCGTTTCCAAAGAACTAATCGATCACACAAATTGGGCAATATAATTTCAATATCTCAAACTTTCGAAATATCAAGAAAGTTTCGGGATGGTCGACAAATACTAGGTACCTCAGGAATGATAATCCTGAAGTTGATCTCAATGTTCAAAGAACTTCTCGAATATTAAATAGGTTGTTATTCACTTTGAGCCATATTTTTTACAGGTAATGAAACTCTGAATTATGAAAGAATCATTGATTATCTGTGATGCCTTATCGATCTTATAAGTTCCACAATGCTGCACATTTCAATAGTGAATAAACTGACGTCTGAAACTTGTGGTCTATGAAGAATCAAAGAGGGTGCTGTCGATAATGTGGGAGAATGAAGATAAAGTATTGGAAGTGTTCATGGATTATACATCTTTAAAACGAAATAATGCTTGTAATTCTTTGTGAAAATATCAGATTAGATTTCGTCCACATCAGAAAGATGGTGGCAATTTCGAACAATTCAGAGGGTACACGCTTACTAAGGATTTTTTGTTGAGACTTTTATTTTCATCATTAGATCGAGAAATTATGAATTTTTGGAATTGAACTATTTAAGGTTTATTTTTTTAGAAAAACCCCTCCCTAAGTCAATTGTCGTTCCGACATCATTATATTCTACATTTTTTACCAGAAGAAAACAAACTGATGATGTTCACAAATTTTCGAGTGTAAACAAGCGAACATAGAATGAGTAGGATCTCTACAAATTATAAATTTAATCAAGCCAGAATAATCATCCCACAATCCCACATGTTGCTCCTTCATCTTCCAATTCGATAACTTTCTGACACACCAATGAAAATCTCATCAAAATCGAATCAGAAATATCCAAGGAAATTCAATAACAATGCCAGAAACTTAATTTCACACTTCCTCTACGAATCGCGGCAACGATAGACTTACAATGCACCACGACGAGACCCCGTAGTTCCACACAATGCTCCTAGATGGCGGGGTGCATAGCCTTCGCTCGGTTAACCGTATTTCTACAGGTTAACAACAGTTGGTAGACGGTTACAGAGGCCGTAGGGGGTTTCTTCTATTTCCCCAAAGGTCCCCAAATTCCTCTCGTGCTCACGTTGAACCAATTAGTCGCGATCCTTTCACTGTTTCTGTTCCAATTAATGGTCTTTTATATTCTGGGGTCGGCTGGCGGTATCCTGAAAGCAGCGGGAATTAGTAGATCTGGAGTTCCTTGCATTGAGTAATTGTATTTGGACTTTTGTAGCCCCCGTTGAATCTGGAAGGCTTTAGCATTTCTACGTGACTAGGACTAGTTTTTCTGGCTGCTTCTATGATGTTTCCACTGCGGTATGTTACTTTCGATTCCTCAGTGGTGACTTTTTGAACAGGGGTTCGATCTTCATCCATTTGTTGTGAGTTATTGGATAATATTTTCTAATAAACGGGATCTGGTGAAGAATAAATCGTTTGCAGGATTCAGGCTATCAGATATCACTGTACAGGTTTGGAAATTCACATCTGAAACATACGGTATACAATGCATCTTACAGAGAATTTTTTCCATCCAGTTGCAGAGATGAATTGTCGAGACAATCACGTGCTGTAACACACAAAAATCGTTCTCGTATACAGAAGCAACGTTTACCATAATAGACTGCGCTACGATGAACGTCACTTGGATAATTTTTACGGTTTGAAAAACTATTGTCAAATTTGAAATTCTCTTGAGTAAACCGTAAATGAAGTAAAGTATAAAAGCAATTGTAGATAATGTTTTGTATTGATTTATTAGTTCAGTTTAAATTCCAGCAAGACGCAGAAGCGTAAATTTGAGTCCTGGAACAAACCATTCTAGAATCTTGCTAGAATAAGCTAGATAGAAGAGCACAAAGATCAGGCGAACAAATCAAACAGGAAAATGCAGATGTGTTTGTTTGTATTCGGTGTTCTTCTTTTCCTTGATCTTGGGTCATTCGTCCTTCGTTGCTAGGTTCTGGATTTCTCGATTGATGTCCTGGTATCCGGTCTTGCAATGTTTCCTTCCACAGTTGTTGGTGCGGATTTTCTCTGTTTTAGCAGTACCGAGAGGTACTGCTTGCTGCATCACTCTATAGAGATTTTCATTCTAATCTAGCTACTTGAGGTTGGATTCTAGTCTTTAAGGGATAACTGCTGTGGTCAATAGGGGAATAGGAATAGTTTTTGTGCTGGACATCCTCCACTGCCTTCTGATCTGAAGTTCTAGTTCCCGATATTTTGATATTTTCACGGCGTATTTTTGACGCAGATTGCTATTGTGTGGTATGGCTACATCTATAAGGATTGTTCTCGTCTCCCACTCCTCGACTACAATTATGTAGGGCCTGTTATGAGCAAGTGTTAAGTTTCTTAGTACTGTGCGGTCATAGTATAGACTGTGGTAATCTTTTTCCAGTACTCACTGTTCTAATAGAGCCGTGTAGTACTGCTTTTTGCATCAATTTGTACAGGTTCTCCATAAAGGATTGTAACAGCGCAGTTGGCTTTGGATTATTTTCATTTTACCGCTTCCAATGCGAACTCAACATATTTATGATTCCAGCCACAGAATTCGACAGCCTAACCCAGGGAAATATACAATAATTCTATGGCCTTACCTGCGAAATAGTGTGATTGTTTTATATCTTGTGGTGGAAAATAGTTTGGTACCTTTATTCTGCATGGGCAAAGAATATTCCAAAGACAACTGCGCTGTTAAAATAATTATAAAGACCCTGTAGAAATATTCCTCCAAATCTAGCTACTTGAGGTTGGATTTGAAAATCTTAAGGATAACTCTTGTGGGTGATATGAAAATGGAAATTATTCCTTTACTGAATATTATTATTTTATTGGAAAAATATATTTCAAAATGAGACATTATCGAAAAACAGTATAGTACAGTTGAATTTTCCGACGTTTATTTCTTTTCAAGGTAAAAAGTTAATACAAAACATCATTCAATTTATCAATAATCCAATTCGCAGTATTCTTAAACAGACTCTGTTACATCGAGATGTATCCACCCTGTAGAATCATACCTCCCATAGGATGTCGACTATCGAAGATTGCATTCCATGTAAATTACGCTTACAAACCGAGTTCATCGTTAACAAAAATGTGAGAACATTTCGTAAATGAGTGAGTACATAAGTTGGTCGAAAAGTGGTTGGTCATCAATCAGGTAATAGACAGCGCCCCCCGATGTTCAGAAAGCAGAAATGAGAAGTAAGCGAGCTCCGGACTTGTCGACGAGAAAATAAAGAAGGGTAAGGATTACTGGATGAACCGTAAGAGAAGTTTGTATCAAGTGTGTTCATTCCTTCATTTCAACCCAAAAGTCTTTGTTTGACCTAATAGTACAGTATATTTGTGCTTAACTGCTTAAAAGAACCACTAGCGAGAAAGTTTTGGGGTTGTTTTGATATCTTCCATTTTTTATGTTTTTTGAGGTGCTGAATCCGAATATGAGGTTTGCTAACAAAATTTCAGGACGAAACATAGAAAAGAATACAAAAGAAGATGAAAAATCTCATTCTTGGTTAGTTTTTTGCTTATTGCTCGGAAATTTTCAACTTTTCGTGAGAAACCTTTCCATCTAAACGAAAGTACATAAAATTTTCCACAAATTGTTTTATTACAGCTTGTTTTGCGACAATCTGTTCTGGTTCAAATTTTAAATCAAAATAAGGTATTTTCTATGACTTAGTAAATGAAAAACAATTTAATTCTATGGTTCCGATGATGCGATCCATTTGAAACTTTGCATGAACATTCAGTATATCAGTCTCGGTTCAGAAAAAATATTTCACTCGAATCGTATATCTTGCTTTGGAAATATGTAAAAAGATTCTTTTTTTCAATATTCCAATTGAATTTTCTATGGTTCTGTTCACACTATTATTATTATATACGGGCACACAATTTTGCACGAAGCTTACTATGACCATCTTGCATATGGCCGCAATATTTCATTTTGATGGGTTTCGTTTTGTCTGAGATATTGAGGATCAAAAATTTTGAACGGTCATATTTTATGTTTCGTGAAGAAATTTTGTTGGCAAACCTCAAATTCGGATTCAGCACCCAAAAGAACATTAAGAATGAAAGAAATCAAAAATACCCCAAAACTTTCCTGCTAAAAGCACAATTCGACAGGATTATAACTTCAGGCTGAAAAAATAGGTGATATTAAAAACTGTGAGGAGTCCAATGATTTCCAACAAACTTCATATTATTACTGATTACCAGCATAGTTGACTCATGTTTCGTAGCATGTTACATTTTTTGATGTATTGTGATGTTTTTTTGGAGATGCATTTGCTTATACACACACTGGGAGAGGTTTCTCTCCCAGTAAGTGGAGTTTGTGCTCACTAGTGTGTTCGCCTCTTGGTTTTCTCTGGTTCCTGAGTGTCCAGGAACCTAAATTGAGGAGACTTTGTTATTTTTGCCTAATTCATCAACTTTTCTTCGGCTCTTTCATATCAGCTTTGAGTCGACGATATTGAAGTGCATTGCTTTAATAGCAGCTTGACTATCAGAATAAATCACTATGTCACACACACACACTCGAGATTTTTCCAAAGCCTTAAGATATTTTGTACTTGGTTCTTGGTTCGCATATACCAGCGCTTCATTGAAGAAGGGTACGTTAAATAGTAAGGTACCCCGTTTTGCACTTACCTCAACTAAGGATTTTTGTTTTTTTATGTATTGTATTATGTTAGCTCTTGATTTCAAAAGAATATACAGGGTGTCCACTTTTAAAGGGGACAAACTTCGAGGAGTGATTATACAAGTAATTTTCAACAAAAAATGTCATGTAAGACATGAGCGAAATGTTGATGGTTCTTGCTTTCACGAAAAATTTCAAGTTTTTTTTTCGGAAAAGATCATTACCTATTTATTTTTTCTTGTAGTGTCGTCAAAATTGACCACATATTCGCAAAGGGCAACAATAAATTTGCTACAAGATGAGTGAGTATGTGTACAGAAAACACTCTTATTGTAGGCGTGGTAAGGAAAAGAATATCACGATTATGAAGTTAACAAAATCAATTTTATTTTCCCAATTGCACACGCTTTCTCTTCAGTAAAAAATACCTCATCTTCTGAAAATTCATTACCGTTTCCGAATATGTGGTCAAATTTGATGAGACTTCAAGGAAAACGGACTAATTATCATTTGAGAGGAAAAACACGAAATTTTTCGTGAAATCAAGAAATGTTAAATTGAAAAATAACCGTCATCATTTCGACCATGTGTTGTATGAAATTTTTTGTTGCAAATCACTTGTATAATCACCCATCGAAGTTTGTCCACTTCAAAAGTAGACACCCTGTATAGATAGATACATAACTAAATTGCGAGTTTTATATTGTACGATAACCTTGGCATGAATAAATATCGATAAAAGATGTATTGGAAACATGGGAGTCTTCTAGTCTGATAATAGTACCTAACCTGTAAACCCTAATGAGGTTCAGCTACCATCTGCATATCATATCAAAGGTTAAAACTTCGCAAAATCATGAAAATCCCAACAGAGGACGTCCCTAACGGTCCTTACTAACGAGATCCGATCGAAAGACGACATGAACGCGAGCGTCAGGCGAAAATTTCTAATTTTCGGTTTTCCCACAGGCGATCGCCCCGCTAAACTCGTGCAATTCCCAAACGGGGCAAAACAACGGGCCTGACGAACGTTTCATAAGATAACGTAAATCGTGGGCATTACTCCGACAATTTCACCCGCAGATATTTACCTCGGTAACTCATAATTGAAGCGGATTCTCGTGATTTGCCAGCAGACAGTGGCGCCCCTCGAGCTATCAGTATCTTGGCGAGAAAAATATCTTAGCTTTATTTCTCGAGCAGTGGAGAACTGCAACCCCGGTCGTTCCCAACCTTAGACTATGTAAGTTCCCAACACCGCCTATTGATCAGGAAATTGGAGAGCACTTTAATGAAGTCAGAAGCTTTAAGGCGCTTGTTCAAATTAGAAAAGCTGATTTCATTAATATAGAATGAGGGCACAGATATTGAATATTGAACATAGTTGAAAAACCTTCTGACTCAATATAGGGTTTGAAGGAGGAACTAAACATCCTTCAAATTTTCGACTCGAAGAACATAAAAAACTAGCTCAACAAGGAGATACTGATAAGTTATTTGCTACGTCTTGCACGCTTAGGTATGCTATTTATTTTCTCTTGAAACGCTACCGGTAATCATAGAACATACATTGACAAACTGTCAACTTAATGTCAGGTTATTTCCCTTCTATGATCTTCGAATCTGCGTGATGTAGTGAAATTTATTTGACTTCCTTTTCCGGCTTTCCTCTGAAGGAGAAAGCATCTATCGTATACTATCTATCGTGTTATCGAATTTTCGTCTGAATCCATCGGATGTTTTGTCTGGGATTTCTCAGTTTTAGTTTGCAAGATGAATAATATTTATTCTGGGTAAGTCATAATTCTTCTTATTTGGGGGAAAAAATCTCACTAGGGATTTAATAAGGTGATTTGCTGTTTTTGAATTGTTGAATTGCTTGACTTCATTTTGTTTTACAGCACATTTTCTGTTTATCACTTTTCATTTTCCCAGGACAGAATTCCTGCTCAGGTTTACTGATAATTATTGACATAATGTAAATGCCTAATCCTTTTTTCAAGAAACGAGAAGGAGTTCTGTTAAATTTTTGTGCACATTTTCATTAATGTTAATTTCATATAGCTCCTTGGCTTGGGCATCGGAAGTGGAGCCACAATTTGTACCTTTCTTTGAAGATAAGTAGTTATAAGTTTCTGTAATTTCAGAAATTGTGATTGGAACTGCAAATTAGATTTGTACATCTTGTTCTTTCTATAATATTTTGTTGCAAACCTGACTAGAAATTTTGTTGCTAAGGTAATCAAGCCTCCCCTGAGAAATTAGTAATAGAATGTCATGTCGATATACCCCTCAGGTAAAAGTTAACGTTGCACATTGCTTATTCATCATGCTTTGAGTGAAGACCATAGGATAGTTTGGGTTGGAACTTCCATAATATAAAAAGAAGAATAATTGGAACAAATTAGAACAAACTACATTTATGTCATATACCAAAAATCCCATCAGTCGACCGTATGTTGATCTCAGAAGAATCTGGGCTCCAATAATAAAATCGAGTTCAAAAAAGACTAATTCAAGCTGATTCAATCAAAAATTATTCAACTAATTATTTATTTGGCTACAAGTGAAGTGTCTCAAGGCACACCACTGATGAGGTGTAGCAGAAAGACTTTTGTTCTGGAAATCAAAACTTGAAGAATGCATCTACTTGATCTATCGATAGCCAAACCACCCTATTCCCAAACTTCAGAAAATATTCCCTATATTTTCCGGCTTCACTAAATTAAAGTACAACAAACCTATTCCAATACTTTCAACAAGGATCAACTATTTCAATGAAAACTCCTGAAGTTAAAATCCTCGAAGTTTCTCCACTTCTTCTATTTTTCAACTGATTAAACCAGACCCCTTCCGAATCGATAGGAAATACTGTGGTTTAGTCAATCAAGCGTATTGACATGATATAACACATATTTGGCTACCTGTGAAGTCTCTCAAGCTAATTGATCGACCGCAAGGCACACCACTGAGGTATACCAGCAAGACTATTGAATCAGGTAGACCTGGCCGAATACGAGTAGGTATAACCCTGGTAAATACGCTTACGTCGATGTAGGCATCTCAGTAATTACGGTTTATAATGTGGCTATGATTTGCACAGTAAACAGCATATATGTTGAATGCATAATATGCGGTAAGGTAGGGCATACACGAGCGAATAAGCCAGGGCATGATGTTATCTTTTCGTCTGAAGGACTAAATAATATAATACGTATGGATACAAAAGTGTTTTAGATGAAAATTACGGTACGAACTCTTTACTTTTACTCTCGCTTTTACTCAAGCGTTTGCACGATTTACTCATTCATTTGGAGTTGATTATCACACTGACTAACACATTTCCTTATAAATAATAATATATAATGAAATAAACCAACGAGTTATGAAGGACGAGCTAACAGCAGAGTTTACCAGAAGAATGAGGAGCATTCTGAAAACGAAACTGAACAGCAGAAATCTCACAAAAGCTGTTTACATCTAAGCTCGCTTAATTCTCACCTACTCTTTTGGAATATTGAAGTGGAGTAATACATATCGATTGCCTTCAACGAAGAATGAGAACATTGCGCATAAAAGCCAACAAGCATCATCCTAAATGCTGTGTCGAAAAAACAACGATTACTAGAACTCAAGGCGGGCAAGGCTTTGTGCACATAAGAAAAATGGCCGATAAACAGATAAACAACTTAAGAAATGACGAGTCAAACATGACTTACATACGATACTGATTGAAGCAGATAGGTCAACACTTCTACTACCAAGCGAGCACTCTCATGAAAACACAACTCAGACGCATAGTGAAAAATTCAAAAATGGACAGAGAATCTTCTACATAAAAGACACCTGAAAGAGGTCTCCCAGGAACATGTCGACATTACTGCGTGGAACTACTGGCTGACTTCTGGAAGATTGTTTCCTGGAACAGAAGGTTTTCTCCTTGCCATCCAAGATCAAGTAGTGCAAACTAGAAACTATCAGAAATAGATAATGAAGGATAGGAGCCTCATGGACGATAGATGTCGCTACGGATGCCAAACATCAGAAACAATCCAACATATTAGAGGAGGCTGTCAAATATTTGCTGGACATGAATATAAAAGCCGACATGATGCCGTTTGTAAAATACTTCATCAGGATCTCGCCATCCAACTGAAGATGCTGCAATTCGAAACAAGTGCTTAGGTATTATAAGTATCAGCCTGAAGTAATACTGGTAAACCACCATTACTGGCTAAACAGGAATCTCGCAGTACTTACGAATTAAATAGTTGCTAATAACAGGCCGGACATGGTTCTAGTGAAAAAAAAGAGAAGAGAGCAATACTTATAGACGTAGACATCCCATATAACAACAATCTACGTCAAGAATACGCTGAAAAAATATCAAAATATCAAGAGCTTGAACTTCAGATCAACAGGCATCGGATGAATGTCTAGAAGCAGAACCATTCCGATTCTCATATCAACCACAGGAATTATTCCTAAGATCCTCCAGTGCAACCTCAAGGAGCTAGATTTGGACGAAAACCTTAATAAAGTAATGCAAAGAGTAGTACTTCTCGGTACTGTTAAAACGGTAATGAAGAAGTTTGTAGGTCACGATGGATGATTTCTTGTATACAATGATGAATTTTCGTTCATTAAAAAATTTTTTTCTGTTCTTTCGTTTTTTCCAGATGCAATCTCAAGATGTGAAATCAAATGAACTGTGTAAGTCATGATATTTTCGATCCTTAACTTTCCAAACCCTTGCTTTGGCCCCTTCGTTACACTTACATCCAAACCCTTAAAATTCGGAAACATATTTCATCGAAAACATCCAAAACATTATACGGGGTCGTAAAACAATGTCATTAAGTCGTCCGTTACGCCGTCGCTTCTTATGAAACCCGACTCTCTCCCTTTCGAAATTCTCCAAATCGTAAATAACGGGTATCTCTTTCGTGAAATTCGTGAAATAAATTCGGCTGGATATTAGAAATAGCATGGAGTCACGTAAATGAGGTAACAGAGGGGCGAGACAGCCGTACGGGACGAAGGAAACAATATGTCAGAGATCGTCTGAGTGCCAAATGTTTTAGGATCCGGCTGTCAACCATTTTAGACGTTTTAAGGCGTGCGATTTCAGAATTCGTACACGTGAGGGTGATTTAATTCATTTTGTTGTTATAAGAGTTTCTTTTAGAAGTGGATGTATCCTGTGAACGACAGGGTTCTCATCATGACTTCAATAATATTGGTGTAATGATGAAAGCAGTTAAGGTATTACCTAATGTCCGTATTCGTATTTTGGAGTAGTATTCATCGGTTGTTTTAAACGTGCTGTAGAATTTGTAGAAACGCTATTCGAATGGCTGATCGTTCATCATTCGAGCGAAGAAAAAAATTTAAGAAGAGCCCTGAGCAGGTGCTTTTGAGCGCTTGTTCATTGGTTGAGCTTAAATGCTATTAGCTCAAAATTTTGAACTTGAGATGCATGCTAAGTATATGAATTCAAAATCTCAGTACGATCGGAATTAAATTCTATTCAAAAAATGTAAAAATCAATTATTAAAAAAAAATCAATTCTTTAGTTCAGATGATGCTAGCCTCTTGAAATTTTGCATGATTAATTTCACTCGAATCGGATACATAGTTATATAAATATAATTTTTTTTTCAATATTTCAATTGAATTTTTTATGGTTCTGTTAACACTATGGCCACTAAAGTTTGCATGAGGCTCATTATGATCATCTTGCATGTGGCCTCAAAATTTAATTTCGATTGAATGCATTTTGTCTGAGATATTGAGGAACAAAAATTTTGAAAGGCCATATTTCATGGAACACAGTGTACGATTTGGCTGTTTAACGCACTTAAACGCGGCATTTGGGAACCGAACTCACCCTGCAAATCTTAAGCCTTTAGAGCAATCCTTCCGATAGTTATTGTGCTCAAAATTCGAAAATTATAGACATTTGAGCAGAACGATATAGACTCGTTTAAGTAGAACGAGCGCTCAAAAAAGAAATTATTCACAATTGATTTTGTGCAAGTCAATGGATTCCTTTCCATCCTATAGCGAATTTTGAAGTTTCATGATTCCATATTTTGATTAGATACACTTGTTCGTATGATAGATATTCTATGTCTACCATATACAGAGTGTCAAGGAAAAAGGTACCATGCATAGTGCCACACGACAAGGGGCCATAAAATATGAAAAAAAGTCCCATGAATATATGTCCGAAACTGCTTCTTCTAAGAAATACAGATTGTTAAAGTTTATTTTTTTATTTGGTTTTTTCAATACGTTTGGACGAAGAGGTAAGAATTGAACAAAACGTGATATAAAGGGGTTTTGTATGTTGCAGATGCAGAATCTAAATATCCTAATAGTTTTCAAATTACTAATAGAGGACGCCACATACAGGATTCCCCCACATTAAAATCAACTCTTACTTTTTTGCCTTACACTGTGTATCGTTCTGGACTAAAAAAAAAACGATTCCTCTATAGTTTTTCTTCAAAAATTTGAAGTCGCTAGGACCAACGGTTTTCGGTAAAAACACATCGAGAAGTTATGACGCACGAAATTCTCCATAAGGCTCAAAGTATCCTACTTACAATAACAAGGACAAAATTCAATAATTAAATTTTAATAACAACAGCTCTATTGGTGATCTAAAAACTAATAGAATTTTTGGATTCTGCATCATACAAAACCTCAGCTTATCACATTTTCTTCAATTCATAGCTCCTTGTCCAAAGTTATCAAGAAAAAACCAAATAAAAAAAAAAGTTTACACCCTGTATTTCTTCAAGGAAGCAGTTTTGGACATATATTCATGGGACCTTTTTTTCATATTTTATGACCCTCTACCGCTATGCTTGGTCCTTTTTTCCTTGACATCCTGTAGAATAATATTTTAGCTGCAATAATATTCTCGTGCCTCGAATATTCACGAGTGCAATTATATCTGATGCAGACAATTCAAAAACAAATACATTAACATGCCTTCGCCGAGTTTTCCAACCACCATTATTCTCAAGCCCTACTGCATTGATATATCATCTCTTGATTCAAATAAGAGTACTAGATATCCATTTCTGCAGAAACTTCTGATGTACGTGCTCTGACTAACCTAGAAGTTGGAGAAAATGTAGTCATATCCAATTTCCACCCAGTTTTCCGAACCGAATAAGAGTCCCTGTAGTGCCAAGCACTACTGACAGAAATATTTCTCGCATATCTCCGCGCTTCAGATATTTATCGACTCATTATCTTAAGGTCAGAGGTAACACGAAGGTCAGGACGCTGCAGATACCAATATCGAGATGTGCCTCGGCTTTTTTCTCATTTGATCCTTTTATTGTATGTTCCAGAGGGATGTTTTGACATTTAGCTTCTCTTCTTCTCTCATCTGAAGAGGATGTATATTGAAATTTTTGTATTCAGCGTGTCGTCCACTGATATGAGCTTGTTCATTTTGAGTAAACGTTCCACGAAATTTATCCGAAGAATAACTGGTGCTGTTTTCTCGACAAGTGATATTCGGAAACGTATACGAACTTCATTGCGGGGTGTGCAATTTTGCAGGTAAAACGGGGACTCGCGCAATGAAGTTCGTATACGTTTTCGAATATCACTTGTCGAGAATACGGCACCTGGTCCAATTTCATTTCATTGGAAATTAATTTTCTCCATTCAATCTAGCAGGAGAATTTGAAATCTCCTTGGTGGGATTGAGATATAATAAAGATATGAATAATATTTTCTCAAATATTAAAAAGCCCACAAATACTCTTTTTTGGCTTCCTAAAGATGTAAATACCAATATGGTGAAATTATAGATAAGAATATATAGATTAAAGGTTGACGCTCACTTGGACGAGACGAGACGAGACTAAGCGACGCGTTAGTTCGCCTGGGACCGCGCACTTGGACGAAGCGATGCGACGATCAGCCATCGGAAGAAATCCCCCTATTTTTGGGCCGCAACAAATTTTTATTACCCATGCTGCATGCTGACTACCCGAATGAACAAGGGTAGAGCAATTGTTCGAATCGTGTTTTTGGTCATAATCTTGTTTTAATAGCTTCGTCGTCCCACCTTCATATAGGAATGAAAAAAAAATATGTGACGTGGAAAAAATTCGACATTTTATCTCTGTTGGCAAGTTACAAAATATAACTTTTCTTCTCGAAATTACTTTTTTCCCCGGGAAAAAAGTGAGTGTATATATGTATCCGGGAAAAAAGTACTCACTTTTCTGCCGGATTAATTTCGTGAAAAGTTATAATGCTTTCCATCGTCATTTTTCTAGTCTCAGAAAAAAATTATGTATTATACAAGGGAAAAAAGTACTAGATTTTAGATCGAGGTTATGTTGTCTTCCAACGAGAAGCGGAGGGTGACAAAAACCGAGAGTTATTTTTTTTAAAACTATATATAAAATCATTGATACGAAATGTTTATTTTCTCTTTAACCGATTGAAAAAATTAAGTATTAATCTAATTCCTTCATTCTGGTGATTTCAGAAAAAAATACTTTTTCTACGACAATATCGAAAAATTTCCAGTAATAAGTTCTGGGAAGTTGCATTTTTTATTACCTTGCTGCATACCGCTTACCTGTATAAGCTTCAAATCAGACTAATTTATATTCAATTTATTCTGAATATACTTTTGCCGGGGCGGTAAAATCTCTGGCGCTGTCTCTGGTTATTTTTGGGTATGGTCAGCCACAAGGCCGTAGCTAGAAAAAAATTTCGGGGGGTCCACCGAATGACAGAATGACAATTTTTCTAGTCCTGTACTTCAGAAAAATTTCGGGTCCAATGGGGTCCGGACCCCCCCCTCGCTACGGCCTTGGTCAGCCATGAAATATTTGTAAGAATCGTGTTTTTGGTCATGATCATGTTTTAATTGGGAATTTTCCAATGAAATCCTCGTAGTTCTTCATCCAGGAATACAATTAAATATAAATAATTCATACGAAATGCTTATTTTCTCTTTAACCGATTAAAAAAAACAAAGCAAGTAGTAATCGAAAGTTCAATGTTTGCATATCATATATCCCTCAAAGGAATTATTCCACAGTTTTCCAATTCTATCAGATATTTTAATTTCTTCGGAAGAAGGGTTCCTCAATATTTTGTTGTATTTACATAATAAAATACCTATCCTTCAGACGATTTTAATTCACATTCATTCTCAATCGAGAAAATTCTAACCAACACTCTCATGAGCCATTTAAAACAAACTCATTTTACACAAATTCTAAAATAACTGTGTAGTTCCCCATTGACAAAATTCGAGTAAAAATTGGAAATACAGCGCGCCGAACTTTCCGGCCGTCGGATACCTACTTGCCGCCTCGAGAAATTTCGCTCACATGCCCCAAGGATACATTAAGAAGTAACTGTGCATCACCAATCAGAAACAACTGTATCCGGAGACATCCGAAATAGTCCGAATGATCGTTGACCAACCGTTCTGATTTTGCCGCGAAATCGTCATAATTCTTGAATCCGTTAATGCTGTTGTTTGTGAATTGAATCTTGACGAATCTCTTATAACATCGATATCGAGTGAATAATAAAGTTATCGAAGAAAAGCGATATTATTATTGCTAACTTATACGCATTTGAGTGGATAATAAAATTATAGAAGAAAAGCAATTATTATTGCTAATAAAAAAATTGACTGTTTTCAAGCTATGGCAAATCAAATGTAAGTTAATTTTGTATTTTATTTACAAGAAGTTCTCAGATTATTTTAATGTAAAATCTGATGTTAATGATGGTATTTTTTTAGGGACGCCAAACTATTTTGTCAAACCTGCGAAAAATATTTCACTTCTTCAGGAACTAGGAACAGGCATATCAAAACCCTTCATCCTGAAATTGATCTTCAAAATAAACATAGGAAACGTATTATTTGCCCTTTATGTAGAATTGAAGTATTCACACTTCATGAACATCTTGTAAAACATTTAACAAATCACCACGAAGTAGTTATTGAATCTTTAAATTTGAAATTAGCAAACATTGAAGAATTTAAAGCATGGAAAGCCCTAGACAACAGAGATGTGGATTATGCATGTAGTAAAACTAGCCCACAAGTCTTTGTTTATAATTGTAATAGGAGTGATACAAGAGGTATTATATAATTTAATTATACTATTATCTACTGTATGGATATATAATACCATTTCAGGATTTGTTTCTACCTGCTCAAAACGTAATATTAAAAAAGGAGGAAGTATCAAAATAATTGGAGTGTGCCCATCAAGAATTGAAGCTAGAGTATTAGAAAGTGGTACTTATTATTGAATTGTAAATTAACACACATAAATATTTCTATTATTTTGACAGGCGAAGTGATGGTACATTTCATAAAAACACATATAGGACATGACGATGAGCTTCGTAGTAAGAGACTTTCAAAAGATGAAGAAAAAGATGTGGTCGATCAATTGATGGCAGGTGTATCCACAAACAGGATTTTACAAGATGCTAGGAAAGTTGAAGAGAACGAAATTAAGAGAAAAAATTTACTAACCAATGCAGATTTGAGCTACTTAAAAAGAAAGTTTAACATCGACAAGCAGAGACATGCAAATGATATTATTGCAACATATCTAAAAGTTGAAGAGTGGAATCAACATGGTCAAAATCATGGTTTTCTGTTCAAAAAGATTGGTAAGGAGTAACTAAATATTAATATAGTTTTGCATGTCTCAGTTGTTATCATGTATCACCAGCTTTGGTTTTTACATTCCTATATCCTATTATTGTAAAATTTGCATTCTCTTTTATACTAGCTTTTCAAGCTGTGAATTTAACACTATATTAACCATTAGAGTTGAAACTATTAGGTAGATGGTGATGGTAGTAGTTCAATAAATCTGTTATCATAGGTGAAAGTTACCCAGGTTTGCATGATGAAGATTTTGCAGTAGGGTTTATGAATGGTGTTATGGAAAAAAAACTCAAAGATAATAAGAGAACTATTTGTATAGATGGTACACATGGTACAAACCAAAGGAATTGGGAGCTTACTACCATATTGATCAAGGATGAAATGAATAAGGGATTTCCGATTGCATTTTTACTGAGTAACAGAAGAGACCAAAAAATTCAAGAAATTTTTTTAACTGCACTACAGTCAAGAGTGGGTGGATCAATAGACGCTGAATATTTAATGAGTGATGACGATCCCAAATATTATAACGCATGGGTGAAAGTTATGGATCCACACAAAAAAACAAGAAGGCTTTTATGTACATGGCATGTTGTGAAAAATTGGAACATACAGGGTCGCATGAAAATCAAGAATGAAAATGTACGTAATGGAATGAAGACAGAGATGAGAAAGATCCTGCAAGAAACCTGCCCTTTGAAATTTGAAGAATTGAAAAATCAATATATTAAGTACTTGGAAGAAGCAGGTGAAATTGATTTCCTGAAGTATTTGACAACGTGAGTAAATATCTTATAAGTTTATTTTTCCTGGATATGAAGAACTGTTCCACTATCAAAGAATATACCATATTATTAATCCTTTCTTGTAAGTTATATTAATGAATTAACATCAATATTGTCATATTTTGTAGTTATTATTTCCAAAGCAATGAACGGATAATGATGTGGGCTCATTGCTATAGAAGAAATGCTGGAATTAACACCAACATGGCAATAGAGAGTCTCAATAAATATTTAAAACACAACAAGATGAACGGAAAACAAAATATAAGGTAAGTACCTATTTTTTATGTTCTTTTGAATACTCCTGTTTATGAAAATTATTTGTTCCAGAGTTGAGAAGCTACTAGACATCCTTGAAGAGATTGTTGAAGAGAAGATGTGGAAGAAAATCATACAAAATGAGAGGCCAACTGCCAATACTTACCAATGCAAAATTAATATGGATGCTCATAAGAAGGCAGAGATTATGGAAGGAGGAGTGGAACTTGTTGAAGATGGAAGTTTCAGAGTGAAATCTACGTCAGAGAAGGATGAGTACTACACTATTTTATCTAACGAAATATGCGATGAAGATTGTCGCACAGGTTATTGTAATTTATGCAAGGTATGTTTACATCGATTCATATGCAACTGTTCTAGTAACAGTATTAAAACTGTTTTGTGTAAACATATTCATGCAGTAGCCATGTTCAGGCAGAGGAGCGATTCTGTTTTAGGTGGGGCCAATATTGAAGCAGATAATCATTTAATAATCAGTGAACCGTCAGCAAGCAGCCTACACTACAAGACTGACGTAGAACACTTCATCCAGGAGACATCCAGTACTAGTACAACAGATCCTTCTACATCATCCAATTCAAGTAGACGAGAAGTATTCCAATTTGTAAATTACTGTGACTATTGTTTTAAAAACCTCGTATTTATAGATGATTCTGGCAGAACTAAATCATTATACTCAACTCCTAGATATACAGCAACTGGAGCATGTGAAATCCATTGCAAAATCACTGGCATGTAGTAAAGAGGAAACATGTAGAAAGAGAAAACTTGAGAAACAAACTTATTATCCAACTAAAAAAATAACGCTCGGTAATCACATAATATAGAAATATTTTCAATATTTGATGCTCAAATTCAACATTTGTTATGTATGAAATTCTATTTATGTAACAACTCAATCTAAAGTCTCTTGCAAGTTTATTTTACTCATACATACTCAACATTCGTTATACATAAGGTCTCATGCAATTCAGTAAATCATTAGATTTATTCCAAATATTGTATGATCTGATAACTTACTATTATAATAAAAATGTTTGTTCATAGAAATGAAACAAGACCAGCTGAGATCTCTAGAGATACAACAAAACAAGGGAAAAGAGGTATCACAAGCACATCAGAGCTCAATCCCTATTATCAATGTATGTTTATATGATAAATAATTGAAAGCACTTCCTTCATGATAAAAATCAGCTTTAGAATGAATCAATGTTCCATATTCAACCCCCTAAGGCCCCTGTAGCTGTTTCCGAAGATCAGAATAGGAAGAACCATGAACTATCACTTGTATGTCTGGACCTGGTATAAAAAAAACAACCTGGCTTGCAGAGCTTCTTCAATTGGATTTGTCCAAGTTATGTATCAATTGATTTTTTAATTTTCTTTTCTGTTTTTGCGTTGTTTCGTTTCAGATTGGAGTTATTGGATGTTTGGAGAAAATCTTTCAAGAATGTTGGTTGGAAAATGCAAGATACCACCAGATATTACATACTTCAGCTTCATTGTAAACAATCTCTATACTAACAAATCACTACACTTACGGGGAGACAGGGTTTTTTTACTGAGGTTTTTCCCTAAGCTACTGTATCATACGCAGAATTGTATGGTACCCCGTTGCACTAACCTCTGCTTACACATTTTCATTACACAGACTAGTATTTGGCAATTGAAATAAAGTTCTATATTAAAAATTACATGCTTACTTAGTATCATATAATCCCTTTTTATCCTACAAAATATTTTGATTTCGTCTAGGAATTATTGTTATATCGTTGAAATAATGTTTTGCTGTTCTTCATTCGAGATAGAAATTTTGTTTTAATAAATTGAAAGGAAGATAAATATGGGTTATTCATTATGAATATGGAGAAAGAAATGTAGTCCTATATAACATCTAAAACATCGAATAAAGATTGTGGGATATACAGGCTACATATATTCTCCTTGTTCTTGTTTTGATAAAGCAAAAATGAAACAAATATTTCTCTGAGCTAATTGACGAATACATATTTGAGAAGCTCCCATAGGCTTTACACCACATTGATTAGCGTGAGATAACAGATGTACAAATATCTGGTTCTCTCTTATAAGTTTTGAAATATTACTCTTACATTCATTGGTAGGAAGGTATTTAATTGTCACCTAAACATTGATATTATCCATTTTGATGTCTGTATACGATTCAGTCAAGATGTTCAAATTCTTCTTTGATTCATTACTTTAAAATTTACCAGATACATTCAGTTGAATTAGGTCTCTAATAGATAATTTAGAAATTCATATTGAAGAGGGGTACAAATATTGGCCATTTTCAAATTCATACCCCAAAAGTATTCAGTCTCTAGGGTAATCATTTTTATCATTGAACTTATTTAAAGATTTTTGAAATTAAAAAACTAAAGGGATATAAAGCACACTTTAGAAATTAATCCAGATTTCTCTATTGTGTAAAAAGTTGAATCACATCGACAATTTGGCGCGATATTTAAATTTCACGAACTCGAACGATAACGACCGAAGATAATGATTTGATTGAAGTTGTTTCTGATTGGTGATGCACAGTTACTTCTTAATGTATCCTCATGCCCCAAAGATCTTCCTGGCGACCAACGACTCACCGCCTCGCTGATCCTCGCTTCGCGTCTCCTAGGTGCGTGTCTACCCATTTATTTCAATGCAAAAGATCCCAGCGGAAAACGACGCGTTCCTTCCGACCGCTTCGCTTCGTCCAAGTGCGCGTCTAATCTGCCTCGCGCCTAACGATTCTGATCTTCGCTTCGCGCCTCCCAAGTGAGCGTCTACCCATTTGATTCAGTGCAAATCGTGCCTGCGGAAAACAACTCTTCGCTTAGTCTCGTCTCGTCTCGTCCAAGTGAGCGTCAACCTTTAGGGCTTGTTTTACCACATGCTGATAAGTAGCTTACAGATATCGTTGAAATAAATTCATCTACATTCATTAGAAGGAAATACTTTTATGTTTTCAATATGCAATATCATGAATTTTCTGAAAAGAAAAGAGTATATTTTTGATTGAAAAATCTGAAAGGATATATTCATTTCGATGATTTTGATAACTTATCAACACGTGGTGAAACAGTCCCTCAATATACGAATTGGCAGACTGGACTATTAAGAAATTAAAAGAGTTTCATTATGCTGAACAGCATTGCGTAAAAGATTTTTCACGGATCATTTATTGAAAATAAAATTGGAGATACAGATAGTGACATGTCAAGATTGCCATTATTGAAACTTCCATTTGAAATACAATCTACTATCACAGTTTACCACAAAAAATGAGGAGACACATTATTTTCAAATAGTATGAATTAAATATCGATTGAAAACACAGTGTACAAACAATTCAAATAAGAATTAATTTTTCCGCCGACCTCGAAATAAAAGGTGATATTAATGTGTACGAAATTGAACATTAATGACCCATTTTAATGCTCAATTTTTTTGCTATTTTGATGTGCAATCCTCATGGCAAAAGTATTCAGAAGCACTACGAGAAATGTCAAAACTCTACTGGAACATAGAAATATAGAAATTCCATTATGTCAAAATAAATGTATGTCTTGTGCAAAATGAGAATGTATTTCAATCAGGAATTTATTCACAATTCATGTTGAGATCGTCAGAAAAATCTTGTAATCAACTCGGTTATTAATCTAGCGGCTAATGGTCGCTCCGCTTACGCGTTAAAATATCTTGACCATTAGTCGCTGTCTTTAATAACCTAGTTGATTAAATAACTATTAAGGCATTCATGACATTTATAGTCTACAATAATGGTTGAATATAATCGTAATTTTGATTATATGAATCTGATGGTATGGTAAACATAGACTATCAACCTATTATGTTCCAACTGTAGAATTGGAAAGTTTTAGAATTCCTCAAATGGTTTGCTAAGTTCATGAAGTCCATGCATCACAGAAGGAGAATTATTCTTATTTCACTCTGAATTCCGAATTTCAATAACACAAAGATTCCTTGCTGACTTTTATTTATGTTAGAAAGTTTTGACTCATTTACAGCGTTGCCACTATGTTCACTTCCTCATTTTATTCATTTGAAATTTTTTGACTTACTCATCTTTTAACTGAGAATGTGTTGATTTTTCGAATAATATTGTAAGTTTCAAAATTATGAAACACTCTCATCCGTTATAAGGAGCTCGAATGTCATATGAAAACTTATTGTGAGCTCTCTAGTACTCCCTATTTTCCTGAACTCCCCTCAAGTTCAATTGTTGTCCTGTATAAGGACTCGACGATCGTTTTCAACGCTTCAATCCGTACGAAGGGGCGAAAATAATTGGTAGGCCACAAGAAAACTTCCATCTCCAATTTACATATTCCAAATTCATCGTCTCAACTTCCTCTCACGACCCCAGATTATCACATCCGTAATTGAACACTGTCAAAAGAATGTTCTTTAATAATTTTACAGGGGACCTATCGAGGGTACACTCAAGATCCTTTGGTTGTGCAAACACAGGAATGGTGCTTGACTCCCCATCGGTTTCAGGAAGTTCCCCATCTCTTGATGTTCTCATATTGTAAGGCATTTTAAGGTTTCTATACTCGAAGCTTCGTCCAGACCAACTAAAAATAATGAAAGAAAAGCAGAAAAAAAAATTTTCAGAGACCGAGAGTGATTCGAACGGTTGAAGTCTATGAAAGGTGCTTTATCAGTTCTAAGGGTTGGGTTTGAAATCACCAAGTCAAATTATTGCTCATATCTTTGAATGAGAAATTCAAAATACACAACTTATAACAAAGTGCAAAATATTTGGTCATTCCAGTCAGGATATATGTTGTCCGAGAAGAATAATTGAAAATCCAGCGCATGGAATGAAGAAAGAATTCTAGAAGTATTGCTTTCATTTAAAGAATTTTATTATGCTACTGATAGAAATTTCAGCTCCCATTTTGTGTTATAATTTTAAAAACCTATTTGAATTACTTAGAAACTTTATAGGTTTTCACTCCCAGTCTCTGAATATAAATAATAATTAAAAAATGTTTGATTAAGGTGAAGTGCTCCTGCAAAAATCTTTGCACTTAAGTATTTGTCAGGAGCAAATTGGTCTTGAAAAAATTGTTGCCTAACAGTAAAACTGAAAAAATACACAATTCTGAAGATTTCAAGAGTTTGTCTGAAGAAGGTGTCTGATATAGCCACCGAAACGTTACAATATCCTTTTAATTTGTTTAATTTTTCATTTTTACTGTTAGGCAACAATTTTTTCAAGACCAATTTGCTCCTGACAAATACTTAAGTGCAAAGATTCTTGCAGGAGCACTTCACCTTAATCACACACATTTTTTTCTCCATTGAAGGATTCGTAGGGGTTGAAAGTTTTGCATGAATAAAATTGTAATTAGTTCAGTTAGTGTAGTTTACAAAGGGCTTACAGTTCACTGTGACCTCAAGGTCTATTTTGCCCCTTTACACAGCTCTTCGCACCATATCCTTACAGCTTGCCTTCCAGTTCCAGAGATCTGATAAAATCCAATATCTGTGAAGGCTTCAACGAGGCTAGTTCCCTACTCTCACAAGCTTCTCGTCCAAGGCATTATCTCCTTAGGCTCGGAGTGCCAAAGCATTCCGTAGAAGTCGACACTCATTTGGTGACAAATTTCATCAGATACCATCGTCTCAAAATAATGACAAAGTGGACATACTGAAAACTCTTAGAACTTACTAACTTTTGAAGAATTTTTTTTTGTTGAAAATATGTGCACGTCTGTGAAGAAGATACAACAAAGATCTTGCCGAAAAAGTACACATGATTCACTTTCTTTATTCAAAAAATTTAGAGGGTTGAAGGGGATGGCACAGGGTGCAACAAAAATCCCAGAAAAATGCATAAAAGTTGGGTAAAAGTGAAACAAAAATTGACCTGTTTCAGGATTTTGTTGTCAAATATTTTTCTTTCGAGAAAATGAATTTGTTCCATAATTTTGACGCGCACTGTATAACGCTCAGAGAAAGAGTAAACCTAGTGTTGCCTTCACGCATTTGTTATGCAGCCAAGTAGAATCTGTTTATACGCGCGAACAAACTTCCGGCGTTGCGAAATCGTGCCTTATGTTTATTCCGTATTGGGATAATTGATTTACCGCTCCCCTACTCTGATACTAACGGCTTGCGTCTGTTACAGGAAATTCTGTCAGTTTGGCAACATTTTCTGTTAGTGTTTAGTTTCTAGATGCGATGTGTTTACATTTTCATTTCGATTTGACGTTCCTAAACTGAATTTTTTCAATGATTTGGTGGTAATTTATTGTTACTTATGGCTATTCCGTTAATGATAGCTGGGAAAAAATAACGAAAATGTCGTATTATAGTCAGGAATTGGAGAAATGCAAATGTAACCAATTGTTTACTTCACCTCAGAGGGCAGTGAAATGCTTTTCATCCCACTCTTATGCTTGGGTGATCACAATAGATTACTATTCACTCGTAGGGGCATCTCTTTATTTATTTCTTCTCAACTCAAGGAAACTCGCAACCATCTCATTCACATTCAGGAACGAATACAATACCCACATGTTTCCGATCCTTATGCTTCCTCTATAACCTACAACCTTTCCTTCGCCCGAAATCGGATCATAAAGCACGTCTCTATCTCAGAAACACCATCAAGAATAATCCGCAACGATATACCCGAAACGGCTCGAATTACCATCGTTTAAGATACGAAATGCCTAGCAGGCCAATCGAACATGAACCTTCAAACTCCATGGATACTATCAGGAGGTCGTAACTTTATATCCATCGCAAGAAACTCCCAAACTGTAGGATCGAACTAGTTTCATTAAGATTTGCCGTAAAGGGCTCCAGCGCAGTTCAAACCCTCTCGAAATATTAATGATTCCTTAAATTTGGCGGCTAAATTATGACGCCAAGGGCGTATATTTTACCAATTATATTGCTGGGCAAAGGCAAAATCGCTAGGGAGATATAGTCCGTTCACGAAAGGTTGAGCACATAGTAGGCGTTTCTTTATTTATCTGAAGTTGGCAATATTTACTGTCTCAAAGAAAAATAAAGTCAACGTTGCCGAATGTACCCGGTCTCGTCCGACGAGCTTGCGAGTTATCAGGAAACTCTATGCAATAATGACAACATTGTGTATCAATCTGACAAGAAAATGAAGAACATAACCTAAAATTTAAATATACACAGTGGAATATGCCAAATTTCCATGGCCAACCGACGGCTCAACCTATCGTGAACGGACTATATTGTTTCGGCGAATCTTATGAACGTGAAGGCTCACGTCTGTTTGAAAGACTCATAATGCAATCTAATTCACTTCTGAATTGTGTGTATTAATTTATTTTTCTCCAGGGAGTCTCGAGCAGGCTTTGTAGGGAAGATGAAACTCTTAGGGTTATAGACTGATCATTATAAGCGGATCTGAGTTTATTGATATCTAAGTGCCCTACGAATTACTCCCCTTAGTGTCAGTAAATTCTGTTTTTTCAAACATAATTTATTGAGAAAATAAATTTGTTCCATAATTTTGACGCGCTCTGTATATTCTACTTGAATCGAGAGCTAACATAATACAATACATAAAGCAAAACAGAAATCCTTAGCCGATGTTAGTGCCAAACAGGCTACTATACTATTTTACGTATGATACCAGAGCTCATAGAAAACCTCAGTAGAAAAAACCCTGTCTCGATGTTCTTACAGGAATAAAACTCATAAACTATTTGAATAATTAAAGATTCTTCTTTATTGAATACAACCGATTACCTTCTCCCAAATGCCTTCTGAATTTTGAATTCAAAACAAAAAACGGAGCAGACAGGAGGACCAGAAAAATAAAATGATTCAAATTCTGTTGAATCGATTTAAAATTAACATCCTGAAATTTGAATATCTTATAATTATTTATGAGATGTTATATAGTCTCCTCTGCTTCTCCGCATTCGCCACTAGGACTCTCAACTGAATTCAATTTGAATCACGTATTTCAGAAACCCCACATGAGTTAAAGTTTAGAGATAAACGTAAAAAACTGATTTCTGTAAAATCTGACCATCAAACACGAAAAATACTATTATTGTGTATGAGGGTATGGTGAATGGATTAGAAATTTCACACAAATATGATTATGCAGCTTTTGCTGTTCCATTTAAAGCATGAAATAGCGACTGGAATTGTGGGGTTTCTGAAATACACGTTTATTTAACTAAAACAATTTGTAATGAATCATTTTTATTCAATCCAAAACCTGTTCGAATGGTACATGATTAAGTTAATATTTATCACGCTATTGTCTTCATCTCTTATAAACAACACTTTTCACACCCTTTTTTCGTTTTTTTGTACATTTTCGTTAGCTACATGTTCCTCAGACGACGACATTTTAATAATTGAATTCAGGCGCTGCTTTTACCTCCATTCGCTTCCTCTAGGAATATTATTATAATATTTGCTTGCAGTTCATTATTGAATTCTGAAATACATGGTGAATTCAATAATGAACTGCAAGCAAAGTAACTAGCGGACTTGTGTGATTTCTTCTCAAAACGGCGTATCTATATTAGATGAGTTGATTTTTCGTAAAAACTCCACATCACCCAAATGTGGACATGTGGGGTTTCTGAAATACGTGATTCATTTAAAAAACATGTTATTACAACGTCAATGACTTGTTTTTATACGATTAAGAACACGAGCTGACGTTACCTGAGTTTTTGAGATGATTTTGATTGATTTAGGTATTTTAAGTACGAGTATTAACTAGCCGATATTTCTGATGAACAACATGTTTATATCGGAAGAGGTGAACTAGGAAATACTGAAGTTATGTACATTCTACTAGTTGTAGCACATAGAATTCCAAATGAAACAAATATTTCAGTTAGATTGAGAATCTCAGTCACTTTTCTTGAATTCAGAAAGATTGTCCTTGATATTAATGTTGTGGTTGAAAACAAAAAAAATATCAATAGAAGAACGTTAGTGTTCACGCCAAGTGAACGTTTTTTTGTCAATTTAAACTTCCCAATAGTTCAGTTATGAAATTTCAAATGAATGCAGTACTCATTCAATATCGGAATTTTAAAACAGCTGTGATCTCTGCCACTTAGCGCACATATTTTAATTTCCATATCAGTATCTCCCTTTACGTTTCATACGACATCGATTTTTTCTATTCTGCTTCCTAATGCTTATTGTTCTAATAATTTACGTACACCAATTTCGGTTACATCGCCTCAGAAATTTGACCCACGAACATCAAGAAATTTTATCATGAAGAAGCAGTTGAAATTTTTTAATGAAATCTATCGCTAATTATTATACCTCAATTTCCCCCAAAATTCATGGAAATAGCCTACCAGCATTTATCAAATTCCAACCTTCTTTCTCATATTTTTAATAACCTTTCCATCAAAATATCGCGTTGCGTCCAATTTATCCCACGAAATAGCCCAGTGAAAAAATCAATCTCCAATTATTAAACATTGATCAATAAATAACTCAGAAGTGGACGATTTATCAGGGATACCGTGCAAGTTATAATAAAATAATCGATTTCGATACCTCCGAAATTATAATCACGCAGCCTGCCTGAGTGACGTCTGAGTGAAACCTATTGTTAACTAATTAAATTTTCAATCGCTTTGGTTTTTTTCGGAACTACCCCGAACGCCTTAAAGCGCTCGTTTTATATCCCAAAATTAATCGAGAGTTTAATCGAGGGGAAAATTATTAGTCAAAATTATGAGAAACTGTTGTTGCGTGATAGAATGGAGGCTGCAGAAATAGAAAAAATGTAAAGCTTGAACAACTTGGAGCCTTTTCACTTTTCAAATGACTTAAGTTGCACGAAACGCATTCATAATTGAGTAGTGCAATGTGAAAAGTCAAGTACAAAGTGAAACGCACTTGGCAGAAATTGAATGTTGGAAAAAATATTGTAAGGGGTTTTCCAATAAGAGGTGATATTTTGAATAGCCCGTTATTTCGGTAGATGTCACGTTTAAAGCTGTCATTTTTTGACATTTGACAAGTAGAAACTACGCCATTAATAAAAATGGTGAAAATTTGGCAGAGACGGTTCGTAAAACTCGAACATTTTTGGGTCTTCGTGAAGCACCTTTTCGGACCACCATAAAGATATTGGTGGAAAAATTCGAGCTGTTGAGACAAGCTGGTGATGTGAAGAATAAAATTCGTTCACGTCGCTCAAGACAGCCAAGAATATTGTTGCTGTAGCCGAAAGTAGTGAAGAAAACCCAGGTTTGTCTATTTCTCGTCGTTCTTTGGAATTGGGCATCCCACAAACGTCATTATACAGTATTTTGCCTAAAGATTGGGGTGTTAAGGATTATAAAGTTCAGTTAACACAAAATTCTCAAGCCGGCCGATCATCAACAACATCTTGTCTTTCCGGACCGTATGATCTCTCGAAGAGGTGATCACAATTGACCACCGAGATCTTGTATTTTAACACCTTGCGACTTTTTCCGTTGAGGCCACGTGAAAGAGAAGGGCTTCTTCAATAAATAGCCCAGCGTCGATTCAAAACCTCAAAGATGGAATTCGTGAGGCTATCGAGAACATAGGGCAGCCACTTTGCGATTTGGTTATGGAAAATTTCATTAAAAGGATATGGTCCTGTAAGCGTGGTCGTGGTGGTCATTTTCCTGATGATATTTTACACTACTAACGACCAATTGACCAATAAAAGAAGAGTTATCAACAAGACAAGGTTGTTTCTGATTTTTTTTTGCATTTATCGCTCGAATCGACACATACGCAAAAGTTATCGGTTAGTTCAAGGAAAAACGGATAAATCGACTCGTCAATTTTGCAAAGGGGACCTTCCAGGAAGGATTGCTACGAAACAAAAACGATAGATAAAAGTAGGTTTGAACTCATCAACCCTCATTTAATATTATTCTCATCTACTTTCAGAAAATCATAACACATTTTATTCCTTTTCGATTTCAACTCCTGATTACCATTATCGATTAAGATTGTATAATCTCTAAACAGCCGGAATTTACATTTTCTAATCCTTTTCAGGTGAAAAACTCCAAGCAACAAGTGACACTTCAATCGTGTATCCCAATGTGACACTTTAATTGTGTTTCCCAAAGTAACCAAAACGAAAAAAGTCCCCTGTAATAAGATGTTTCACATAATTCCTTGTAGATCCTCAGCTGTCGGATTAAAATCGTCAACTTCGAACGCAAGAAGGCACTAATTCGAGAAGATACTAGTTTTCCACTCAAAACAAACAATAATCTCTCATTAGTACCTTCCAGACGTCTTGTAAAACCGAAACCGTTCGACTTCGAAGACCATCCATCCGCTCCGTCGACGATAACATGTGTGCAGTCCGGATTACAAACGACATTTCTAATCCCCGGCATGCCGAAACGTGTCCCCGTGTTTTTATACCTTTGGGCCTTTATCCCGACCTCAAAAACGCGACCATGATTCAAATTTATGTTTCCGACGCTTGCGCGACCAACGACATGCGTCGCTAAGCGTCATAAGCCGAATCGGATATCCTGAAAAGCCGTAAAATTTGAATTGGTATAGGTAAATATGCGTGGGTTATTTGGAGATTTGAATTTATTACGGAGCCGTTTTGTGGTTCGTGTCTATCCAGGAATTTCGTCGACGTTAAAAATACACGACGTAAAATGAAGAAACGATAAATGTTTCCAGGATATTATTATGGTTTATTAGGCTGAAAGTGTTGTAAGATGCCTGGAAACGTGAGGAAATGCGTGTGTTTTTTTATGGTAAAAACTAAAAACAAGACATGGAGAGTGTAATGGTGAAACGTGTCAACAATTTTTTTCGTGACGATTGAAAGAGTTATCGGAAAAGCATTGACAATCCTTTGTACCGGGTGTTCTGAATTCGTTGTCTATTGAGGGGATCTCAGAAACCCGATGAGCAAGAACAATATGAACACTTTTTGGACTCGACTTTTGAGAGAATTCATTGGTGAAAACCGCAACCATCTAATTAACCGTTTTTGAGCTATCAGAAAAAAATTGGAAAATGGCGTCAAATGAAAGTTCTCATAACTTCTTTATTACTGAAGTTATAAACATGAAACTTAAACGTTATACAGACATTTTTTCGGTAGAAATCTAGCTCATCGAGTTTCTGAGATCCCCTCACTAGACACGAATTTAGGACACCTGGTACAACATTCTGTAGTGCAAAAATTACTTGATGATATTAAGGGAAATATTCCATCATTCGTATATCTCTGAATCAGAGAAACTAACTCGTACACACATTATACCTCTTTTAATGCAGAAACTAGCACTCAGTAGGTATGTTATTAATAAGTACGTTTCTACTGAAGTTGAAATGTCCTTGAAGCCAAATCAAAATGGTCATAGAAATGATTTCCAAGAAATTGTGGAAACATTATCTCCTAAACAAACTTAACAAAATTCATTATGGGTATGTAAATAATACAGATGGGTCCTAGAAAGCCAGAAGCAGACGTAGGCATATACATATAGCCCCAAAACCATGGAATCGGTGCTCTTAGAAAATATATTAGATTAGATTAGATAGTGGTCGATCGGCACGTTGATTACCATTCTGCACTGCGACCAATAAGTTCTTTTGTGCGTTACCATACCATACTAAAACTACGTTTTTCCCAGGAATCTAACCTCCTTAGCAAAGCTAGTTACTTCCTTAGGAGACTTCGCTCTTATGTTGGCTGGCGTTAATAACGCGTCACCTAGTAGAGTAAGTCTGGTTCGCGCCAGCGCAGTGCATTGGCATAGTATGTGCTCGGTGGTTTCAGTGGCCGATTCACATTACCTACAAATGTCGGAGTTTTCTTTACCGATCTTGTGTAGGTGATATCTCACGGGACAGTGCCCTGTGAGAAGGCCGATTAGCAGCCTTAACTCGTTTTTTGACAACGATAGAGCTTGTTGAGCATTCTCTTTGGAAGGTTCGATTAGTCTCTTTGCTTGTCTTTGACCGGATGTGTTTATCCAGTAAGAGTGTTTCTCCCTTTTTTCCCAAACACCGACCTCTGCCCTAATCAGTGTAGGTGATACCCAACAGGAGGGCACGGGTCCGGTGAAGGGTGTGTTTGCTCCTCTTTTTGCAAGGTCATCAGCTCTCTCATTTACCTCAATGTTTTGGTGGGCAGGTACCCAAGCTAAAACTAGCTTGTTGTACTCCGCCAGTGTTTTGAGGGACTGTTTGCAGCTCCAAATGGTCCTTGATCTACAATCAACGGCCATAAGCTGCCTCAGTGCCATGTGACTATCAGAGGCAATGCAAATTCTGGCTCCCTTGTACTGTCTGGACAGACAGACTTGGGCGCATCTTTCTATGGCCAGAATTTCAGTTTGGAGAGTTGTTATTGGCTTCCCAAAGGCACCGATTCCCTGTATTTGGGACCGTATATGCCTATGCCTGCTCCTCGTTCCCTTAGGGACCCATCTGTGTACCAGATGAGATGGTTTTTACGAAGTCGAGACAAACCTCCCACACTTTCTTGGCGATCACCTATGATCACTTCGTAGTTGGCGTCAAGGTCATACTCGATTGGCATGGAATCCCTCGGTAGTAAAGGGAGTTCACCACCGAGTGATTTTAAAATATTTCCGTGTCCCTTGCCAGGCACTATTTGATCCATTCTTAGGGCACTCATGAGACCTTCTTTCTTAACATAAATGTGCAGCGGGGTGAGATCCAGTATTACCTCTACTGCAGCTGTAGGAGTTGTATACGCAGCTCCTGTAATGCCTAGACAATCCAGTCTTTGAAGCTTATTCAGCCTCTGCTGGCTTGTCTTTTCTTCAGTTTTAGTCCACCAAACTAAGAGGCATATGTGATAACAGGTCTTACCACCGTCGTATAGATCCAGTGGATCATACGAGTCTTCAGACCCCCCAAGTTTTGCCCAATAACTTACGGCATATCCAAAACGCCGTTGTAGATTTGGCAATCACTTTATTAAGGTGAGAGTTCCAATTGAGTTTCTTATCCAAGGTGACCTCCAGATATTTGACCTCATCGGAAAACTCTAGTTTTATTCCCTTCAACGCCGGTCAGCTTCCTACGACGTGTGAATGGAACAATAACCGTCTTGGTTGGATTGACGTTAAAGCCCTCCTCCTGACACCACCGATTGATGATATCAATGACGTTTTGGGTCAGCTCTGAAGTAGTACCTTCGAACTTTCCACTAACTATAACAGCCAGGTCATCTGCATAGCCAAAGCAGCTGTAACCTTGCTCGGCTAATCTTCTGAGTAGTTCGTCAACCACGAGACACCACAAAAGAGGCGACAGAACTCCACCCTGTGGACATCCCCTCTCCGTAGTGACCGTGACCGACACCCTCCAAGATCGCCGCTCCGCCGGCTCTCCGTCCCACCAGCATGGACTGAATCCATCCGATGGTGGAAGGATTTATACCCTTCCTTTTCGCAGCCTTCTCTATGGATGCGTAGGTGGTATTATCGAAAGCACCTTCCACATCCACAAATGTGCCAATTGCGACCTCCCTGGCCTCCAGCGATGATTCCAGCTCCGACACTAACTTGTGCAGAGCATGGACCGTGGATTTGCCAGGTTGGTATGCGAATTGTCACACATGCAGTGGGTTCTTTTTCAGGACATCGTTCCTCAAATGTTTGTCAACGATCTTTTCCATCGTCTTCAAGAGGAACGATGTGAGGCTAATTGGGCGGTATGATTGGCCTCATCAGGAGGTCTACGCCCGGCTTTCGGTATAAAAACAACCCTTGCCTCTTTCAGCGCTTAGGTGTATAGGCGAGCACAAAGCTAGCCTTAAATATTTTCTGCAACCGTGGGGTTAGATATTCTAGACCCCTCTGCAGCAGGGCTGGGAAGATTCCATCTTTCCCGGGCGATTTGTAAGGCTTAAAGCTCTTAATCGCCCATTTGATTCTTTTTGCAGTTCGCCATCCCTCTCGGGTAGGCTTACGCAACCATCTCCACCGCAATCGTCATCAACAGTTGTTTCACTTGAACCTGGAAAGTGGGTTTCCAGAAGAACCCCTAGACTCCCTGCAAGGTCTTCGTGAAACCACCGTCTGCTTTTTTAATAAGACCAATTCCATTGGAGTGGTCCTTAGCAAAAACCTTCTGAAGTCTCGCTGCTGGGGCTGTCTCAACAATCCCCTCGCAGAAAGACCTCCAGGCTTTCCTTTTGGACCTCCTAAGCTCCTTGTTGTATTCAGTCAGTACTCTGCGATAGGGACCCCAGTCCTCTGTGCGCTTAGCACTGTTGAAGGCCTTCCTGACCTGCGATTTAAGAGCACTTAGCTCCTTATTCCACCACGGGACATTCCTTGAGGTTTGTCTCCTTTTCAGTGGGCAGTGCGATTCATACGCACTAATTATTTTTTTAGAAAATATTTAACAATGCTGTCAACTGAAATTTTGGGCGTAGAGAGATGTGCCAAGTCTTCTGTCCTGACAATAGAGGGTACACAATCTGCATTGAGCTACTACTACTACTAGACATATTCTGATGGGTGGTATGGTTTTGTGAGAGTGAAATCTCTCAGATATAATCAACATTGTGAAAAGGATTATATTTCAGGAAAAAAACTTAGCGGTACAAGAAAGTATTCATCGGGTCAATCGTACATAATAAAAAAAAATATTAATAATAACTGGAATTGCACACTTCCCTTGGATGTAACAATGCAGTATAGTCCGTTCACGAAAGTTTGAGCGCATAGTTGGAGTATGTTTATTTATATGAATTTGGCAGTATTTGCTGTCATAATGTAAAATAAAGTCAACGTTGCCGAATGTACCCGCCTCGTCCGACGAGCTTGCGAGTTATCAGAGAACTCTATGCAATATGGACAACATTGCGTATCAATCTGACAAGAAAATGAACAACAAAACCTAAAATTTTAATTTTTCGTTAGTTGATTTTCTTGTACTAAAATTTTAATATACACATTGGAATATGTCAAATTAACATGGAAAACCGAAGGCTCAAACTTTCGTGAACAGACTATACTCAGGTACATTTTGCATCCTGAGAAAGTTCTACAATAATTATCTTCGGAGATCTACGACTGAAATATAAGGACATTATTGGCAGAATTCAATAGTAAGCTAGAACTCATTAGAAATCTCGAATTTTTATGAATTACAAGCGTAATTAACATTACACATATTTTCAAATGCAAACTGCCTTGCACTATGTATATAGCCCGTTCACGAAACGTTCAGCTGTCGATTGGCCATGAAAATTTGACATATTCTACATATACAAATTTTAGGTTTTGTTGTTTATTTTCTGGTCAGATTGATACGCAATGTTGTCAATATCACAAAGAGTTCTCTGATAACTCGGAAGCTTGTCGGATGAAGCCGGGTACATTCGGCAAAGTTGACTTTATTTTATGTTATGACAGTAAATACTGCCAACCTCAGATAAACAAACGAACGCCTACCTTGCGCTCAATGATATGTGAACGTTTATGCTTCATGTATATGAACAAGGATTTGACAAATAACCGATAGATGAAGCAGAGAAGCAAACGATTATATTTCAAGCAGATGATATTAGTATTAATTCAAGTATTTTCGTGTTTATTCTCAAACACAGAATTGTCTTTCCCAATCCACCTTTAAACTCATCCACCAGCTTTCCTCATCTATAAACCGATTCCACGTAGCTTTGACCACTTTTCCAATTCAACAACTTAAATATTAATCCTCATTCGGCTCTCTCCATCTTCAGCTGTAACGCTTAGTCCCAAATCGCTGATGGAGTTTTACCTTATTATCAGGGACTAAGAACGCGAAGCCTCTCGGGCACCTGATTAATTAGGCATCGACCTGGATAAGCCTGTATTGGTAATGAGTTCCCGAAGGTACTCGAACCAATCGGGAATCGTTCGAGGGAGAGATCACTCGAGACGCTCAAGCAGGCGAGATGGTTATTGGCTCAAGGATTTCTGGGTACCTTTAAATGAGTAATGGCAGGTTAATTTGAAATTATACCTTATTATTCTTGATGATTGGAAAATTCACCAGATTCAATACGGTTGCGAGAGCTCTAATTGATGTTTGAGCGGAGTATTTAGTCGGTTGAATAGATAGACAGGGCTTCCGAATAATTTGGCGGCACTTGAACTGCGTGCGTCGTATTGTTATGGAAAAATCATGGAGAGCACAGCACGCTCATGAGCTTCAGTACGCTCATTTCAATTTTTGGGGCATCATGGAAAGAGATTGCACATAGGTACAGCTGAAACTACAGGCATAACTCCACTTATTCCGTATCACTAAAATACTTGAAGCTAATTTTGGCACAAATGGAGTAAATCTTTTATGACAATATGCACCATTGTTGTAACCCTTAGATTCGAAAACATACAAATGGAATTTTCGAGCCATTATCCTAAAACAGTGACATTGGTAAATTTGTTATTTCGATTGAGTTTTTTTCAATTGTAGGTATGTTTATACTTAATCAATCAACAGTTTTGAAATCCAAGAAAACTTGGCGTACGTCGTATGATATAGAGTGAAACAAAATCGTTTTTTTACCTCAACTTAAAAACCACCTTTGGTGTGTTCCAGCTATTTCACCGCGTGATTTCTTATTTCATCTTCAAAACACATCTTCTCTTAGCAATTCAATTCTTCATTTATAACAATACATATTTCAGTTTTGGTAAAAGATATAGGGCTTTCAGTAAAACATTATATTTCGCTGAGGCTACAATAGTACTTCAACAAATTCAATCTAAAATTCTGAATCTATGAATATAAACTGAAAACTAAGTCAAAAACATGTGTTTTGCTTCCAAACGCGGATAACAGGTGCAATTCGTCTCATTAAGATAAATTAGGTTAGAGCATCGCCGAGATGCTGCAAGGCAGGAGTTGGTACCTACGAGAGATCGAATTTCCTCCCAAGAGAATCCAAACATGCCCAATTGGGTTCAAATCTGGGCTTAGAGCAGGCCAGTTAAATTCTTGGATATTAACCTCCGCTAAATACTCCCTGGCAATCCTAGCCACATGCGGATGATGCGGTCGGGTATTATACGGAACAACATGTCAAGCTAAAACTTCTCTTGTTTTATGTTTCCACTTAGTTTTCAGTTTATTTTTTTAACCTTCGGTTATGAAGCTGCATATGTGGAAGTACTTTCATAGGCATAGCGAAATTGTGGAATTCAATGTTGCTCTGAAAACCCTGTATCTTCAACAAAAATTGAGCTTTTAAATTGTCAAGAGAAAATGTGTCTTGATGATGAAATAAATAAATACACGTTGGAACAACTGGAATACACCAGGCGTGGTTTTGAGAAGAACAGATTTTATTTTACCCTGTATAAAACGTAGGCCGAGTTTTCTTGAAATTAAAAACTAACGATTGATTAAGGATGAACATACCTACAATTGAAGAAAAACCAATCGATCAGACTTGAAAAAAATATTAACGAATTAACAAACTTGTTCGATTTTTGAGTTGATCGATTATTTTGTCGGTCAGTGAATGAACACATTTTATTATTGATTTCGGCGTTTAGTAAAATATAAAGGCCTTGCAGTTTATATTGGGATGAAAGACGATATCGATATACATGGTGTTCTGATTTGTTGCCGACAAACTGAAATGGGTATCATTCTAAGCAAAAGAGTTCCTATCAACATGGGTCCGGAAATGCTTCTTTTCCGAGATACAGTGTCAGTTGCAGGAACGTCCGTTAAAATTTAAAGCTCCATTAAACTCTTAATCCTCCATTATTACAAGGAACTAATGGAGGATTAAAGGTTTAATGGACCTTTAAATTTTAACGGACGTTCCTGCAACTGAGCAACAGGGTGTTAAATTGAAAAAATAATTCGCGTTTTCTTTAATATCTTTCGACTGATTTCAAATAATTGCATGAAGTTGGTACCTAAGGTTTTTTGAGGTGGGAAATTCAAATGTGTGGTCGATTTCGTTGTTTTTTTTTCTAGAGGGCGCCACTGGCAATAATTTCGTCCCCTTTCAACCGTTGCAACTTTTTTGTGCAGTCCAAAACGACGTACAGGTCCTTTTGGACTGAAAAAATCGATTTCCCTGACTTTTTCAGTTAAAAAGGTTTACCCTATTTAAGTTGCTACGAGCCACCGTTTCAGAGAAAAACGCATTTGAAGCCAAATCCATATTATTGTAATCTCTAAAACATGTAGAAACAAATTTATACTAATTTTAAATTGAATATTTTTCAGAAGTAACAATTTAGAACAAAACAAATAACATAATAATTATCGTCCTATAAACCCCTGTATACGTAATTTCATGAAAGGATTTCGAAGCAGTCAAAACAAATTAAAGAAAACGCAAATTATGTTTTCGACACCCTGTATCTCGAAAACGAAGCATTTCCGGACCCATGTTCATAGGAACTTTTTGCTTAAGATGATGGGATCTATCACCCATTTCAGTTTGTCGGAAACAAATCAAAACACCCTGTATATGCAAAAATGCAATCAGACTGCAGAGGGCGATTTATTTTGTCAAAACTTTGGCATTCAAAATTCACTCAACCATTTTACAATCGGCGATACATACGAATTCAACGCTTAAAAATACTTACTTGTATTCTAATGAAGCCTATCTACTTAAGGTCACTCTAAATATGAACGTATGCAAGTATTTAATGTCAATAAAAATTTTATTGAATCAAAATTAACAGAGACACCGTGTAGTAACCGTCGATAGCACGACTATCGTCTTCCTGAAAGTAATCATGTTAATTCCTGCCAGGGTCTTTGCCCGGGTCCCATTCAGCTGTGCATATTTCTGTTGGTCGCATGGAATACATTACGATAATTGATTCTTTATGTTAACTTATGGGCAATTTACCGTGGCATACCTGCTAGGAAAGAATGCTAGATCTAATTTGATTATGGCCATTCTGTCGCAGCGTGAGCCCATCTATATTACAATGAGATCGTTCAATAAACGTTATATTAACCATTGTTCAGAGATACATTGACAAAATATCCGAGACATCTGACAAGCTTCTTAACGTTCGACTGTTATGACGTTTGGGACTGTTCGTGACTGTTTTTCTGATAATGATGGTTTGGTTATTGTAGAAAATTAATCAGATTTAACTCTGGTTATCTCGGTCGTTCAGCCCAGTCTTCGAATTTCTATCAAAAGCTATTTAGTTACAACTCTTTCGGTCGAAGCAGTTAGGATGGACTGAAAGATGTTATGGCCTCTATAATTTCCATTGACCTCACTGAAACTTGCTTGATTTTTGTAAAATGGTTGTGGCAGTCTACCTCTTCCATCAGTCAAATTCTTTGGACCAAATGTGCTTATGCATTTCTATTAATTTCGGATATTCCTTCTACTTGGATCCATATGTTCATCTTGTTTATTCGTACACATACACATAAATAAATATTCTTTATGTCAAAGCCTTAAATTCATCTGAATATCGATAAAGATTAATTTACAATAGGGCTATAAACACGACGAAAAGGAATGTTTCGAGGAGGGTAAACTATTTTTTGTAAAAATTGTTTGTCTTCATTCATTATTCTTTTTTCAAAATTAATTTCAAATTATCCAACTGTTTTTCTTGTTTTTCATTTATCTCATTCATTCTGGAAGTACGTACGCTTCTTAAACTATGGCTTTTCTTTCAAAGAAGTGAAAAATAAATTGTTATTTCGTTTCTGTTCCTTTCACGATTTTCAAGCTCGGTTTCAATGACTTAGGGTTATGCACGTTTGGAATATTGAAACAACAGTGTTTACATTCATAACTTTTGTTTTTTTCGCCTCACGGCACATAGTTTTATATTCTTGGAAAAGAAACCTAATAGATCATTCGCTATTTCTCAAAATTTTTTGGGCTTTATGTCAATTTGAAAAATAGCACAGGATTTATGGTAACATATTATGTCCATTACAATATCTATCACTAGTTATAAGATGTAGGTTTTTCGTTAAGGAGAAAATAGTTTTAATCCGGTTTTTTCCTCACAGCTCAAATATTGTAAGATCATCGCAGTTATTGAATCATATTCATCATTAGGAAGACATTTTATTGTTAACTTGAAAGATAGGGGAACCATTATTCTTCTGACACCTGTATGAATCGAGTCAGCATACATTACTTTCTACGAACAATTGAACATCGCTGAAAGTGCTGATTTCTAAACCTGACAGCATGGAAACCATTATTAGAAATTCGAACAACCGCCGGCTTTTGTCCGAACACGTCCAATATGGTCGCCAGAGACGCTTCTGCCGACGCCGAATCAACCGTCGATTGTTTCTTCATTGCTTCCTGGCCGGATTTGGCGTTTCGGGCCCAAGCCTCTAATCAGAGTGAATTGTCGTTTTGGTGCAAATGAACGAAGGTGGTTTTTTGTTCAAATTGGTGAAAGGTTGTTATGCGAACATTAAGAGAAATTTGGCATTGGGAGGATATTTGTTGAATTTGACTCAATTCTGTTATTTGCAGATACATGAAGGGTGTTTTCAGAGTCCAGCCTTCTTCTGACAGGCTAAAGTAAACAATGAAAGCGGAGAATAATATTAATAGATAGTATTAACTTGGTTATCATCCATTGTTTTAGAATAAGAAAAGAAAAATATTGGGAAAATTGGACCTTATTTATTATCTATTGTTTACTTCGTGACAATGCCGACGTTTCGAAACAAATTCGTTTCTTTTTCAAGGCTGTAAATAAAAATATTACATTATAAGACATACAACATGACAAAACATGAAAATAAATTACCTAGTTACGATGTACGCTTTTAAAAACATTGAGATTTTACAAAGAAATCATAATTTCTTGGAGAGCAGATACACATCGCAAACATCCCATCACCTTGTCAGTTTCAATGTTTATGACAATGACATCAACATAAGGTAACAAAAATTAATCAGGGATGGTCTTAACACTATTAACGAGGCCAGCCATTACTTATTACTTTTTGAGTATATTATTATAAATCGTGCTTAGGTGTTGAACATCTTCTCTATGATTAACAGTATAATTTCTTTTTATGTGAATCATCTCTCGCTTATATTACGCCTATAATCAACCTCTTCTTTATCAAGAATATTAATAGATTTAAAATCAACCAATAATAAACCCATACTTTGAACTCATCCCGTCAACGCACAAAGAACATGCATAGTGGTAGTATCAAACAAAGCATCCATAGATAGCTATTTCGCCCTATTTGGGGCTCTTCAGTATGGAGGAGCTCCGCCTGAAGGCATTCTAGGTTCCCCTATTTGAAGAAATGTCGCCTAGCTCTGAGAATAATAGATAAAAAACGCCATCTTCTGGAATCCTTACGAACACCTACCTCCGATTCATGAACCTTGAACGAAGTCGCGAGATTTTTATCCGTTTTTCATACGAAATGGTGGTAGTCCAACTAAGTGGATTCATCCTTCAGTCGATGAAGAGGAAACGCTTTTTTAATCGTCATAAACCAGACGTGATGATAATAGCACAAAATGAAAATTCATGCGTTCAAGAGTAACGCAGGTATAGTATAAACAATGAAAGCAGAGAATAAGTTTAATCGATTTAAAATCAACCAATATCAAACCCATACTTCGGAGCTCATCCCGTCAACGCACAAAGAACATGCATAGTGATAATATCAAACAGAGCATCCATAGACAGCTTTTTCGCCCTAAATGGGGCTCTTCAGTATCAAGAAGCTCCGTCTGAAAGGTATTAAAACATGTCCAATGTAGTGATATTCCGGCGATCACGCTGCACGGAAAATCGAACTTTCGACTCTTACACGACCACCAGTCGTCCGAAACTCCGAAGAGTTCCCCGCCGAGGCGAGCGACGCTTGCACGTAAACGTACAATATATGCGCCGACCCTCAGCCATCAACTATATTCACACACTTTCTCTCGACCCTTCGTTATACATGTAATGTAAAAACGACACGGTGATTCGAGACAAAAGTCATGATATAACATTCTCGCTCGGAACGAAGTGAGCAGTCGCATAGTTAGAGTGTACATAACCTGACGGTAAGACACCGTAATTTTAAGTGCGATCGCATATGGCCATCCGAATACAAAGAAACGAAGAGGACCGCGATCTCGCTGTACGGGGAGACTCAAGACAGGCGGCGATCCGATATACCGACACTGAACGCTTCATTCATATATGATCGTATTAACTTGGAACACAATCGCATGAACCCAAGCGTAGCAGCGACGATTTACCGTAAGGACACAAGTCTATCACTGCCGGGTAGGATTCGAACCTACCAGCTTCAGTACTAGACTTCTTTCGGTTAAGAATTCCATCTAGGTGAAGCCAGCATGACCCATTCTCCATCCCTTCCTTATAGTGTTTCGAGAGCAGGGGGAGACCTTCCAGAAAACGCCTACCCACGAACTGGTATGCTTTACCCACGAACCGGTATGCTTAGAGCAGACGATCAGAGAATCGATGCTGTGCGAGATAGGGTTACGCAGTTCGTGTCAGATAGGGCTACGCGGTTCGCACTAAACACGATGCACTGCGCGACGACTTTACTGTAAGGAGAGAACGATCGAACGACAAAGTCATTTTTCATCACACTCGTCAGAAATATCTCTCGAACGTAAAAAATCAAACTGGCACATAATAACGATCGAGATACGTAATCCGGTACAATCGTTCGAAAAAAAAAACGGGTTTTCACGCGAAATTTTTTTTCTTCAGAATTAATTCGAAAAAAATAAAGTCTATCGGTTCGACGATCTGTAATCGATCACCGAAACGCCCCCATCATCATCAAAAACCTACCGTCATCCTTCAAAAAAAAAAAAACGGCGATTTTCTATAAGGTCCGCGCTGAGCTCACGTTCGCTGTCATGGGAATGTTTCAATTTTAGCAAATGTCAAATGGGATGTACCCGATGATTTCTTTCTTTTCTTCTTCTTAGTCCAAAATCAAGATGTTAAGAGCAGCAATTCATTTCGAAAGACAATTACATTTACGTCAAATACCAGATCCAAACTGAAAAAGCCCATAGAGTGGATCCAGCATTGTCGAAGAACACTGACACAGACGACACCGTATACGTTGCTGTGAGGATGGTGAAAAATTTTAAACGGATTACACTGGAGGGAGTGCAGCACTGACAGCAACGTTGCCGTCACGTCACGGAAATGTGTGGATTTATTGTCAATAGTGGACACCATACATACATATACCATACATACATATACACTTCAAAATTGTCTGGAGGTAATATCTTAAATGTGGTACTATATTAAAGTAAAATAAATTGAGTTTCAGTTTGATTGCATTTCCGAATCTCCAGGTTCCTCTGCTTCACCCGGTAATATTAAGCAACACATAAATGGAACAGACCTGTTGATAAAAGTCATAATAAGAAACAATATGATCCTAACAACGAACGCTCCCTCCTTTTACTATTAAATACGACTGTTCTCTGAAATTACCAACACAAATTCACATGACAAAACAACAATGAACGTAATTCAGCGGTATACCACCTCTCCCTTCCCCAACAAGGCAAACTTACGGACACCCATAAACCCGAACTTCCTTGTCCCGTTGTTCCCTGAACATCACCTCTATCTTCCATCTCAAGACCTCTCCTAGTCAGTTTCATGAGGTCCGCCATTACAGTACACACATACATACAAGCCAAGACACGTTTACCGCGCTGTATCGAGATAATGTCGCACTACCGAGTAGCCTGCACTTGCGAAGAGCATCGTTAGATGCGAGCAAGGGCGTGTAAACAAGATGGTGACACTGATAACAATTGAATTATACTTTCGCAGCTCACTGTCTTCATTTCGAATGTATCTCGGTGCCGTTCAGGTGGCATAACGACCTATTAAACGCTGTCTATAACTGATAATCTTCAGCTGTCGCAATTAACTGTAATTGTAATAGATGGTTGTGAGCGAGACGATGAAGATCTAGTTGAGGAGGACTAATGCGAGGTTTGATCGTGCTCTGTGTTCGTCAATATGGGGCATATAATGTGGCGATCACGTCTGTGAGCCTACTATTATTCAAGTTGATGCAACAGCAGTATCGAACTTAGTTTTCAAAGGGCACCATCATTGACATAAGTTTGTCACGAGTTTTTTATCATTATTCCGGATTTGAATTCAGAAGAACAGCAGAAAAATCATCACTTGAAATGCCAGACCTGGCCCAAGAGCATGAATTTTGTATCTAAATATTGAAGGTTTCAATTTCGTAAAAACGGCGAGATGTATTTTTTTCTACTGAAGTTTAACCCTGTGCTCTGGTATCATACGCCAGGATGGTATGATACCTCGTTTTTTACCAACCTCAGCTAGGGACTTTTTTGTTTTATGTTTTGTATTTTGTTAGCTCTAAATTCAAAAGAAAAATTGACCTAATACTTTCGACTTTCCCCAGTATGTGGTAGATAGAAATGAGAAGTAATGCTCCTTTATGTTTGAAATGTTTGATAGTGTTAGTGGAATCATAAATGTATGAAAAAACTGTGAGTATGACTGGCAAACAATCCAGGTTCAGCAATAAGCCAGATATTGGCCTTTAAAATGTGATTCGAGAAACTTCATTTTATAGCCGCTACATTTCCAACGTCGCTCACATTGTTGTCATGTCTACTAATATTTTTAAGATTATATCAGACACTATCTTTGAAACTAGAAGAATGAAATTCATAGTTTGCTGTCGGAAATTCTAGCACAGTACACCCTAACGACAGAAAAATTAAGTTTTCCGAATATCAACTTCCGAAGCCATGATTTCTGAAACGAAAGCAGAAAAGTGATCCCGCTATAACTTTAAAACTATGATGTTTTATGATGTTATTTGAAATGAAAATCAATCCAGAAAATGTCAATGATATCAACGTGATAAAACATATGGTCACAAATTCCAAGAAAAATTAATACAGCGGAACTTCCCTATAACTGACGTCTGTATAACGAATTTTTCGGTATCACCAATTTCGTACAAGACATTGCAACTTGAATCCAAATTTCTTGTTAAAAACACCCTCTAAAACAAACGAAATTTTCTCTATAACGAAATATTCGGAGAACATCACTCTTTGAATGGGTATTGATAAAAAGGTATAAAGGTGGGTTTTCTCCGAAATTTTTGTGGACGAACGTAATAAATCCTGACCTTAAACTAAATCATAATAGCTGGCAAAGAGATCCTTCTGAAACAGTTTTCAATAAACCCCTGGTTGTTTGTTTCCCATCTAACCATTACGCTAGTGTGAAAAGTTGTGCGAAAATGTCCGAAAGCAAGTGCTTAAGTTTGAATGATAAACTTAAATTTATCAGTGAAGTCGACCGCGACATTTCCGACTAAAGAAACAAATTTTTTGTAAAACGAAGTTTCTTTATAATGAATTTTTCGCGGATTTAGCGCTTTCGTTAAAGGTAAGTTCCACTGTAATTAAATGGAATTGAATTTGTTCTTGAAACTACTCATTCGTTTCATTTAGTTATACGAATTATATATTTGGCTCATTCAGACCGGATCAAAAAATCCATATAAATGTTATTCCTAATGATCTGGTCAGCTGACTCTTTGTATGTCTGATTCAATTTATGCTCTACATGTAGCGCAAAATTTCTAGGCTACCCATATGTCACAGTTTTTGGAGTTTGAAATTATCAGCTGACAAAATTTTTTAACTATTTATTCCCATATCGTAACGAAATTCCACTATAACAATCGAATCATTGTCATTCTAAATTTGAACTGGCTCATGATCCAAACCTCAGACCTCACATAAACATAAGTCTCTATACAATGAGTGGACGTTGTTTAGAAAATTAATTAATAATCAGAAAACTGTAAGTTGAATTATCAGTGGAATTATACTCCTAAGCGGTGTCAATATGCCGAATTCGACATAGTTTTTGAACATGGACCCAAAAAGAGAATATCACAGAGCTGAAATTCTTCGCACCACTGGCACCAATAGCACCAATCCCAGGATAAGCTCCGCGATCCAGGTCAATGTTGCATCCCCAGTCCTTAGGAATTTATTGTAGGAAGAACCTTCGAAAGCCATAAATAAAACTGGATCCCGATAATTGCCGTAAGCAGATAGTTTATATCCAGGGTTTATCAAACGAGAGTAAATCATCGAGTCGAGCGCAGTCGTGATAACCATAGAGGCCGGTTCGACTTAATTACCGTCACGTACAGTTTGAGCAAACAGCCGACGCGCATGTTGGAAGAGGCGAAGGAGCCTTTCGGAAGGCCATATATGCCTTCCGATTTACGGCGGTCACGTTATCATTGTTGCCGGCTTTTTTCCCAAGATACTGTCTGGAGTTAACACATGCAGTCGTTGAACGTGTGGTCCGACACTAATTCAATAAATTTTGCGATGCATTAATTGACAGACTACGCTTCGGTATTCAAATTTTATGGCTTTGGTGCTTTCGACCGTGTGAGTCGTATAAGGAGGAAAAACCGCTGAGTATTTGGCACATTATTCTTTCAAAGAGCATGGAAAAAGATTGGCAATCAAACTTTGTTCAAAATCAAGCTCTTCTGAGAAATCAGTATATTAAACTTTCGTGCACAGCCGCGGCAAGTAGTTCAGTACTAGAGTATTTCAAACAGGAAATCGGGTGCTTACCTATGAGTTCACATGATCAATTCGCTTAAGATTATTTGAGAAGGAAGATGTGATGAAAATTGAATGAAGCAAGCCCTATCGTTGTCAAAAAACGAGTTAAGGCTGCTTACTGGGCTTCTCACATGTCACTGTTTCGTGATATGTCACCTGCATAAGATCGGCAAGAAAAACTACGATATCTGTTAATTATGAATTAATTATTATCATGCCAAAGCAATGCATTGGCGCAAACTCTACACTTGGCGTCGCGTCCCCGACCGACGCCAACTCACATAAGAGCGAAGGCTCCTTGGAAATAATCAACTTTGCTGGAGAGGCTACATTCCTGTAGCTGTAGCCACTGTACTGAAAAATTATAGATCTAATGCGTCGAAGAAAAACCGGCTGACAAATATTGAGCAAATAATAAGCTGAATGAGAAATGAAGCAGTGCATGAAAAAAATTAAAAGAAGAAGAAATAAAATGTAATTATTTCAGTGAATATTTAATATTTTTTGAGAAAACCATTGTCCTAAATAAACGATTTGATTACCACCAACCAAGTTTTGTGAAGCTTCCTATAAATTTGATGAAAATCAAATACGAAAATAGCTCGAATCAAAAGCAATCACAGAAATCATCAGTGAGATAAGTTGTACCAGTAACGCAATCACACAAAGCTTCAGTGACCGACAAACTTCCACATATTCTACAAAGATATTTTCCGGCTTTGGCTGTGTCATTAGGACCCCATACCATCTTTAGTTGCTACTGTATTTCACCTGATAACGAGCTCAAAATTTAAATTTCCCTAGAAATGCTACCTTATGGATAATTCCCTGAACCCTCCCTCTTTTTCTTTACCTTTGTCAGGAAGCGAAGTTCAGGAGGCGGAACTGGCTAAGAAAACACCTCAATGGGCACTAAAATAAAACGTTGATGTATATTTCATACTCTAATATAGATAACAGGGGAAATAAACTGAAATGAACGATGTCATTAACAATCAGGTTTTGTGAAACTCGTTATAAATTTGATAAAATCATAAATATAACGATATTTTGAATCAAAGGCAAACACAGAAATCATCAGTGACATATAGACAAACCCCTACATATTCTATAAAGCCATTTTCCGGCATTGGCTGTGTCATTTAGACCCCTTACTATCTTTAGTCGCTACTGTATCTCACCTGATAACGAGCTCAAAATATCCCTAGAAATGCTACCCTATTGATAATCTTCTTACTTCTCCCCCTTTAACTTTACCTGTGTCGTGGAACAAAGTTCAGGAGGCGAAACTAGCTGAGGAAACACCTCAATGAGCACTAAAATTAAACGTGGAATGTAAATGTCATAACGTTAAATTAATAACATGGGTTATAAATGAAATTAACGATTTCATTATTAATCAAGTTTTGTTCAAGCCGTTATAGAGGGTTTTCCAATAAGAGGTGTCATTTTGATATTCAAAGAAAATTCCATTTTTCAATATAAATGATCGGATGTTTATTTCATTATTAAAAAGAAGCTATGCCGTTAATAGTGAAAAATAACATCAGGCAAATGACCACCACGACCACGTTTACAGGACCATATCCTTTTAATGAAATTGTTCACAACCAAATCGCAAAGTGGCTGCCCTATGTCCTCGATAGCCTTACGAATTCCATCTTTGAGGTCTTGAATCGACGCTGGGCTATTGTCGTAGACCTTCTTTTACGTGGCCCCAAAGGAAGAAGTCGCAAGGTGTTAAAACACAAGATCTCGGTGCCAATTGTATTTCACGACCCAATCAGCAAAGACACGACATTGTTGATGAAGGACGGCTTGAATTCTTGTGTGTTAACTGAACCTTATAAGCCTTAAGACCCAAATCTTTATGCAAAATACGGTGTAATGACGTTTGTGGAATGCCTTATTTCAAAGAACGACGAGGAATGGAACAACCTGGGTTTTCCTCAACACTTTCGGCTACAGCAGCAATATTCTCGGCTTTTCTTGAGCAACGTGCACGGGTTTTATTCTTCACATCACTAACTTGTCCCAACAGCTCGAATTTTTCCACGTATTTCTTCATCGCGGTCCGACAAGGTGCTTCACGACGACCCAAAAATGTTCGAGTTTTACGAACCGTCTCTGCCAAATTTTCACCATTTTATAGTGAATTTAAATAATTTCAATGCGTTCTTGAAGCGTGTATCGTTCCATTTTTATTGATGGCGTAGTTTCTACTTATCAATGTCGAAAAATTTCAGCTTCAAGCGTGACATCTACCGAAATAGCCGGCTATTCAAAATAGCACCTCCTATTGGAAAACCCTTTATCTTTAGTCGCTACTGTACCCCACCTGATAAGGAGCTCAAAATATAAATTCCCCTAGAAATGCCAGCCCGTTGATAATCCCCTTACCTCTACCCCTTTTACTTCACCAGTTCAGGAGGCGAAACTGGTTGAGAAAACACCCCAATGGACATTAAAATTAAACGTAGAATGTAGATTTCATACTTAAGTATTAATAACAGGGGTCACTGGCGCATCTAGGGGGGGGGGGACTTTGGGGCTGCAATTCACACACAAGAGCACAGCAAAAAATTGGTTCTACAAGAGCGGGTCATTTTAGATCACTAACATACAAGAACATGGATGACAACATAACGACTGCCACATCATTATACAAGATGATATGCCGACCAATGCTGGAATATGGACATACTATCATTCTAAACTCCACCAAAAAAACTCTGACGAATATTGAAATAGCTGAAAGAACATGCTTAAGGAAAATCACAAAGATGAGACATCCTAATAATCATTTGCACAATTTTTGTATGAGACAACTGGAGTGGAACCCTTTTGAAGGGACTAAAAAAACTAAGCCAGAAATTTATCGGGAAACAGATAAACAGGACTATTATGGAACAATTAATTCACCACTATGAACCACAGAACGCACCAAGAGCTAAATTACCAACACTACCACTTTACGAAAATCTATTTATCTATCTGTCTTTAGAACATCTGTACAAAACTTCTATACTCTATTGTTTTAACAAATTTATATATATGTAACTGGTAGAAAGACATCGGTCGATAGCCCTTTATTTATTTCAATAAAGGTAATTTTTCTCTCTCTCTCTCTCTCTCTCTTTCTCTTATATGACAAAAATTTTAATCAAACGCAATCACACAAATGTGACATAACGACAAACCCCTACATGTTCTACAACGATATATTCCGGCATTGGCTGTATCCTTAGGACCCCTTACTATCTTTAGTCGCTAGTGTATCCCACCTGATAACGAGCTCAAAATATAAATTTCCCTAGAAATGCTAGCCATTGATAATCCCCTGACCTCTCCCCCTTTTACTTTACCTTTGTCGTGGAGCAAAGTTCAGTAGCGAAACTGGCTGAGAAACACCCCAATGGGCACTAAAATTAAACGTAGAATGTATATTTCATACCGTAAAATTAATAACATGGGTAATGGAAACATTGCCAAATTAAACCGCGGCAACCTAAATTGGACTTTTATAGTCTACCAAATTTATCAGGGGAAATTACGCGCCTATTCGGGCTACGTGTTTTGTGCAGTTCGAGCTGGCGGTGAGACCTTAAAATGAATCTCGTAGGGAAGTGTGATATCAGAGCCTTTCTACGTGAGAGAGAACGAAAATTTAAGTGATTTTGAACTATTAATAAGTACTTCAATGATAATCGTGCATTCGATAGTTTTTTTATAAATACCTGAAATATCCGTGATTTTCCAATAACAGAACATTTTTAATACTATCGCTGTTTATGAAAAACTGAGAAAAGGCGTGGGCAAGTGCTTTTATATAGGACTTGGAATTCATGCTGAAGTAAATTCATGCAAAATCTCAGCACGATCAGAATTATATGCTGGAAATTATTCAAAATAATTAAATATGTGAAAAATCAATAATTTATAAACAATTGAATTCTTCTCTGATGATGCGGTCCTCTTGAAATTTTGCATGAACATTAAGTATATCAATCTTCGTTCACAAAATTTCACTCCTATCGGATGTTTTCTTATGGTAATATAAAGATTCTTTAATATTCCAATAAAATTTTCTTTTAGCACTGTGGCCAAAATAAAAATTTGCATTAGGCTTATTATGAGCATCTTTCTTGTGGTCCCAAAAATTCATTTCGATTGGTTTCGTTTTGTCTGAGATACTGAGGGTCAAAATTTTTGATTGGCCATATTTCATTGAACACGAAGTATGATTTGGCTAGCTGAAAAACTTAACCGCGGCATTTGCCTGAAAAACTGTAAAAGTAAAAACTAAAAAAGTAAAAGTCTCTAGGACAATCCTTTTGAAAGTTATCGTGCTTACGGCTAGCCGGACAACCGACAGACAGAATTGAATTTTAGCTCGGATTTATCATCAGAGAGTCGAACTGTATCGTCGTTTGAAACCATTTTCGAATAAAAGTTCGAAAACTACACACAGATTTGCAAAGCGATAAAGCACTCGTTCAAGTCAAACGAGCGCTCAAAAAGTGCAATTTGAAATATTCGAAATAGATTCCGAAATTTTCGAATGAAGGCAAAGGCTACAAGAATAATTCATCAATGTAATGATTGATAAATACCGAAACTTCTCAACAATCCAGTTTCATCAAAATTTCCGAAACAGCTGTAAAGACCAGAATTTTGAACTGGATAAAAAAAATATTTAGATATCTAATAATCCACAAGGAAGAAAAAGATAAACGGATTAAAAACACAAAACTTCGTGGTGAAGAACTCATAACTAATTTCATAAATTGATCAAAATCTGATTTAAATAATCACCAAATGAGGATATTTGGCGAGCATGATACAGCCCTTGAGCGAGTAGACATAAAAGATAATATACCTTAGGCCAAGAATCACAATTACGATCAATACGCTATATGGGAATCGTCTGGTTTCCAAGAATTGTTTCAATTTAGTGGTTTCCTATTTAATGAATCGTTTGCTAGCCCACTGCTTGATTCCAAAGGCCTGTGATTAACTCGACCAAAATTGTGCACTCGAGAGTATCAATCAAAATAAACAGCACAATAATTTCCTGAAACCTTTTCATTTATTCAGAACCTCGAGTAATCCGCAGGAAATATTAACATTCTTTCTTTGTTTTCCCAGAAATTCCCGATGCCCACGCTTGTACAACTGACCTGGCTCTGTGAAGATAAATATGATATTCGACGAATGTGGTATTATACAGGGTGTCTATTAACAAATGCAGGGGGCTTAAAAAGATGATTCCTCGATGAAAATAAGCAGGGGTAGTTCATAATTTTTTACACATACAGTCTTTGAAAGGCGATGACGAGTTGATAGTTCTCAAGTTTTTTTTGGAGTCCTAGAATACACTGAGTCATAAAACTACACATAAAATAATTCATTAAGTAGATCTTACTCACACAATTTTTTTGATTTCATAACTTTATTATTAGGGTTGAAAATAACAACCCCTTATGATTTTCCTTCAAAAAATTGTTTTCGTGAAAAAGATTTCCGAAAAATAAAATTCTGTTATGGTTTCAATTCCGCTACAGTCGATAATTTTCTCGGAAAAATAAAAACTTACAAGCAGTTATGATCACTGTTTATTCTATTTCATCGTATGTTCCATAGAATGAATATTGTAAGATATTGTTTATGCTCAAATTTGCTTTCGTCAATTAGGCTTTCCGCCGAAAGATTTTTTTTGTGAAATTAAAATATTACAGATATAATTTTCTTCCGGAAATTAGTAATTAGACTTCAGAAAGAATATGGAATCTTTATTTCTGTCATAGCCATCACAATATCTTAGAATATTCATCCTATGGAACACTCATACGATGAAATGGAATGAAAAATGATCATAACTGCTAGTAGTTTTTATTTTTTCCTAGAAAAGTATCGACTGTGTCGAAATTCTGCAGAAGATTTTTCTTCTCATTAATTGAGTGGTAAGCCAAAGAGAATTTTATTTTACAAAAATCTATTCAATGAAATTAATTTGTGTACGAAAATCATAGATAGTTGTTATTTCAACCCCTAATGATAAAGTTATGAGATCTTAAAAAGGACCCCGCTCATTTGTATGAGAATTGGCTCCGGTAGATTTGGCTGAAATTTGATATGATGTTCTACTAATCCTTCTGATCAATGTCTCTACAGTCACGAAGCTGAAAAATGCATACTCTAGGAGTTTTTAGCAATTTTTTGTATCCATTATGGCTTACGTATTACCGTTCACACAGAAATGTTTGATAATATTTCGTGATTATTGAAAGCAGATTCTGTCAATTCGAAAATATTTCAAACATTTCTGTGTGAACGGTAATACGTAAGCCATAATGGATACAAAAAAATTGCTAAAAACTTCTAGAAGTATGCATTTTTCAGCTTCGTGACTGTGGAGACATTTGATCAGAGGGATTAGTAGAACATCATATCAAATTTTCAGCCAAATCCACCGGGAGCCAATTCCCATAATACGTAACACAGAATGGATACAAAAATCGCTAAAAACTCCAAGAAGTATGCATTTTTCAGCTTCGTGACTGGGACATTGGATCAGAAGGATTAGTAGAACATCATATCAAATTTTCAGCCAAATCCACCGGGAGCCAATTCCCATAGTAAATGTGCGGGGTCCTTTGTGTAACATCTATTTAGTGCTTCACAATATGATGTACAGTTTTATGACTATATGTCAACTCGTCATCGCCTTCTGAGGGCTGTATCTTGAAAGAGGGCTCGATTCGAAAAAAAAAATTATATGAACTATCCATGCTTATTTTCATCGAGAAATCATCTCTCAAAGTCCCTCGCATTTGTTTACATACCCTGTGTATTGACAAAAATCATCATTGTTGTTCGAACAACTGAAAAATGACATTCACCTCAGAATAATTAAGGTCAACAAAATCACTCAGTAACGGTTTTTATGTTCAGGGGACATCCAAATAAATTTGACCTGTTACTTCAAATCTCTTGAATAACTTTGGTTCTCTTGAGATAATTCATGGAGACTCCAGAGGTTTCTAAGAGAATCCTCTGGTCTACGCAAAGTCAGGAACCAATAATGACTTAAGAAAGAGTTATGTTTCTCTGATAACGTTTTTCAAGAACGGTTAAGATTCCCTTAGTCTTACACTGATCTAATTTTATGGCATGTAATATTCCCAATGCATTGCCTATTTCTCTAAAGATATTTAGCCGTGATAACATTAAAAAAAGATTAAGAGTAATGTTTATGAATTTGAAGATTTTGTAGCATAACACAGATACACACATACTTGTGTGTTGTGAATGGTATATTTATTATGAATTTTTTTGAGTGTTACTTTTTAATGATCCCTCAACTTGCGTGAAACTGGTTAAGCGTACATTCCTCCTTTGTTTTTTTTAACTGTATGCAAAAGGTTAGTGTATGAAAGAAGATATAATAAAATAAGTTTAATATCTTGAAATTGCAATTTACTATAAAGAATTGAAAACTGTTTTTTGGAATAGAACCAAGAGATATTAAATCCAAAGAATTCAAACTACATACGTTCGTTGATCTTTCAATCTAGATGACTGACCGTAGATTCTAGGTATAAAAAATTCTTACAAAGTTTCTACACTAGGCGTTAGCTATATCCTAACATACGTAAATACCAACCATTCGAGTTTTAGGAAATCCATAAGTACCATTAGCATTTTTTCATCGACTTCCCCGAAATCGCCAGAAAAAATCCGCACAACTTGACCTCGTTTTTTCGATTTAGGCACAATTGCAATATTTCACGTGTGTGAATCACACCAATCCCAGCCTAATCCAGGTAGAATCCAGCCATATTGATGAGTCTCGTTAAATTTAATACCGTGATCTGCAATTTTTAATAAAACCCGCCTCGTAAAGTATTCAAATCGGGGATCTGCGGTCCATTATAAGCAGGGAAAATTCAGTCGGACCGATGTTTCGACCAATGCGTTCGCAGCCAGACTAATGTGATGCCATTAGTCTGTGTCCCGGACTTCTAAAGCAATAGAATCCAAGAAAGGAGTTTCATTGAATTCGGACATAAGAAGAGCGAATAGGCATTCCGGAAAGGCTTAAACGGTTAGTCAAGAGATTCTGCGAAGGTGACATTGGGCAAATTAGCATCTTTTCATGTTTTTCAATTCGACTTGGTCATTTGTTTGTGGGATATGTGAAGGTCGGGATGGCAGATTCTGATTTTTTTAGAGCATACTGTTGACTTCGACAGATGGTTCCCAGAAACCATTCAATATTTTCGAGATGGAATAGGGTATTAATGTACGATGATCTCATACGTAATAATCATAAGTAGAAACGCCATCTCATATTTCGTTCAGGATATTTAGTCAGGTAGTTCAATTTTTTCTCAGTTTTTTCTGTTGAAAAACTCATTTCATCATTATAGCTACATTTTCGATATTTATAATGATGAACTTTCAACTTCCTTTTTGCCTCTCTTTTTGATAGGAATAGATCCTCTTCAATCTATATCATTCAGCGTCCATCTGAACTCTATCTCTGATGCTGAATTTTATATCTCATACTTATATGTATACCGGAAATGAAAAAAATTAAATTTAAAAATAGTTTCATTGAATTCGGACATAAAGAATCCTTGACTTTGACAAATGTTCCTACTTCTTATAAACTATTCAATCTTTTTTGAGATGAAAGCTTTGGAGATAATTTAAGATCATCTTGATCAGAAATCATGATTAGTAGATGAGTAAATCAGCTGTATTTTAGTTTTGTTATTTTTCGGGAGCTTTGTTTTTTGTAGCCTACCTGAAAAATATAAAATGTGATTCAACGTACTCATACTCAGCCTTCAGTTCATTTTGATGATGAACCTACTTTCTCCTCTTTTGCTTTTTTTCTTGAAAGGACCAAGTCCCCTTCAATCATCATCATTCAGAATTCTCCTAAACCCTTTCCCCACTTCTGAGCTCTCTTATGCTTATATTTTTGCTCTTATCAGTTTTATGCATAACTTATTTTCGACTTTTATTCAAAAACTGATGCTAGTATTAAATATTGAGTTTTCGAATTTGTGAATCTGATGTTGTTAAAAAGGCATCAAGAATGTTTCATGTAAAGTCTGCCATAGAAAATATGTTATTTCATAAAAATGATCATTAAGTTGGAACTGAATCAACTGTATACTCCGTTTGATGAGTAACAGATTTTTCATCATCATTCATTTTTTTATGAAAGATAGTAAAAAACTGTTAAAGTTAGAAAATAAAAAACACAGGCTCATATTCAATGCTATAGGTATTTATTCTTCTTCAATCTCCAGAAGATGCATGGGAGCGTCTATATGAAAATCCAATTGGAAGCAGCATTGAGGGCATTGAAAACAGTCAATCTTTTATTATTAATTTGTTAGGTTAGCCTCCTTAAAGGCAAAGAATTTTTTGTTTGTCATTTTTACTTTATCTTAAAATCTTTTATTAGGTTATTCATCTGACTTCGAAGAATCACGTACTACCTAATTGTATTTCGAAAAAAATCCACATGCGCAGTGTGGTATAAATAAAAATTAATATTTCCCGTAAACTGATTTTCGATTTTGCAAAGAAGAGATCAAAGATTTGAGGTGTGGAATTCGGTCACTCCTACTGACACACATTAAGTTCAAGATGTTGAGGACCCATATAGTCCGTTTACGAAAGTTTGAGCCGTCGGCGTCGGTTGGTCAGGTCAATTGGCATATTCCACTGTGTATATTGAAATTTTAGGTTATGTTGTTAATTTTCTTGTCAGATTGATACGCAATGTTGCCAATATTGCATAGAGTTCTCTGATAACTCGAAAGCTCCTCATACTAGGCCAGGTACATTCGGCAACGTTGACTTTATTTTACGTTACGACCATAGACATATAAAATAATGGATATGGCGTCACGTGACTTTCACACTAAGTTTTGTGCCCCCAACATAAGAGAGAGAGATACTGTGAAGGATGAAGTAATATTAGTGTAGAGCATAGACTTAACTGAACTGATATCACTCCATCCTTCATAGTATCTCTCTCTCTCTCTCTTAATGTTGGAAAATACACAGAACAAAAAATATCTAATGCGTAGATATCTACGATCCAATATCTTCATTATATGTTCTGTGCTTCGCACTAATATTATCCTATCCTTGTCTGAAGTCAATGTTCTCTCTCACACGTAGGTACTGTCGATTCTTTTATAAATCTATGGTTATGACAGCAAATACTGCCAACTTTAGATAAATAAACAAACGCCTACTATGCGCTCAAACTTTCGAGAACGGACTCTACTTATCAGCGATGATAAAATGACATCCTTATTGATACTGTCATGATATGTTATGATATATAAGTCGGTCTTATCGATCTTCGATAGTGAAATGAATAAATATGATTCATCTATATGTTTCGAACTAGTGTTCAAACGTATCCGAGAGCAAATTCAAGACGTAGTATATCCAACCTCAGGGGACATCAAAGAGAGATGTATAATGTTGGATACATCCTGCAGAGATACCTCCAAGGGTGTTCAGAACTTACATGATTTATGACATCTATTTGGTTCCTACCGACGTGAGGCGTGAGCAACTGATATGTCTCCATATAGGGAGGCGGGAAATATCCACAGGGAGAGCAAAGCAAACATTCAACGAAGTTTGTAGTCGGTACATTTTCCGAGGATATGTATATTTTAGCAGAAGTGAGTACATCTTTTCGATAAATCTCTTCTCAGGTGTCAAGAAATTCAAAGAATGCGTTTTTGGATGTGAGAGAACAACAACTAGTCCGTGACGAAAGTTTGATCCGTCGGTTGGGCATGCAAAGGACCCCGCACATTTTGTATGAGAATTGGCTTCCGGTGGATTGGGCTGAAAATTTGATATGATGTTCTACTAATCCTTCTGATCAAATGTGTAAACAGTCACGAAGCTGAAAAATGCATACTTCTAGGAGTTTTTAGCGATTTTTTGTATCCATTATGGCTTACGTATTATCGTTCACACAGAAATGTTTGAGAATATTTCGTGATTATTGAAAGCAGATTCTGTCAATTCGAAATATTTTCAACATTTCTGTGTAAACGGTATTACGTAAACCATTATGGATACAAAAAAATCGCTAAAAACTCCTAGAAGTATGCGTTTTTAGCTTCGTGACTGTGGAGACATTTGATCAGAAGTATTAGTAGAACATCATATCAAATTTTCATCCAAATCCACTGGGAGCCAATCCCATAATACGTAAGCCATAATGGATACAAAAATCGCTAAAAACTCCTAGAAGTATGCATTCTTCAGCTTCGTGACTGTGGAGACATTTGATCAGAAGGATAGTAGTAGAACATCATATCAAATTTTCAGCCAAATCCACGGGAGCCAATTTTACATACAAAATGTGCAGGGTCCTTTGGCATATTCCACTGTGTATATTGAAACTTTGGGTTATCTTGTTATTTTCTTGTCAGATTGATACGCAATGTTATCAAATTTATAACTCACAAGCTCGTTGGACGAGGCCGGGTACGTTCGGCAACGTTGACTTCATTTTACGTTATGACAGCAAATACTGCCAACTTCAGATAAATAAACAAACGCCTACTATGCGCTCAAACTTGCAATACTATAGACTATAGATCCAAAATATCAAGCCCAGACAGCTTTCACTTCTCGAAAATGTTTTTCATTCTTGACGGTTCCCAAAAAACAATAATCGATGACTCTGATCTATTTTTGATTTATTCAGTTGTCAAATAATTTTTTTTGTTTTTTTTCAGGCTGGATCTTACATGGACCTATAATACTAACTGGATGTCGAACTTCCTTACTGTCACTTAAAAAAAAGTGAGGCAAATGGCCGCCATTTGCAGTTTGCGATGAACCACAAATATTTTGATGTTTTATGCCATATGTGCTCGAATTCATAGATTTATAATAGATCCATGCTCGAATTTTGATTGAAACATAGACGCTCCCTTGAAAGAAGTGATGAAAAACGAACTCTATATATTAGTGTTCTGTGAACTCTGTCATTTCGGTCTGTAAAAATTATTATTATTATTTTCGATTCTTGTGATTAGTTATTAAACAAAATTGGTAATCCTATCATTTTAATTCGTTGAAATAAAATAAAAAGAGTAATATTGGTTATTCTAATTTTTCAATTCATAGAAAAAGTGACACCTTTCAAATTCAACCCAAACTGCAAGTGGCCGCCGTTTGCCTCAAAATTTTTGATAGGTTCGCCATCTAGTTAGTATTATAAATCTATGAGATCTTATCATAAGAGCTCAGATGGTTGACTGATGGGGTTTTTGGACTTTTGGTTATTGACGAGAAATGAAATCTGCTTCCCTCAATTTTCTACGTTTCAATTTTTCATCTCTGATATTATGGGAGCTTTTCTCCATAGGTATGGTGTTCATTCAAGTTATGTTGAACAAGCTTCGAGTTATCAGTATCTCCAATTCGAGCTTGAGTTAGATTAGCTCTTAAGGGCCCCACTCACATCATTCTTCTCCGCCGTTTTTAACCGACGGTTAAAAACGTTGGAAGGAAGAACGTTGTCGGTAAAGTCCAGCCACTTCAGTTTTGTTTCACGCACTTTCGCGGCAGTTAATCACGATGGAGCGTAAGTGTCTGTTAGCAGTGGCGGAGGCTGTTGCTGTAAAAAAAAAGTATTCCGGTGATTTTACTTTCCATAAACACGGAAATGACCTGTACACTTCAATACATTTCAACAAAAAGTCCCGGTTCCGCTTGCCGAAGATCCGACATTGTTTTCAAACAGTTAAGGACTCAGCAGTAAACAATTAAAAAAGTTATGTTTACCGCCACCAGACCTGTTCGCCACTGTCTCTGAAATATGCGCGATCGACTTAACTGTTGTGTTGGACTCTTCTTCTTGGTGGATTTGCATTTCTAACCATCCACTTAAGAGTACATTGTTGTACTCATGTCAATTCTTCAATACAATGAATTATAGTGATATCAAGAGTACCTCAGTTCCATGGGAACACCTTGATCTATATCAATAACTATATAATATTGCGGATGAAGAAACAGTCGCATTATATAGGGTGTTTTTTTAAGAGGTTGCCGATTTTATTTTTGAATAAAACACATATAAAATTATGAAATGACCAAATTTTTTTTTTATTTGGTAGATAATCTTTTGGCATTTAACATTTAAACACAATTTGTGGCATATGGCCACCACGACTATTTTTCACAAATGTCATTCTGGAGGTCCAATTTTCGACCACTTTTTCAAGCATTTGAGGGCGTATGTCAGCAATGACACGTTGAATATTGGTTTCCAAAGCGTCAATCGATTGAGGTTTATCCACATAAACCAATGACTTCACGTATCCCCACAAAAAGTAATCGAGTGGCGTCAAATCGCACGAACGCGGAAGCCAATTCACCGGACCATTTCTCGGAATAATGTTGTCGTTGAAAGTTTCTTTCAATAAGTCGATTGTTTCACGTGCTGTATGGCAAGTGGCACCATCTTGTTGAAACCTCATTTCATCCATATCCATAGATTTGGCAACAAAAACTCATTGATCATGGTTCTGTATCGATTTCCATTCACGTTTGTCGTTTTCTTCGACACTGGCCTCAACGACAGCAATATTTTCTTTTGTACGAACTCTTCTCCTTCTTGTCGGTGGCTTGGCATCCAAAAGAGTGAATGTAGACTGAAATTTGGTAATTACGTGGTCTCTGACGGACGATTATGTGCACCATAAAATTCACGAAGTGCTCTATAAACATTTTTAATTGAACACTGATTTTGAAAATAAATTACCAAGATTTGAAAACGTTGTTCTGGAGTTAACCTATTCATAATGATTTGCCAAACAATTCTGAGTAGAAATGCCACTTTGAGCTGTCAAAACAACTGTCATAAAATAAAACGGCATCTATCGGAAAAACAAACCTCCTAAAAAAACACCCGTTAAATTCAACATTTATTTGTGTATTTCTTCCAAGTGAAACCAGATGCCGAGTTGAGAGAAAATTAAATACCAAATTTTTTCTCGGACTTAAATGGTATTCACGAATTATTACGTGCAAATATCCCCACGGCCCCAGCGGTAATCCGATACCACAAAGAAATATCTCTTCTTCTTTACGATCCTCTCATGCTGCAGCAGAAAATTCTCTGTCGCAGTTTTAGCTCGCAGCCAGACCACGGACCAGTTACACCTGTCAGAAACGTCATAAACGAGGCATCGTGTTCGGCTACGCAGTGCACGAAATATATTCCATACTTCGTGAATTAATGACAGCTGACCATAGACACACACGTCTTCGAGTAATTTATTTTTGTGCGTCCGTCATCTGCGCGTTTGAAAATAAATTACGAAGCTACGTCTTTATGAATGCGGTCCGACAAATAGTCGGAATCAGCTCAGCGACGATCAATCATGCCGATGTGTTCCGTTTTGCTGGAAACTATCATTTTCGAGCTTGTTTTCCCGCAATTATAATGTATTTATAATAAGTAAGGCCCGAAAAATTGACGCTTACATGGAGGTTCGTTAATTAAACTTGGTGTTAAGCAGCGTCCAGAGGTGATGTTGCAGACGCTTCGTTGAGAAGGTTTCTAATTAGATGGGAGATGTGTATTGAGATCTGACAGCCAGATCTGGACAGGTCATATATCAGCGGCAGTTTGACACGCTTTAATACTTCTTTTGTTGAAAAGGCTATAACCGCTTAGGCAATATAAACCACTTCCAACAGATTTTTGTGGACTTCTTGCCAACTACGATGATTTCGAGATTTGAAGTTTCAGCAGGCAATTCGTACTGTTTTTGATCACTATCTTTTTGACATCAATCCTATAGGTTCAAAACTACCTCAAAACAAATGTGTTAGGCAACATCCAGAGGTGATGTTGCAGACCTTCCGTTGAAAAGGTTTTCTAATTAGATGGAAGATGTGTATTGAGATCTGACAGCCAGATCTGGACAGGTCATATATCAGCGGCAGTTTGACACGCTTTAATAATTCTTTTGTTGAAATGGCTGTTACCGCTTAGGCAATATAAACAACTTCCAACAGATTTTTGTAGACTTCTTGCCAACTGCGATGATTTAGAGATTTGAAGTTTAATTTTTCTGGCTCATAATAAAAGAAAATACAATTGACATTATTTGCATAAAAACATAATGTTATGGGTCGATTACATCGAGATACTTAACAAGCTGCTACTAAGCGAATTTAGTAGCTGATTGTAAATTCGCTCAGTGTAATTGTGTTCACAAGCCAATAATCTGATTGTTAACCATTAACCATTTACTTTTACTTTGCATCATAACTGTATATTCAAATACGTAATCAATTATTCTCTTTATCTTCCTGCAGAGAAGAGCTTAAATATGATTTTGTAAAAAAGCTGCGACTAAAGTTGCAAACTGGGCTACTTTACACGCTAAACCGATGGCGTTTTGGCTTGTTGGCATGTAAACAAAATGTAATCGACCCATTAAGGAGAATTTCTATCTGCATGGGAATTTGCTTATGCTTTGAAATTCAAGAATATCGAATTTGGAGACATTTCTGTCAATTGACATTTGATTCATCGCAAATTATTCGGTGCCAAAACAACAATTTCAAATTTTGGAACTTTATATGAAATTACATAGAGCACTTCGTCCATTTTACTGTCACCAAAATCGGCCTTAGAGCAGGCAATTCGTACCGTTTTTGATCACTATCTTACTGATTTCATTCCTCTGATGAAAAGATGCTCTTGAAATTTCACATGAGTATCGAGTATATCAATCTTCATTCACAATATAAATTTCACTCGAATCGAATATCTTGTTATAGAAATAACGGTATTCTTCTTTTCAATATTCCAATCGAATTTACTATGGTTTAGTTAACACTATGGCCACAAAATTCTGCATGAGGCTTATTATGAGAATCTTGTTTGGTTTCGTTTCTTCTGAGATATTGAGGAACAAAAATTGTGAATGGCGATACTTTATGGAACACCCTGTACGCTTTGGCTGGTTAACGAACTCAACCAAACTAACGCTGAAAATCTCAAGTATTCTTGGACATCCCTTCGAATGCTATCGAATGCGACCACGGATTTGTCATCTGTCGATCCAAATCGTTTGAGACCATTTTGGGTTCAAAATTCCACACATTTGAGTGAATTCTATAGCACTCGTTTAAGAAGGACGAGAGCTCAAAAACAATTAGAACTATGCACATAAACACATAAAGTTAAGGTAAATTTCCATGTGCATGGAAAGTTTTCGATGGTTTTCTCGAAATCTGTTCCTCAAATACCTAATATTGAAACACATAGTACGAGTATGTAAAAAGAGTCATATTTATACAAGATGATTCTTTGGGCTGTATAGTGATTTCACTCACGAAAGGGAATATTTCTCCCCCAAAAATTTTCTAGATGCGTTTTTCCTTAATAAGTTCTTCTGTTGTATCATTATATGTCTTGCTCCTTATATTATATCTCATATCAATACATAAGAATTGCCTAATACCGCTTATTAACTTGAAGAGGGTAGAAAGTATGGAATGAAATAATTTCATTCTTCAAAAATCAGAGTCGATCGGCAATACATCTACAAAGCTTCTTTGAATGTCATTCTGATTGTTATTATGATTGTATATGAAGAAAAAACAAATACTTCCTGTATCCTTACATAACGAGCAATATTGATACTCGCATCACGAAAAAAAATCAGACTCAAGAGTCGAGCCAAGCACTGACAAAACAAATCGAAGAGACTTGTCTAGTTGAGCATCATCCCTCTCTTTGCTACATTTATGAATGCTCCCAATTTTATCCATCAACCATGATTAGTGTTCTACAGGGGGGATTCTGTAGTGAAAAACAATGGCGCAAATAAATCAGGGGGTTTTCAGCGAACATCAGGAGACGCCATTACTCAACCGAGGACCGACAGCCAATAATGAAATGGTTAATTTGTTTTCGGGCCCGTCGATGCCCCATAACGCATACCATGCGGCGAATTTTAATTCGAAAATGGTACAGAAGCGAACAGAATTTGCAGGTGCGAAAAACCGGAAGGTATAAATCAGAGTTGTTATTGGAGCATTCGCGGAGATACATCGGAAATGGCGGGAGTTTTTAGTTCAATCGTTATTATTATCAATTCGAATTATTTGAAATTTTCAAAATTTTTTTGAGCTCACTGCGTGAAACAAGGGATACAAGGGGCGCGTGGTCTTCAGAATTCAGTCTGTTTGGAACCTTTTACTGGAACGAACCACAAGTTGGAAGTTTGACAAAAACAGTAATTCGGTGACTATAGTGCGTACTTATAAATTTCTACAGTTCACGAATTCCTCGCCAATTTGAGAACAGATCAAAATCTTATAGAGACTAGTGCAACGCTAGGAAAACCAAAAACTGTGCAAGCAAGGTCATAATTTGTAAGGACTGTTGAGCAGTACTTTGAATGTTAAAAGAATATCTCTAAATTTTGCAGGAAACAAAGTTCCAAAAGGAGAGGGGCGATTTTACAAATCATGTTATTCAACCCTTTCACGTCTTTCAAGATCTAGTTATCGAATGAAGCTCGTTTTTATTTTTTGAATAAGAAAAGATGCTGAATCGAAACTTCTGCAAACTTTTCTGGCTTTAACAAAATAACATGGTTCCAAGAGAACGGAGCAATGCCACACACTTCCAACACTTTTCCGCAACGAGTTCGTGAAATTCGTGACAATCATCTCTTGGGCGATATGATTTTTGGGAAAGAATCCCCAAATTGTGTTTTGCGAAGTTCGTCATACAGGATTGATATTTCCTGGCAAAATGACAAAGAGACAGTTGGTAGAGGTAGAGAAAAGAGTAGTTTTTTACATTAGGGTATCATGAACATAACACTTATTGTACATAAATGAATATGAGTTTAGATCCGTTATCATTGCAATAGCTGCAGAAAGAATAACTTCAGCAATATTTTCTGCATGCCTAAAGAGGAAAACTCGCATCATATTTCCCTCTACTTTCAGCAACTAGTGACATCATTCATACTGAGACACAGTTGTGATTCTGGCTCAAGGCTACATGTAACGCAGAGACTAACAATGGGATTTTGAACTTTGTTATATAAAGGCAGTTATTGCAATTTCTTCGTCCTTCTCTAGTTGGCTGGTGTGTCCAACTGACATCTGTTGTCATCTGTTGAAAGCTTCATGTATTTTTCGTTGAGGAGAGATGTTAGCAATATACCTGGGTGGAACTGAAGAAGCTTTTCATAACATTGGAGTGGTTAAAACAGTATTATTTCAAGACTGAGCAATATACTATGCTCCCCTTCAAAAGTCAATCAACTGATTTGAAAGCAGGGACTTCAGATTTATGTGCTTTTTTATTTTCTGTTTTAATATCGACGAATCACGTTCTCATTGCTTTCATAGATACTATTTCCAATAATAAATCAACATTTTTATATATCCTGAATCCATATTGTAGATTTAAAAAATAATAAGTATTACGAATAGTGGTAATTATACAACCGTTTTTGGATGAAAAATTCAACGCTTAGATATCAACAACACCAAGTGAATTTTCACTAATAATAAAGAGTGGAACTATAATGAACGTCTGAATAACGAAATTCTCTATATACTCGTAACTAATTTTATACAAGACATTGCAGCTTGAATCCAAATTCCATGTTAAAAAGACCCTCTTAAACGAAGTTAATTCTCTCTATAACGAAATATTCAAATAACATCACTCTTTGAGTGGGTATTGGTAAGAGGATATTAGGGTGAGTTTTCTCAGAAATTTTTCCGGACGTACGTAATAAATTCATTATGGCGGGCACAGAGATCCTCCTGAAACAGTTTTAAATACACCCCTGGCTGTTTGATTTCAATCTTACCATGACGCTAGTGTGAAAAGTTGTGCGAAAATGTCTGAAAGCAAGTGCTTACATAAGTTTGAATGATAAACTTAAATATATCAGTGAAGTCGACGGCGACATTGCCGACTATAGAAAAAACTTCTGTATAACGAATTTTTTTGCGCATTTAGAGCTTTCGTTATAGGAAAGTTCCACTGTACATGGATATGTCAGTCATCAAACAGTCCAAACATTAAATTGAAAAGATGAGCCTTTCTGTACCACCGAATGCATAATTGCCAACATGGTCAGCGAGAAATATCTCGATATTCCAAACAGACGAATCGTAAGGCATCGAATACAATTCCCGCGTTCATTATTAAACTAATTAATGACAACAGGTGGTAGAGAAAAAAGTAGATTAGCTTTCTTGGTGGCCGTTTTACTCGTGGAGTGGTTGTGATGTTTTTTTTCCAAGTTGTTCTGAGCGAGTAGAGCCGATTGTGAGGGACTTCGTAATTGTGGTTCGCGTCTGAGACGGTGGGGGTTCCTCATCTGCTTTAATGATAATATTCCATCGTTTCGTCCACTGCGAATTTACGGATGATTTGATTTGGTGGACCCGCAGAGCTCGAGATCGGAACGAGTTTTGTAATGTCTTCATTTCACTCCAGGTCGAGGTTGTCATTTAGAAGACGAAAAAAGAGCTGTGATGTGAGAATTGAGCATTTCTGGTATTTTTATTAGCGTATCTTGGTGTCAATATCCTGAGTGTGAATATTAAGGTTCACATGAAGGTTGGAGATGGAAATATATCATTTTTACACATAAAGTCGTTTTAAGTAAGGAAAACAATATATCTCACGTTCAGACATCTCTATTGAAAAGATTTTTATCCACGAATATTGAAAAAACCGGTTATTGTACGTCTCTGCGCTCGGCCTAATAATATCCATTAATCACAAGGAATAATTAGATTAGATTATATCACACTGCTGTCAGATGCTTCATAGATTTAGCTTCGATATAATATTCAGTGAATTGGTATTTCTTCAGTATTTTAAAGTACTTACACCATCTAACAAATATGGAATACCTTGTCAATCGAGAGCCAAATCTACTTTCATTACCCATATCAATTGAAGCTTTTTTTCATTACAAAATATACAATGACCAGTTCTTCAAAAATTTCTCATGTGTCAACTTGACTTTTTCCACGCTTGTCATAGAAGGGTTTTGTCACGGTCGCCAAATGTTAAAATCTTCAAAAAATATATTTAGTAGTCGTGGATAAAGTATAGTATGCTACTCGAGTATAACGGCTGTTATTCACCCGCCTACGGCTTCACCTCGCGAATAAAGTTAAAAATGTTTTATTTCATGTACTTCATTAGAAAATTTAATTGTTTTTTGTGTATATTTGGAAGGGTTAAGTTGAGTAGCTTATGCTAGACTTCGCCCTTGTTCTGTGACAGGATGTATTTTTTTTAACATTCAAATAAAGGCACTATTATTATTATTATTATTATCATTATACGCTCGTTGCATAATATACTATTTTGCCATTTTCTTTCAATATTAGCACCCTAACAATATTGCATCATTATGTATTATCTATTCAAAATGAAATGATACGTTCGTATGCTAAAAGAAATAGTAGTATTATCTGTTGTTTAAACTCACATCTAATTAGGATATCATCTGGCGAAATTTTATACATATTGGTCAGCAATAATATTCTAAGCACAGGACACAGTGGATTCATTTTGAAAATATCAAGAAGTAGCTTGCTTTTCTTTGTCGAAGATATCTTGTGGCCTTTTTTATGTTATAAATTGTAGTGACCACCTCTTTGATATCCAAAGCTTTGTTGAAAGACCACTATTAATTTCTACTTTCTAGTAGATGAAGGTTTAATTCTTTGAAGCAGAGTCCATTTGATACGTATCTATCCAGGCTTTCACATCGGTTGTGTTTTCTCTATCTAAAAGCAACGTTGAATCAACGTCACTTTGAAAATCTCAGAATAAACGTCAAGAACTGTAACTCGAGAATAAACTTTTGAACTGACATTAAATTTTGAAGGTACTTATTATTTAATGCTTGGTATTCCTGAAAAAATAGATATTCTACTTCTGTGGCGCCTCCTGTAGGTCAGACTTCGAACTTCAGAGCTGAAGCAATAATACAAAGTAAGAAATGGAGAATACATTTTTAAGCATTCATTTTGTTGGTTTTCGGCCGACCTCAAAATAAAAGGTGACATGTACAGAAACGATCAATGATATCCCACAAATAGAAATTAAGCAATATGCTCAATTTCTATTTTCATATGCAACCGAACATAAAGAGATAGTCCACAATGGATGGTTCGTTAGTCATATAATAGAAATACACAATGCGTGAACTGGTGGACTGAATACCTCTCACAATGGTTATTCAACAAAATAATTCATTTCCAGTAAAGTTATTCCTATAATTGTTCAGAGAAAATCCAGTCCTTCCTGGGAACTCTTCTATTCTCAGCTCCTGTATCGCTATTTCCGAGAAATGTGAATCGAGTTTTCTTCCGTATGAAAATAAAAATAAACACGGCACTTATTCAAATGCAGAATAACCTCGACTCCGACGGGTCGACCGCTTTCGGTAATATTTTTACGGTCGAATATTCCGACTGTGTTCAAAACGTCGAACAAAAATAATTTGAATAATATAAACAGTCGTCTCGTTAGATATTCGTGGAAAGAGCGAGCATGAACGACGAAATAAAAACAAGAAAACTGCAGCAGTGAGTGTTGAGTTCCATAAATTTAAAGCCCGTTTTTGGTCAATATTTGAGGACGCAGAATAAAAGAATGCAGACCGGGCTGGTGCACTGCTAACAAATGCAAGTTCTATGATGTGAAAATCTTAAAAAACTTTTCAATCGCCGAATTCAGAATCTATTCAGAAATACAAAACTTGAATTTATCTATGAAAACATTTCCAATTTATTTTTCCATTGGTCGTTTTATAATTTGTTATCTAATGGGTCGATTACATTGAGATACTTTACAAGCTACTACTGAGCGAATTTGGTAGCTGATTGTAAATTCGCTCAGTGTAATCGTGTTCACAAGCCAACAATCTGATTTTAGGAAAGCTGCGACTAAAGTTGCAAGCTGGGCTACTTTACAAGCTTATTCTCTGGCGTTTTGACCTTTTTGGCATGTAATGCTTTTTGGTGTGTAATAACAGTTGATACTAAACAATCTGTGAGTTCTCATCTACTCGGTGGTTCCTGGTTCTTTGAATTTGAAAACGTATTGATATTTACCTTAGATCCTTGACAACGATACAAATGTAAACCTCACGTGGATCGCTTGATTGTTGGCTACTCGGCGAGAAGACAGTTTTGTGTGCAATCATCACAATCTCACAAGCCAATTCACCGCTTCTAAATTCGCTCAGTAGCAGCTTGTGAAGTATCTCAATGTAATCCATCCATAATGAAGCATCACACAGTGACGAACACTTAATGATATTTGAATTGTTCAAATAAACAGGCATACAGATTGTTTATTTTTTAAATAGCCAAATTTCAAGAGGAGATCATTAAAGTGATTTGCAACAAAAATGGTATATAATACATGGTTGAAATGTTGACGGTTATTCCTTAATTTAAAATTTCTTGATTCCACGGAATATTTGAAGTTTTTTCTCTTAAGATATCATTTTTCAGTTCACCTTGTAGCCTCATCAAATTTGACCGCATATTCAAGAAGGTCAACAAATTTTCTAAAAGCTCTTTTGAATAATTTTAATACGAAATTGTACAAGTGTCATTCTCCTCATTTTTCATTGATTCCATCAAAAATAAGTAGGTATTGTATTATTCCTTAGCTAACGAATAGAAGTGAACAGGTGTGGTAGGTATTTTTTCCATATTACCCAATACTATTCAAGTATTGACGATAAGGAGAACAAGTGTTTCACTATAAAATTATTTCAGTCCCATTCCTTTTCGCTTGTTCGATCTTTTACTTTACAAAAACTATAATTATGTAGACACCGACTATAATAAAACCAGTTTGAAACGAATTATAATAATAAATGTTTCTAGTTTCAGTTCGGTATATTGGTTGTGCATAAACTATGAGAATTTTCCTATCGAACAGCACTACTCTGCATTTTATTGGATTTAGTAGGCGGCCTCAATTTCTAATACAAGAGTCGCTTAGCTTCGATAAAATGCAGCTTTAAAAGTAATTTACTCCTCTATCGTCACCATATAGGGGGATTTGTTGTTGTTCAATATCCAAGACATTTATTGCGGCCTGACTTGAAGCCACATCATTACGACTTGGCTTAGATACTACAGAAATCTTTCGTTTGCGTCGATCTGTGGATTAGATGCTACTCTGTGGATTGAGGAGAAGATTTCACACCCAGGGCCTATTGAGATAACAAATTCCGTGGGAGTATGTTGAGGACCTTGAGAAAAAAAATCTGATACACGTAAATTGATTTTGAATTAAACGCATTTTTTCAACACCCTAGCTGACACCACACCTTACTTTTTTCTCAAATGCAAACATATGTCGTGTGTACTTGTGTAGGCTCCTTGAAAACAGATGGAATTACCATACAATTTTTTATTCTATTAGTTGCAGGACGCTGGACTGGACGACGTGGTACAATTGAATGACCACCAATATTCCCCGCCTCAACGTCACTGGATTACTTTTTCTGGAGATGTCTGGAAAACAAAACTTATTAGAACAGGCCAGATTATATTGGATTGCAAACAAATATAATTCGAATAGAAATGAATCATATTTCGAAGACAAGTTTCACCATCGCCTAGAAGCATGCCAAATAGAGAGGGTAGGCCATTTTTAGCATCTACTGCATAAAGTTCGTAAATAATACTAAGAGGTTTTGATTTTTTTTGAATTTCGAAGAGTTCTCTCTTATTTCCTTATATCCATATCAGTAGAATTCAATAACCTTTTCAACGAGCCTGTACACGACATTATGTTTTCATTAGAAAAAAGTTAGAAGGGGTTGTACGCAAGGGGTTGAACAAATTTCATTTTATTACGAAAAAAAATATAAGATTCGAAATCAACACACGTATTTCAGCTTTTTTCAGTCATTCGTTCAAAGATAAAAATGTGTTAATGTGTCGGGACAACCATTGGGTTGTCTGAAAACCCCCAGCATAAGCGTATCAGGCCTCAGTTTTCAGGAGAAAGGAGCGGCTCCTATGTAGTAGAACTTTTTGTGATAACTATACGTAGTTTTTGATAAGAATCTTTCAGGGGAGACCAGAGGTACATCAGGGGAGGCCTGCCCCCCCTAGACCTCCCCTAAATACGCCAATGACTCCCAGCAACTAATATGAGTGTGTTTGTGAAAATCGAAAGAGAAAAATTATCATAAAAATAATATCGAAATGTTGATAACTAGTTAAATACATACCAACCTATCCTAGCAGTAAAAAAATAAAATCAATTTTTACTGAAACATGAGTAATCCTCGAATGGCTTTCCTTTATGTCCCTTCAAATTCGAATACATCACGAAACAGCGTAAAAACCACAGTCCATCTAAGGGTAGCATAACTCAATAACTCAACCCCTGCTACAATCTACAACATCGTTAGCCCAAAAGGCGGTCTAAGGAGAAGCCACACAGACCAGATGAACCACAAAGTTATACAATTTGCACGTGACAGATATATCTTTAGCCACCGGTAGATATCTTCGCCCCCAACGGAGTACGTGACCTGGTTACGTGTATAATCCCCTTAATTTACAGTGTATCAAAGAGGGGTGCCCTTCTGGGGTGCGTGGAATCTCGTTACCTAGCCTGGAGAGGGTGGTAGTCTTCATTTATTCCGGCTCTATTTAATGAGGGCTTTTTCGGATGATTTGCGACGGAGTTTTTGACGTGGATGTCGTAGGGTAATGGTTCTTTATGTATGCTCTGTGATTTGGGTCTCGTGGGGAGAATTAAGGTGAGGAAATGTTTGTTATTTTCGCATATAGAACGTGAAGTTCTAGGTCAGGCGAAAGTGTTCATTAGTGGGCTATGCATATATAGATGGAGAGCTTTCCTAGAGAAAAGGATCTTCTGCGTAGGGTCTCCCACTATAGTCAAACGATGTAACCGGAAACAAAGGTAATATGTATTAATTATTTCTACGTTCAGAAAAAACATTTGGTTCAGCAGAGAATTATCGTTGTAAGAACTATTGATGGCCTAGTTGATATTTCCACAGTTTTTTTATTTGCTCGTATTTGTATTTGCTCTCAACATTCGGTACGCTTGTTTCTGGGAAAACGAATCTTAAGGGTTGGTGTGGAATCTGAATATCTCGGTTGAGTTTGCTAATTCACCAAATCGGTCAAATCTCTTATTGATAATATTTTAAATTCCATTTTCCAAATACAGGGTCTTTATAAATGATTGTAACAGCGCAGTTATTGAGAAACCGTCCTCGCGATCTGAGGTCAATAGGCTTCTGCTGCTGGAGAGGAAACAACTCAGTCTGGTGACTGGTGCATTGACTGGTCACCTGTTTAACAAGCATTTGAAGAGAATGGGATTGACGAGCTGCTCCCTATGCCGGTGGTGCAGGAGTACTGATGAAACGGTTGAGCATATTTTGTTCAACTGTGAAAACCTTACTGAGTTAAGGTCAACACACCTAGGAAATCCAACACCTTCTATTCCTATGGTGAGAGGGACCACTCCTGGCAGGCTCGCGACATTTCTGTCTTCGTGTCTGAGGAGCTGAGTCTCTGTAGAATGATGCGGGTGAACAATGGGCCACTAGGCCTCAGTTCGGCCGGTAAGGCACCGCACAGAGAAGAAGAAGAAGAACAGCGCAGTTGGCTTTGGATTGCAGAATACCAATCTCTAACCAATCAGAGCATAGCATGATCACAGAGTTCTGTGGTTTGCATAATCCAAAGCCAACTGCGCTGTTACAGTCATTTATAGAGACCCTGTATTATCAGAACTAGATATTCGAATCTCGACCTTACACCCTCTCACATTTTCCGTCTGGGGCCACCGAAAAGCGGTGTCCAACCGGCAACTTGAGGAAACCTCATGCCTCACCCGATTGCCGATTTTTATATGAATACGTAATTATTAAGTGTTTTATTATGCTCAAAGTATTGTTTGTGTTAACTTCTTGCTAGTTCATGGTCTGTATTGATTTGTCGGCATACCGAAGATATCTATTGAAATATAATATGGGAGGATTCTGCATGTCTAAAAAACTTTTTATGTTTTCACTCCCAATCTCTGAAACAGAAATAATTAAAAAAATTTTAATCAAACTGAAATGCTACTGATTAAATCCTTGCACTAATTCGTCAGGAGCAAATTGGTTTTTGAAAAAAATGTTGCCTAACAGTATTTCGAAAAAATAGACTGCAAACGAAAGAATACAGAATTCCAAAGTTTTCACGAGTTTGTCTGAAGAACGAGTCTGGTATAGACAACGCAGGAGCATTTCATTTTAATCAATTTTTTTTAATATATCAGTTTCAGGGACTGGAAGTGAGAATAAGTACCTAAAAAGTTATTAGAAATACTGAAGATGATTCTCCATCAATCGCACAATAGGGGGATGTGCCATAATGTAAATAATAGCTTTATCAGTTAAGGGGTTCAATTTACGTATAGTAGAATAATAAAAAATGCTTTTCACTAGCAAATGTGGAAATTTCTCATAGCGAAAGCGCTAAATAAGTAAAAAAAATCCGTTATGAAAAAATTTCGTTATACAGAAAATTTGTTTCCATAGTCGGCAAAGTCGAGGTCGACTTCACTAATAAATTTAAGTTTATCGTTCAAACTTAGGCACTTCTTTTCAGACATTCTCGCACTACTTTTCGCACTCGCGTAATGGTTAGATTGAAGCCAAACAGCCAGGGGTGTATCTAAGAAGGATCTCTCTGCCAGCTGTAATGATTTAGTTCAAGGTCGGAATTTATTACGTACGTCCGGAAAATTTTCTCTTACACCTTCTTACCAATATTTATTCAAAGAGTGATGTTCTTTGAATATTTTGTTATACAGAGAATTTACTTCGTTGTAGAAGGTGTTTTTAACATGGAATTTGGACTCAACAAAATTCGTTATACAGATATTCGTTATAGGGGGGTTCCACTGTATTTCGAAGAAAAAAATTCAATTATGAATTGGGTATAAATTATTGATCCAAATACATTTGACATAATATAAATTTTCATGTTTCAGCAGAGATAGTACCATTACTTGTATTGCCTCTGAATACTTTTGGTTCGGTCGCCAATGACAATTTCACATTAAACTAGGAGATATCATGCATTGAAATGGAGCATCATTTATCAATTTCTTATACTTTAATCTGGGGATGTATATGGTGGTCACCGAAAAAATACTCATTCACTCATTGTTTGAACTCTACCTAGATTGAGAAACCAAAATATTGGCTTATAGCATTGAGTTCAAAAATAAAACTCAATGCTTATTGTACATCTTGGGACAACCTGTTTTTGCAGAGAGATTTTCCATTTGCTTCCAGTATCGAACAAATTTCCAAAACCTCTCGTACCTACAAATGAATGAATTGAAGAATAAAATGTATGTGTTGTCACTGTAATATCTGAATGTACTTGTTTTGTTGATCTATTGTAGAAATACAATCGAGTGAATGTGAAATATTGATAACCGCTCATCGGTGCCTCTTAAATACTCAACCTTTATTATCATTAATTGCATCACAGCATATTAAATAAAGATGTAATAGGAATAATTTTAAACAATTATATTTATGTCATCAGTAACAATGAACGAACGTACGTAATAAAGTGAAGCAATTCGAGCGTTCGATAACATGACTCGTGAAATCTCGTTTGCGCATGCACGTCAAGTAAACATTTGTACTGACCTTGTCAGTCAGAAGTTGCTCGACCGTACCAGAGGTATATTGATCGCCAGATTCACTAACAAGTATGGATTCCGTACAGGAGTTGCTACGAAAAGCAGACGCTGTTTGCTTCGATGTAGATTCTACAGTAATTCAAGAAGAAGGCATAGACGAACTTGCTGAATTCTGTGGTAAAGGCAAAGAGATATCTGAGCTCACCAACAAAGCTATGGGAGGTTCTATGACATTCCAAGAATCGCTTTCTTTACGTTTGAACATTCTCCAACCATCTGTTAACCAAATAAAAGAATTCCTAGAAAAACGACCTGCAACTTTAACACCAAAAGTCAAAGAGCTCGTGGAAATCCTCAAAAAGAGAAATGTGAAAGTATTTCTGGTGACTGGCGGATTCAAGTGCATAGTATCACCGATAGCTAAGAAATTGAATATTCCTGACTCCAACATTTATTCCAATAAACTGAAGTTCTTTTTCGATGGAGAATACGCTGGTTTCGACGAAAACCAACCAACATCTCGAAGTGGAGGTAAAGCAGAGGTAATGAGGATTCTGAAAGAGAAATATCGATTCCAAAATTTGGTAATGGTCGGTGATGGAGCTACAGATCTTGAAGCTTGTCCTCCAGCTGACGCCTTCATTGGTTTCGGGGGAAATGTTGTCAGAGAGAGCGTTAAGAAAAATGCCAAGTGGTTCGTGCAAGATTTCCAAGAAGTTATCGATATTTTGAGTTAGGTTTTCTACATTTTTTGAATTATTTTGTATATTTGTCTTTGTGTATGCAGTAAATAAATTTTCTCGATACTTGAGTAGGACGTTTTCTTCAATCGCAAAACGATTTGTCGGTTCTGACATTCCTTCAGCTGTTTTCATTTGGTCCCATGCGGAGATCCGAAAAAAAAACTTGAATATTTAATGATACAATTATTGAAACAAAAGATGATGTTCACTGAGTTATCTTACTTCTGTATTGAACCTTGTAGTTATTCCATACAGATCATTCAAATTAGTTTCTGTAAGATTAAACTAGTAGAACATGTTTTGCTTTGCAAATAAAATAATTCATATTTTGAATCAAGGTGGAAAACTAACAGGTTCAGGTGCTGAAAAACTCATCATTTACATCAACTGACGCCTTTTGGAAGTTATGGTGATTAACCTGGACAATAAATGGAGTTTGTTCACTTGTACACAAATCAATCGAAGTTCTTATCTTCGAATCAATGATGCAATGATGATTTATTTCACTGTATCGACAGCAGAAATTGTGAACAAGAAACAATTCATTTCAAAGTATTATTCAATGGCTCTTGAATGACTTGATTTTTTAAGGAATATATAATCTCAAATGTTCATTTGGAAGACTGCTCCTTCATGAGGAAAATCTGATTTGTTTTTCATCTAAAAAGTGCATCTGAGAACAAAACAAAAACTAGTGAAAAGCATTATAAATATAACCAATGCGCCACAAAATTGAATCAACTTTTACTTCTGTCTGATATCAAACGAAGCTTCTCTAGAATGATCCATTAAACTGGTCTGGTTCTACGGCCCATTCACATCAGATGGACGAATGGTCATTTATCTCCACTCTATCAAAATTTTGTAGTATCAACAGTGTACGTAGTACGTAGTTCTACGTACGTACGTACGTACGTAGTTTGTAGTACGAACAGTAGTTCGTCTACCTATCTGCGTTCGTTAGAATTCGATGTTGATATTTTTATGTGAATGCCAACAAGAAGTACTTTGTTAGTCTAAACCCATCTTAAGCTAAAAACATTTGATAGTTTGGATATAGAATGAGTTTCCACTCGTCTGAAGTATATCGCCCTTTAGACGTGCCGGAAACTGTTCTTGGACTCATAATAACTGCGGATCATCTCCCAAAGTCGCTCAAACAGCTCTTATTTCGTCTTTGATATCAACTTGAATATCGAAATTAAGATAAGAAATTTGTGGAACCGTATGACGATGTGTGATTCGTTGACGTACAGTTGAAAAAACTAGTAACACGTTACTTCCAGAGGTAAATGAATACTTTAACAATAAAAAGCTCAAAGATACTCGAACATCTGCTTTGTTAACTTCATTCCATACCACCACTTCCACGACAAAACTCACGACCTTATATTAGGAATAATTAAAATTCGTGAAATTTCAATACTGCCAAGAATCTATACTTGAGAAATTATCAAGACCTGATGGAGAGTCGACTTACCTCTTCCAATTTCCACACAAGTGTGATATGAGACTCACAATAATGCTTTTTAAAACTTTAAGAATCCTATTAAGAATCTATCGATCAAGAGCTCGAAGACACGCAAACAGCTACTTCGACAACTTTATTCCGTACCACAGCTTCCTGGAAAAAACTACAAGTCAAGACCTTAAGCAGTTTTACGAATTATAAGAATATTGCCAAAATATATATAGCTCGACAAGTCCAAGACCTTGACAGTCGAATAATCTCTGCCAATTTCAACGCAGATGCTTCAAGAATTAAATAAATAATCTGTCAATCAAGACATAAAAGACACGCGGGCAACAGTTTTGCCAACTGCATTCCATATCACCATTCTTGAAAAAAAAAAACACAACTGAAGACCTAATTAGTATGACGAATTATAAGAATTCGTGAAATTTCAAAACTTTACTCGACAAATCTCAAGACCGGGACAGTCGGACAATCTCTACCAATTTCAACATCCAAGTGTGATATGAGGCTCATCATGCGGGCGCAGGAGCGTCGGACAAACACCACTCACCAAATTGAGTTTGGCCGAACGATATGTCGCGGTGGAAACTGTTACGGTTTAATTAAATTAAACGAGTTTTAGATGGGTTTTGATGTAATTATTTCATTTGGGGCTGTTTGAGGCTGTTAGACTGAGGGTATGGAGTAGATATTGATGTTGGAGTTAAGTCTGTGCAGGTCTGATATGATTGCGAACTTTAGTTTTTGATTGGATGAAGTCAGATTGGATTAGGGAGTTGGTTTTTTTTCTTTGAGAGTTTCTTCTGCGTTGATCGCCTATTTGTGAAATAAAAATCGCTCATTACTCTCAGTAGGTACTGTTCTTGAATATCAATGTGCGATAATGTGAACACACTGATTGAATTTTGTATTTACCCTTCCATACCTTTTCCTAATCTGAATCATTATAACTATTAGAACTGGGATCTTTATGGCTAAGTTAGCCTACCGGGAACTGCTTCCATGTAGATCTTTTGTTCTCTACCCTACTCAGTTATAGAGACTCAAAGAGATTTTCATGAGAACTTGGATATTACCTCTTCGGTGTCTTGGACTGGTTGTTCTATATGAATCGTTCTGAGACTAGTCAGATTTGTATACATGTGTTCATCTGCTGGCACTCCCATACCGTACAAATAGATGCCAATACCGACAGGGCACCGTCACCTGTCCTACCATCACTTGAAGCTCAGCTTGTGACAGCTTCAGGAGCTTTTTGCTATAAGAAGGTGAAATCATTATAGTCTTTTTAGCCTCAGGTAGTCCAAGAGTGTTTCTCCAGAGGCTTGTTCTGCTATTCAACTCCTATTACTGGATTGCAACCTTATTATGGCCATTTCCAAGGCTGCAGAAAGGTTCGGGTCCAGCATTTCTGTAATCAGCTAGAATTTTTTTGGTATGAAAATAAACATAACAATAAGGTGCAAAAATTAATTAATTTTATCTCCATTGGAGACAAAAGAATATTATCACCATATTCTGGGTGTCTATAATTATAATAAATAATATGTATAGTCCGTTCACAAAAGGTTGAGCACATAGTAGGCGTTTCTTTAATTATCTGAAGTTGGCAGTATTTACTGTCATAAAGTAAAATAAAGTGAATGTTGCCGAATGTACTCGGCCTCGTCCGACGAGCTTGCGAGTTATCAGAGAACTCTATGCAATATTGACAACATTGCGTATCAATATGACAAGAAAATAAAGAACATAACCTTAAATTTTAATATACACAGTGGAATATGCCAAATTTCCATGGCCAACCGACGGCTCAACCTTTCGTGAACGGAGTATACTATACGGTTGAAGGTTGATTTTGTTGTAGTAGGTATTGTATACAGAATATACAATGGTTGTGGTAGAAAAATAGATTGATCGTTTCATTTCATCTAAATCCATTCATTTCACGAATTCTTTGACCTCTTCTCATATAATGTATATCTTATATACAGGGTGTTCTGATTTGTTTCCGACAAACTAAAATGGTTGATAGATCACATCATTTTAAGCAAGAAAGTTTCTATGAACATGGGTCCGGAAATGTTCGTTTCCGTGAAACAGGGTGTTGAAGTTGAAAAAATGATTCGCGTTTTCTTTAATATATCTTTCGACTGATTCCAAATAATTGCATGAAAGTTGGTACATAGGGTTTTTTATATATTACATCGAACAGTGATTGACATGAGCTCTAACCTCAATATATAAATCATTGAAAGGTTTACTTATATCAATTAGATATTCCTTGAAACCTTCTGACCCATAGAAAACTTCTAATGGATATGAAACAGAACAAAATCTGAAAATTCACGCAATTATGTGCAGTCGTTATCCTTAGGTAAACATATACCTACATTCATTGACACTACCTCAAAATCTAATGATGCCATTTTCAGAATGATAACCTATATTTTTCTATTATTTTGTAGTATGAATGTCTCAATGACCCATTTAATGAGAATGTTTAAGTGAGAGAAGGCAGGATGATATCATAACCAAAATTGATGCAAAAGTGAGATGAAATTATGTCAATGACTATCATACTGTATGTCAATTACTACCGAATTATATCAATGACTATCAAATATGTAATTTCGACGGAAGGGGTGTCTCCTCGAATATTCAACCGATACTTATTGAAAGTTTGAAGGTAATACCAAAAAAGCAACATTCAACTATAGTTCCGTAATAAAAACCATAGTGTAACATTAAAACAAGGAACCGAATTCTACTTTCTTCTGAAAGTATCCATGGTCTTAAGGTGTCAACCACTATAGCTTTTACCCTATGCGTCATATCATATTATGTCGTATCCCAGGAAACATTAGAATTTTTCTAAACCGAATCTTCGTTCAACAATCCTAATCAGGAAATACATAACAACAGAGTTGATTTCTATATAGGGAATCTTAATATTTCCTTCAGAACGGTTTTCGAGAAATCAGATACGACCCGCGATAATGGGAAACGATGAGATATGTTCGAATTCACAGAGAATCTCTGGTTTTTAAATGCGAAAACTGCCTCGTAAACTGAGAACACACCAGATATTGTCGTATCTCATTAGCAGCGGTGGTCTGATGTGGAATTTTGATTGTGTTTATTAAAACCGATATTGATTCTTTACTATCAATTAATTCCTGATATTCGAGGAATTAATATTCGCGTTTCAGTAAATAATGAGCGATATTATTTCAGATGGAAAGAACATGGCATGATCAAAGATATTCATAATCTGTAGATTTTTGCAAATGATAAAACAGATATTTATCTGCACGTTATGTTATGAATCTGAATGATTCTGTAATACAACCACTTTTGAGTAGTTAGTTGAATATCCTACCTTATCAAATGATTCACGAAGCTTCGCAAGTATTGGTTTCAGAGTCTTAATTTATTTCATAAAATTATTTTGTGTTTGATGTTAGATGGATTGATTCTACATTATCAATTCCTTCCTGATATTCGAAGAATTAATATACCTGCTTTAGTAAATAATGAGCGATATTATTTCAAATTGGAAGAACATGGTATGGTAAAAAATATTTATAGCTAGTAGATTATTGCAAATGATAAAACTGATATTTAAATGCACGTTATGAACCTAAATGATTCTGTTATACAATCATTTTTGAGAAGTTAGCTGAATAAGATCCAACCTATTCAAATGATTCACGAAGTTTTGAAAATATTGCTTTCAAAGTTTCAATTGATTTCATTAGACTATTTTGTATTTAAAGTTTGATGAATGATTGTAAATTTATGATGTCTAAATATTTTTCCTCCGGTATCTAGCAGCGATTACAAGAACAAATTTGAACTAATATCGTGATTTGGCATCATTACTGAACTTGTTACTTAACACTTAATAAAAATTACAACGAATTATTAATTTTCAGTTGAATTCTTCAACGTGCATAATATTGGGTAACAACCTTTAGATTAACGGAGTTGTTTATAAGCCGATTTCAGTTTGTCGCATAATTTTCATTATTATTCCAAAATTTTAATCAGATATGTGGGGCAAAATACCTACCGCTGTTTACATATGGAAGATTTCTACTCATTATAATGGATGTGTATACAATTCGTTGAACGTCTGAGATTTGCAACGTTTTCTACTGCTATTCATTTTCTTTTGAAACGCCACTGGTAATCATAGAATGCACATTGACGGACTGTCAACTTTATGTCAGGTTATTTCCCTTCTATGATCTTCGAATCTGCGTGATGTAAGGAAATTTATTTGATTTCCTCTGAAGGAGAAAGCATCTATCGTATATATCGTGTTATCTTGAAGATTTTCATCTGAATCCATCGGATGTTTTGTCTGGGATTTCTAAGTTTTAGTTTGCGAGATACATAATATTTATTCTCGGTAAGTTGTAATTCCTGTAATTTAAGCAAGGAAAAATCTCACTATTAATATAAAAAGGTTGTTTGTTGGTTCTGAATTGTTGCATTACTTGCCTTCATTTTGTTTCACAGCTCATGTTCTGTTTTTCACTTTTCATTTTTCCAGGGCAGAATTCCTTCTCAGGTTTACTAATAATTATCTTCATAATGTGAATACCTAATCTTTTTCATAGAAAACGAGAAGGAGTTCTGTTGAATTTTTGTGCACATTTTCATTTATGTTAATTTTATATAGCTCCTTGGCTTGGCCACATTCCCTGGCTGGGAGAATATCACTTGAAGGGACAGACTTGGTTCAATGAACACTCCTGGTTTTAGAGCAGCTTTTCACATTCTCGTGATTCTTCTGTGTCTGTTGTTTTGTTTTTCAAGATTGAAAATTATATAAAAGAAAGAAAGGAAATTGGATCCAATGAAAAAGTCCATTCGGTATGAATGTACCATCTTATTCTCTGAATAAGTCCCATTATTCAATTACTACACCTATATGGAAAGACAGAATTGATTACTGAGGTTTTTTCTCTATGCTCGTACGCATAAATGCATGGAGTCCTGTTCAATGTTTTTTTCTGCTTAACACATGCTATATCTTATCTTATCTGGAATAATATATAGATCACCTAACTTTTATTCGTTTCTCACCATAACACATTGAGATTGCCTATTTCTTGCCTTCATTCTATTGGGATCAACATAAAAACTGCTATACCTAATTCTGTTCAAGACCATAAATCAATGCGCAATACTCATACGACCATTATAATTCTGAAACAAGAACATCTGAAACACATCAATAACTATTTTATTGCATCGGAAAACCTTTAGGCATGCAAAAACAACACAGATGGAACAGCCAACGTATTCGATTTCATACGTTCTAATCAAGCAATTATTCGGATGTGAAATTCATCGGTTTCAATGTCAACCCGTCTGACAGCCTCTGCCTGTCGCATAAAAATTGCAGAAACTCGTTCAGTACAGGGTAAAGCAGACAAAAAGTTATAGTTGTACCCGCTCAGTGAGCTTATAAAAACCGACGAGGAATATCAACGTGGAAACGTTTGTTTAGGAGTGAGCATTGTGGAGTTAGCGATGAATCGTATATAAACTACAGTGGAACTTCCATATAGCGAACGTCCGTATAACGAATTTCTCTGTATAACGAATTCCGTTCAAGACATTGCACCTCGAATCCAAATTCCATGTTGAAAACACCCTCTAACTAAAACGAAGTAAATTCTCTCTATAACGAAATATTCCAAGCACAAGAACATCATTCTTTGAATGGGTACAAAGATATAAGAGTGGATTTTTCCATAGTTATGCCGGATGTAGGTGATAAATAAATTCCGACCATAAATTAAAACAATACGGAGGGCGGATAGATCCTTCCGAAACGTTGGATTCAGCTGGAAATGTTGATAATGACGTTCACTTCAAATGATTTCGTTAATGTCGATGTAAATATTGTAATGAATTAACTTTCAACTGAAAAGGACATGTTGAACAGTGTCAAATGCGGTGTTCGAGATCACTACGAGAGCAGTGATAATACCGACAGCGGCCGAAAAACCGAATCCTGAAGAAGTACTTCAAGCTTTCAAAACGTGACTTCTCGCATTCCGGTCCATTGAAGGGGTTCCGGAAAATATTTTTGAATCTTTGAGAAAATGCGAAGTTTTTTCATGACATTAAAATATTTTTCAATTGTATTTCTCGGACAAAAATTACGAATCATTTGCCCAAGTAATCGTGAACAGCTATGTATTGTATACGCACCTACATAAAATGCCCATAAGCTTTAGAAATGCACTAACACATCTTTTTGAATATGTATATGAATTCACAATAGAAAATGTTCTGTATTACGACATATTTTGCCGATTAAGCGATTTCGTTGTAGAGAAGTTTCACTGTATTTGAATTTTCAAAGCAACTGCTGTAGTTACTGATTACAGCGGAATTATATTCTGGGAACTATTCGAAAAATAAATATGTAAGAAATCCACAATTGAAAAAAATGATGTATGATTCAGATATTGCGATCTTCTTGAAATTTTACATGAACATTCAGCACATTAATCTTCATTTACTCATCAAATTTTACTCGAATCGGATTTCTTGTTATGGAAATATGAAGATTCTCCTTTTCGATATTCCGATTGAATTTCTAAAGTTCTGTTAAAATTATGGCCACAAAATTTTGCATAAGGCTTATCATGACTATCTTGCATATGGCCGCGAAATTTTATTTCGATTGGTTCCGTTTTGTCTGAGATATTGAGGAACAAAAATTTTGAATAGCCATTTTTTATGGAACATTCCTGTACGACTTGGATGTTTGAGAACTAAACCGCGGAATTCGGGAACCGAACTCTCCCTGAAAATCTCAAAACTCTAGGACAATTCTTATCGTGCTTACGGCCGGACGAACCCACCGACAGATTTGAATTTGACCAAGGATTGGTAATCAGGGAGTCGAACCGTATCGTTTCAGTTCATTTTCGGCTCACAGCGCAGAGGGGTGATGCTTTTATATTTACATTTCTATATTCTTTGCTTCGACTTGAGCCTATTAGCGTAGAAAACGTGTGATTTCTCAGTTAATCGGTGGTCTTCTTCTTCTGGGTCCTGGGTTGTTCGTCCTTCGTTGCTTGGTACTCGATTTCTCGGTTGATGTCCTGGTAGCCGGTCTTGCAATATTTCCCTCCATGGTTGTTCCTGGTGTCCATCGTGACCTGAAAACTTCCTTACCGGTCTAGCAGTACCGAGAAGTACTGCATTTTGCATTTAATTACTTTGTAAAAGTTTTTATCCAAATCAAGCTCCTTTAGGTTGGACTCTAGGCTCTAAGTGATAACTCCTGTGGTTGATATGAGAATGTAAATGGTTCTGCTACTGGACATTCCCCACTGCCTTCTGATCTGAAATTCAAGCTCTCGAAATTTCGATATTTTTTAGCATATTTTCGACGTAGATTGTTGCTTTTCTGGATGGCTACGTCTATATACTCTTTGCATTATTATTATTATTGCTCACTATTTTTATTCGATAATTATTCTTCAATGCAAGAAGTTCGGCATTTCAAGGCCCAGGAAGAAAACATTTTATCATCCTTTTATTTTTTGTATGCTTTCGTTGTAATTGCTTTTAGATGCAACCGTGAAATTTCTTACATTCCAAACGACTTTTCTCTCAAGTGAAAAACTTTATGTATTTTATGATCAAACTTCGCTAGGTCGTTCGTAAACTCCGTCATTCAATGGGCATTGCAGAATCATCAGAAACGATTGAAAAATGTAAATTCATGATGGCTACCGCAAAATAGGGAGCTCCATAAACAATATCTGCCGCAGATCCTGAATAAAACATTACCGCTGAACTTACTTGTACATGTCATAAAGTGCCTCTGTAAAAATTAGCACATTTGCAATTTCAAATGGGGTATTTGCACACGAAACAAGCTCTACTTTATGCCGTATACAGCTCAGCAGAAATATCTAATTCAACATTGATCGTTGCCCAGGATCGTATTGAATTTTTAATTTTCTTTTTTCCCATCGCACAGGTATGGTCAATATTTTGAGGATTCATGTATGTATTTTTTGGAATATTGGTGATGGTAAATATTGGAAACTGAGGTACCAAAATCATATACCCAACAACTTACTCCTAACATATAGGGTGGTGGAGATCAACATTTCATGAAAGAAATCAATGAGAAAAATTTAGGAAAGCTCGAGTAGGTGCTTTTGAGAGACCGTTCATTGGTGGAGCAATGGAGCTATTACATCAATATTTTGTACAGGACTTGAGGTTGATACTCCATATAAAAACGCAAAATCTCAGCACGATCGGCATATTATTCTGGAAATTATTCAAAAGCTAATAATGTAAAAACTTGAAATTCTATGGTTCTGATGATGAGATCCTCTTGAAATTTTGCATTACCATTCAATATATCCATTTTCATAGATTCCATTCCATTCTTCAACATTCCAATTGAATTTTCTATGGCCCAGATGATAAGCTCTCTTTGAAATTTTGAATATTCACAAAATTCACAAAACTAATTTTGCTCGAATCAGATATCTTCTCATGGAAATATGAAGTTTCTTCTTTACAATACTCTTTTTGAATTTTCGCTGTTTCTGTTCACAATATGCATGGGGCTTATTATGAGCATCTTGCACGTGGCCGCAAGATTTCATTTCGATTGATTTCGTTTTGTCTGAGATATTGAAAACCAAAAATTTTAATGACTATATTTTATGGAACACCCTGTACGCTTTGGCTGGTTAACAAACTTAACCGAGGCATTTGGGAACCGAGCTCACCCTTAAAATTTCAAGTCTCTAGGTCAGTCCCTTCGAAAGTAATATAAGAATAATATAATATAATCGTGCTAACGGCCGACCTAACGGACATAATTGAATTTGACCCCGAAATCGTCATCAGGTAGTCGAACCCTATCACTTGCGAACATTTTTGGCTCAAAATTCGAAAATTACAGACGTTTGGGCAAAACGATAAAGCACTTGTTTTAACGAACGCTCAAAAATGAAAAAATAGTTCACATAATACACATCGAATATAATAGAAGAAATTGACAGATGTGGAAAAGAGCTGACAGATAGTCGGTCTCTGTAGAGACTTTTGGCAAGAAAAGTATAGCACTTGAAAATAGAAACTTGAAACAAACATTTCGGTTGAGAAATATTCCAAATATTCATATCAAGGGATATAATCTGAGTTGATACGATGTGTAGATAAAATATGATCTGTAGTGTTTGACGGAGAGCTATGAGAAATTCTGAATTTTTTGTATCCTTGAGGAATGCAGCAGTCGCAGTTCCCTTAGCTGAGCTATGGATCAAAGAACAGGGTCCTATCTATTTTTTTCCTGAAAACCTACAGATTGAACTTTTGAAAAATAATTTCGCTTTCTAGGATGTTTTAATCTAGGATTAAAATCCGGAACTTTATTTAATCCGGATCTGGAATCCTCTGCGCCGAGAGTCTTTCTACTACCGCTCGGTATTTTCAAAATAATTGCTGAAGTAACTATGTTGCTCGTCGAGTATGTTGTTGGTATGTTCAATTACACTCTACGTCCGTCCTGTTTCAAAGATTAATTCGTTCGTTGTTGAAAGATTGAAGTGGAATATTTACATTTGAATTTCTGTATACGGAACGTACACTGATTTCTTGAAAAGCGCTTAGAGAAGAATGTCAATACTCTTTCATTAAGGGCAAACATTGAGCAGATGGTATTTCTATACATTCAATAGCGTTGAGAGGATAATTTTTGGTTATGTGTGTTGTCAAAAAACAGACATTGTGGAGATAACTGGCATAATTGAACTTGTTAAAGAGGTAGAGAAGTTTACAAAGACAATTACGCTCATGTTGTCAGGAAAATTGATGAGAAAACATATAATATAACAAACCTCAATATAACGATTTTCTCGATTCCTCTCAATAACCAATTTTCAACTATCAAAGAAAAGTGTAAATACCTCTTATCAACGAATTTTGTCAACTCATAACCTCGATACTTAAAGAATAATGTTCCCACAAATATTATTGTTATGGTCTGCTTTTCATCTGTAAGCTACGGTTATGTAGAGTATGATTGATCTGTAACAGGCCGACTTACAGATTCGTAAATAATGCAATTCTGGCATGGTTCCTGTAACTTTTTCATTTACAGTGTCACTTTTAAACTACTCATCGAAACAATAACCTTCAATCGTAAGATCTGATCATAAAACTTTTTCTTTTATGAGGAAATGGTTTTGATTTGAATTTGAAAATACAATTAAGTATCTGAATGTAGTTTGAGTTTGTTTTTTTTCATCTAATGAATTGAAAACAGGGAAGAAAAAAAATTCTGGGTTGAAATTCCTGTAGAGCATTTATTGAGTTTATAGGGTAGCGGTTATTAAATATGAAAATGTTCACAAACTGGACATTCGGCATTTCTTCAATCTGAACATTTTCTGCGCATCCGGCATTTCGAATGGATTTATTTGATCACGCAACTTTGTCCCTCCAATTCTCATAAGAATGATTTGCAGGTCATGTATATCATTGAACAATGTTTTACTTATTATGATTTTCTTCCGATAACAATCCAATAAACAAAGCCATATTATTTTTATTCATCATGAATTTATTAAATTAAAACGTTGGTATTCGTCCTAAAATGAACAAACCATTCAACGTCACCTCACAGTATGACATTCGATAATGCTTCCGTCGAGTACTTATAAATATTTAACAATTCTGTGAGCTACAGATCCCTTAAGGGGGCCCGAAATTGCAATTTTCCTGTAAGTTTATGAAAAGTTACAGATTGGCTTACAGATGAAAGCAGAATACCACAATTAATCCCATAGTGCATATGTGATTTAGTCGCGGCTCGTTTTTCTCCTAAAACAGTCGAAGTTGTTTGATGGCAAGAATTAATTAAGGTGGACAGTACTGCTCGTCTAGTTGAAATGAATCAGTCGTAGAAAGGCGAAACATCATTTAGTATATTGACAATTTTCCTGAGATGAAAAAATTAGAGTTGAGTAGCTAATAAGTTCTCGATTCCCCCAAGCACATTGGCTACAAATGTGTTCTCCTTTGTTACAAGAAGTTGTTCGCTGAAACCAGATGAGTACGTAATGTTGATGTGAATTAAACTAAAGTAGAGACTCGATAAAATGAATATTAGACCAATCTCAACCCAACATAACGAACCACAGTTCAACGATTTTCTTCTTGTCCATTCTTGTCCTTTCCAATTTATATCAAGGTTTCACTGTACAATGCATCCATCAGACAGTTCTTCTGATTATCGACAGATTCAAATGATGAAATGTTAAATTATAAATAGTCGTTGTGAATGCCAATGAACATGTTTCCAAATTGAATCCTCAGATCGATGCACAATTTTCATAAATACACAAGAGTCACTTAAGCCTAGTTGGAAAATAATAATCATTTACTTAAATGTACAGAAGAAATTCCATATGTTCATACCCTAGCTAAATCTATTTTCATGAACGCCTGATATATCGTTCTCATTTTCTTGATGAATAGACTATGTCTACTTTTCATGAAGTGCTTTCGAAAAATTTATGACATGGTTGCTTCCACATTTGTTCACCCTTTGACTTTTCGATCAATTAAAATGTCCAAGTATAACTCCATTCGATTTGTACCTACCTGTAACAGCTGTCATCGAATACGATAAATCAAAATTTCAGTAGCAGGTTGCCACCCACAGCGTTAATATGTTGATTTGAAATTAGAATTTTGAAACATCAATCATTCTTTGTTTTCAGTAGCACCACGGGGTGCACAATTTTTTTTTCATTATATATGGTAATTGATGAAGTGATTAGGGTTTCAAAATGTGGTGATTTTTCATTGTTCGTTTCAAGAGAAAGTTTTCAAATCTGAATATAATTGTGAACTATTATTTGAATATGTTGACGTGTTGGGAAAATAGACAAAAGTATAGTATTGATCGGTTATCGCCTCGTAGAGGATCTCGTCGTGGTGTGATCTTTTCCAAATTGACGATTGACAGATTCAGATCTGTGGATTGAATGAGGATTGTCTTTTTCTAAGCTTGGCTGATTTCCGCAATATCAGGAAAATATTTCATGATTAGTTTCCCTAGTTGAGTTAAGAACATTCTAGAAACAATTTGCAGTGAAAAAGTGGAAATCCCTTCCCACCTGAAGCCAATTGACCCTAGCAAATCGACTTGGAAAAATCTTCCAAATGCACTCTTCTACAAGATAAAGGTTGTCAACCTCTAGGATCTACTGAAGGGATGAAAAAATTTGAAGATATGGTGATCCAAAATTCAACATCACAAATACAAATTGAAAAAAGCATTCAATATTAAATCAATGCTATGAGGAACAAGTTTATTCACCCTAGGTTGCTTACGTGATATGAAAATCATAATATAAATCATAAGTTCTCTTTTATGATAGTTTTCTGCAATTTTCTTCAATTACCATCAAATTTCACAATGCCCTGCTGTATCCTAGATCTCACCTGCTCCATTCTCCATTAGCCTGTAACCTGATACTACACCAGCATGTAACGTTCAATTGTTTAGACTACGCCATACAGAAGGCTCGTTTTCCACAAAGTTCCCATCCATCCGAACATACCTGTTGGATCTTGATATAGACTCCAACATCCCTCCAGCTCTATCGATATTTTTCACACTAAAGAACCCTGTTACCACCCATTAATCTAGTTAATGGAATCAACAAAAAACCGTCCACTCCTGTCGTAGTAAAATCCTTTTTAGGAAGAATCAATAGATCCTGGAGAGCTTAATTTCATCAAGCACAAATATCCAATCCGCTGCCTTCCACAAGACGAAGGTTGTCAATCTCTAGGATCTACTCAACGGGTGAAAAGATTTATAGATCTGGTGTTTCAAGATCCAACATTCCACTGACATTAACTATGAATCGAAAAAATGAATCAAAATGAAATGAACGCTGTGAGAATCAAGTTTGTTCACCCAAAAATACTTACGTGATATGAAAATCATGATATAAATCATGAGTTCTCTAGTTCAAAAGTTTTCTGCACCTTTCTTCAATTACCATTAAATTTCACGACGCCCTGCTGCATCCTAGATCTCACCTGCTCCATTCTCCATTAGCCTGCAACCTGATACTACACTGGCATGTAACGTTCAAATTCTGTTTAGACTACGCCATCCAGAAGGCCCGTTTTCCACAAAGTTCCCATCCAGCCCAACATACCTGTTTGCTCTTCATATGCACTCCAGCCACCCTCCAGCTTTATCGATATTTTTCACACTCAAGAGCCCTGTTACCACCCTTTCATCTGGTTAATTAAATCTACAAACCGCCCGCTCCTGTCGTAGTAAAATCCCTTTTAGGAAGAATCTATAGATCCTGGAGAGCTCAATTCCATCAGGCACAAACATCCAATCCGCCGCCATCCACAACACACAGGCTACCAACCTCTAGGATCTACCTAACGGGTGAAAAGATTTGAAGATATGTGTTATTCAACACTCTACCGACACCAAATATGAACTGAAAAAAGGATTCAAAATGAAATCAATGCTGTAAAAATCAAGTTTATTCACCCAAGCATGCTTATGTGATATGAAAATCATGATGTAAATCGTAAGTTCTCTGGGTTAAAAGTTTTCTGCACTTTTCTTCAATTGCCATCAAATTCCACGATGCCTTGAGGCATACTAGATCTCACCTGCTCCATCCCTCATTAGCCTGCAAACTGATACTACACCAGCATGTAACGTTCAAATTATGTTTAGACTACGCCATCCAGAAAGTTCGTTTTCCACAAAGTTCCCATGCTGCACAACATATATGTTTGTCCTCCATATCCATTCCAGACACCCTCCAGCTCTATCGATATTTTTCACACTAAAGAACCCTGTTACCACCCATTAATCTAGTTAATGAAATTAACAAACCACCCACTCCTGTCGTAGTAAAATCCTTTTTAGGAAGAATCTATAGATCCTGGAGAGCTTAATTGCATCAAGCACAAACATCCAATCCGCCGCCTTCCACAAGAAAAAGGTTTGTCAATCACTAGAATTTACTTAAAGGGTGAAATGATTTAAAGATCTGGTGTTTCAAGATCCAACATTCCACTTACATTGAATATGAATTGAAAAAATGATTCAAAATGAAATGAATGCTGTGAAAATCAAGTTTATTTACCCTAACATGCTTAGGTGATGATGTGAAGTTGTCTGGTTTAAAAGTTTTCAGCACTTTTCTTCAATTACCATTAAATTTCACGATACCCTGTTGCATCCTAGTTCTCACCTGCTCCATTATCCATTAGCCTGCAACCTGATACTACACTGGCATGTAACGTTCAAATGCTGTTTAGACTACGCCATCCATAAGGCTCGTTTTCCACAAAGTTCTCATCCTGTACAACATAATTGTTGGCTCTTCATATGCACTCCAGCCACCCTCCAGCTGTATCAATATTTCTCACACTGAAGAGCCCTGGTACTTCCCTTTCATCTGGTTAATTAAATCTACAAACCGCCCACTCCTGTCGTAGTAAACTCCCTTTTAGGATGAATCTAAAGATCCTCTAGAGCTGAATCTCATCAGGCACATACATCACTGGCATGTAACGTTCGAAAGCTGTTTAGACTACGCCACGCAGAAAGCTCGTTTTCCACAAAGTTCTCGTCCTGTACAACATACATGTTTGCTCTTGATATGCACTTCAGTCATCCTCCAGCTTCATCGATATTTTTTACACTCAAGATCCCTGTTACCACCCCTTCATCTGGTTAATTAAATCTACAAACCGCCCACTCCTGTCGTAGTAAAATCCCTTTTATGAAGAATCTATAGATCCTGGAGAGTTCAATCCCATCGGGCACATACATCAAATCCGCTGCGTTCTACCAGACAAAGGTTTCAAACCTCTAGGATCTCCTCAACGGGTAAAAAGATTTGAAGTTTTTCACACTCAAGAGCCCTGTTACCACCCATTAATGTAGTTAATCAAATCGACAAACCGCTCACTCCTGTCGTAGTGAAATATTTTTTAGAAAGACTCTATAGATCCTGGAGAGCTCAATTCCATCAGGCACAAACATCCAATCACATGCCTTCTACAAGACAAAGGTCAATCTCGAGGATCTACTTAACGGGTGAAAAGATTTGAAGATATGGTGTACAAAGATTCAACACTCTACTGACACCGAATATGAATTGACAAAATGATTCAAAATGAAATCGATGCTGTGAAAATTAAGTTTATTCACCCAAACATGCTTACGTGATATGAAAATAATGATGTAAATCATGAATAAGTTCTCTGGTTTAAAATTTTTCTGCACTTTTCCTCAATTACATTAAATTTAACGATGCCCTGTTGCAACCTAGATCTCACCTGCTCCATTCTCCATTATTTTGCAACCTGATACTACACTGGCATGTAACGTTCAAATGCTATTTAGACTACGCCATCCAGAAGGCTCGTTTTCCACAAAGTTCTCATCCTGTACAACATACCTGTTTGCTCTTCATATGTACTCCAGCCACCCTCCAGCTTTATCGATATTTTTCACACTCAAGAGCCCTGTTACCACCCTTTCATCTGGTTAATTAAATCTACAAACCGCCCACTCCTGTCGTAGTAAAATCCCTCTTAGGAAGAATCTATAGATCCTGGAGAGCTCAAACCCATCGGGCACAAACATCAAATCCGCTGCCTCTACCGTAGAGATTTCTGTCCCTTTTATGACGACATAAAAGCAACCCCAATTTAATCCTGGAGTGCCATGAGCAAGGCATCAGCCTTAATTAACGTAAACACTTGCTTTCGGCCCGCCAATGAGACGGCCGGAATTAGACTTTCATCGGGTTTACTCGCTTTGTGTGTGGAAGATGAAGAATTTCGATGGTCGGACTAGGTCGTCTCGAGTGACGCTGTTGATTGAACGAGGGATGTTTCGTTTTAATGAGTTTCGAAGGGAACTTTGAGTTGAAGTGTTCATCGGCCACTTTTTGAACTACCAGTTTGTTTGTAAAAGTCGAACTTGACACAGGACAACATTTATCTGTCAAACTCTTTTGATTTCGAATTTTTCCGAGAATTAGGAGGCCTTTATGTGAGAACCGGTGATTTGAAGATTTTTTCAATCGGCTTCCTTGGATAGATCAAGTTTAAGTTATTCCAAAAAGCTCTTGAAGCTGGTTCGGGCTAAGGGTGGTACTGCTGACGGGTCACTATCGGTACAAATATCATTTGTACGTTAGGGGAAAATCAGCTGATGAAATTTGCATGCTCAGTGGATCAGACACAGAAACAGCTGAACAGATGTTATGCAATTGTCCAGAGCTATTTGACGATCTCCTTGGGTTTCCACGAAAAAGTAGGGTATAGGACAAAAAATTCACATCCCATACCTACCCAAAATAGCCCTAGGTTTAATGATAATAAATTATTTCAACAGTAAGACTGAATCGGTCAAAGGGTTTTTGAGCGCTCGTTCTTCTTAAACGAGTTCTTTACCGTTTTGCCCAAATGTCTGTTATTTTAGAATTTTGAGACGAAAATGGTCTTGAAAGTTAGGGTTCTACTCCCTGATGACGAATCATGGTCAAAATTAATCCTGTCCTTGGAGCCGTCTAGTCGTTAGCACAATAACTTTCGAAGGGATTTTCCTAAAGACTTGAAGTTTCAAGAGTGAGTTCTGATTGCAAATGGCTCGGCTAAGTGCGTAAATCAGCCAAATCGTACAGGGTGTCCCATAAAAAATTGGCCATTCAGTATTCTTGTTCCTCGATATCTCAGACAAACCAAAACCCATCGAAATAAAATGTTGCGACCCTATGCAAGATGCTTATAATAAGCTTCCCGCAAAATTTTGTGACAATAGTGTAAACAAAACCATAAATTATTGAATTGAAATATTAAACAGAAGAAACTTCATATTTCCATAAAAAAATATCCGATATGAATGAAATTTGTTTTATAGATGACGATTGATACACTGAATGTTCATGCAGAATTTTGTGGCCATAGTGTTAACAGAACCATGGAAAATTTAATTGGAATATTGAAAAGAAGAATCTTTTTATTTCCATAACAGGATATCCGATTCAGATGAATTTTTTTTAACGGAGGCTGTTATTCTGAGTTATCATGCAAAATGTTATGGCCATAGTATCAACATAACCATAGAAGATTCAAGTGGAATATTGAAAAGAAGAATCTCTATATATTCATAACAGGATAACCGATTCAAGTGAAATTTATTATTTTGTGAATCAAATTTGATATACTGAATGTTCATGCAGAATAACATAATAATAAGATTACATAATCAGAACCATGAAATTTAATTTTTGTAATCATTTATTTTTAACATATTTCATTTTTCGAATAATTTTCAGAATATAATTCCGATTGTGCAAATATTCTGCATTCATATATTTGGTATCAATTTAAAAATCCTTATAAAATTTCGAGGTACGAGGCATGTTTTTTAAGTAAGTACCGTTTTGCGATTCCGCCGCCGTAGCGCTACGGTCGGCGTTCCGCGCGTGCGCGCTGGTTACCTACATCTCTTTTCTACGCACTGACGCCGTTACAGTCTGATTCTTCATTGTATACGTTGTTTACTGAGTGTTTAAAATGCCTCCGACAATCGTGAGTCCCGCTGATTGTGAAGTACAGTTTTTTGGGACAGAAAAGGAGTATTGCTAGTGGAGTTTCTGCCTCGTAATGAGACAATCAATGCAGCGTCTTATTGTGAGACTTTGAACAATCTTCGTCGAGTAATCCAAAACAGAAGACGTGGCAAGTTGAGTAAGGGTATCGTTTTGCTGCATGACAATGCCCGTCCACATGTGGCTAATCGGACCAAAGATCTCCTCAATCTTTTAAATGGGAAACTCTAGATCATTCTCCATACAGCCCTGATCTGGCACCCAGCGACTACCATTTGTTGCTGCACTTGAAGAAACACCTGGGCGGTCAGCGTTTGCAAGACGCTAATGAAGTCAAAACATTTGTGACACAGTGGTTAACAAGTCAGGCGGCAGAATTTTATGAGGAGGGTATCCAAAAACTGGTGCCACGTTATGACAAGTGCGTCAATATTCACGGAAATTATGTTGAAAAGTAGATTAAGATACAGGCTTTCATGTGAAAATAAAATTATTGCGATATCTTTAGAGGTCTTTTTTAAATTCCAAAACGGTACTTACTTAAAAAACATGCCTCGTATAATAGTCTTATTGTTCCACCAAAGAACAGGCGCTCAAAAGCTTCTGGTCAGGGCTTTTCTAATTTTTTTCATACGTATATGGACTTGAAAACTTGTGTTTTATTTGTGCTTCTATCGGAGTGTGAAATCTAACGTTGATAAATTAAGGAAGTTTTTAGAAAATATCAGGAGCCGTTGAGTTACACAATATATAAAGGTAAAGTCTAAGTAATAAAAATTGCGCCAAAATCCGAAATGAAAAGAAAAACGAATTCATTAATTCAATAACTCAGGAAGTAAAAGACATCATTTTAATCTCCTATATTACACCATTGAGCAAATCTAAAAAGCCATCTCTTCTCGTCCCTCTCCACCAAAACACAGATAATCGCCAGGGTGGCCTAAACCGACATTCCCAAGTCAAGTCACAAAAACTCAAGGCCATAAATCCGCCGAAGACGACCAAATAATTTCAAGGAATAGCCCCCTCAGTTACTCTCATTCACACCAAGGGCCATTCAAGACTATCTATACCCCCTTTCGCAGCCCTCTAATGGCAATCCTACAGATGTTTTTAATCTGATAAGTGCATCGTTTTGTGTGCCAGATATAATCGAAGACGGCGTGGTCCTGGATGTAGCGCAGTGCGCTCGCGAAATAATATTAAACAGGAAGATAGATACGTTAAGTGCATCATGCGAAACCGAACGGCAGGGGAGAGGTTGGAGGAGATAATGTTCGTCTCTGGGGGGTGCCAGCGGCCGCAAAACCAACCGAGGACTAATTGGGTTGCTTTCTTGTTTTCCCCAGTACTGACATACAATGATATAGGAAACCAGTGGCGTACATCTGGAATATCTGAACTGATGATAATCCAGCTTCCAAACTTTAGCCTTATCTTCCAAATAAAATGTTACACAAATTTTTGATCGAGAATGATAAGAAGAATTAATTCACTAGATGATGCAAGCTGGTTATACGAAGAAGCTGTGTAAACTAATGAAAGGCTTAAGGGTTTTCCAATAAAAGGTGTTATTTTGATATTTAGAGAAATATGCAATTTTTCAATATAAACGATCGGATGTTTATTTCATGATAAAGAAGAAGCTATACCGTTAATAGTGGAAAATAACATCAGTCGAATGACCACCAAGACCACGCTCACAAGACCATATCCTTTTAATGCAATTTTCCATAACCAAATCGCAAAGTGGCTGCCCTATGTCCTTGATAGCCTCACGAATTCCATCTTTGTGGTCTTGAATCGACGCTGGGCTATAAGCATAGACCTTCTCTTTCACGTGGCCCCAAGAAAACGCCAGGTGTTAAATCACAAGATCTCGGTAGCCAATTATGATCACTCGTTTGAGAGATAACACTGTTTGGAAACTTTTTCCGCGAAAGATCGATGGTTTCGTTGCTTGTGTGGTACGTTATTGTGTTAACTGAACTTTATGAGCCGTAAGACCCAAATATTTTTGCAAAATACGGTGTAATGACGTTTTTGGAATGGCTTATTCCAAAGAGCGACAACGAATGGACAAACCTGGGATTTCTTCGATACTTTCGGTTACAGCAGCAATATTCTTGTTTGTTCTTGAGCGACGTGCACGGGTTTTATTCTTCACATCACTAACTTGTCCCAACCCCTCAAATTTTTCCACCAATTTACAATACACTTGCCAAAAAGGTAGCACTAATGTCACTCATTTGACCAGAACCCTATTGTGGTATAGGTAAACGTACCTATAAGGAGTTTCTGGAGAAGAAAAAGCCGAGAGGAAAAACTCTGGCGGAATCTCCCAGGGATGAATCATTCCACAAAGTTCCTTCGGAACTTTGAAACAGTACAATCCAAAAGATATCGGGATATTGGTGAGAAACAGTTATACCTCCTCACTGGCTTTCTTACAGGAAGCACCTGTCTAGGATGGGATTATCGGACACTGACTAGTGTAGATTCTGTGGGGAGAAGAAGAAACCCCCATTCACCTAGTCACGGAATGATGTGGCGTTGCGACCCTAAGAAACGAATGCCTTGGGCGACAAACTTGCAAGAGTGGGGCACTAGCCTCGTTAAATCCTTCACAACTATTGAATTTCATCAGATCTCTGGAACTGGAAGGTGAGCTGTGAAGGAAGTGGTCAAAACAACTATGTATGGGGTTACAATAGACCTTGAGGTCGCAGTGCGCAGTGAACTGTAACCCTTTTTAAACTATAAACTAAACTATAAGGTGAATTATTCAACCCATTTTTGCCCTTATATTTTATCATACACTTATGCTTGAGAAACAGTCAGATTTTCTATATCCTCATTAACCTCTAACACGCACGCCACTGTTTACCCAACCTTTTCGCTACTATCGCGAATCGAAAAGCTTACAACGATATAAAACAAATGCAAAGAAGACGTTCATCCCTCTGGCTCGTTCCCTTGACGTTTGAAAGGGAGGCGAGACAAATCTTAATTACGAAAATATAAACCCCCGGAAACAACGACAACGAAGCCTGCACCGCACCCCTTTGAAGTTAATATTTTATTATAATCGAATTTGGAAACTGGAAATGCTGTTCATCTAAATGCGGTTCTGGCAATTGTTTGTTTTCGATTGTCTGGAAACGAATGGTTAAAACGTGGTGGAAAGTTTGGACTTATTGGTAATTTTATAGTTGGAGGTTCGGAAGTAGATTTATCATCTTCTCGTATTTGGAAAATACTGGCAACAAGACTTGTTTATCTTCAGTTCTTAGTTATTGAAGGAGCAAAACCATTAACAAATAAATTACAATAAATTCTTACGTAATATCATCTGAAAAACAGGTTTGGAAAATTACATTGAAAACATAATGCATTAGAGAGATTATTTTGTCCAGGTGCCGTATTCTCGACAAGTGATCTTTCAAAGCGAATACGAACTTCATTGCGCGGTGTGCATTTTTGTAGGTAAAAGAGGGAATTGCGAAATGAAGTTCGTATACCCTTTGAAAGATCACTTGTCCAGAATACGGCAGTTGTTGGACAGTGCTATACTGGACAGATTTACATGTTATGTTTCGCTTTCCTTTGACGCGAAGGAATGTACAATGAACAAATAATATGGTTGTCTCTCTCAAATCGTCCAACACGGGCAGCCGACACATTCAGTATATGCGTCAGTCTGCGCGTAATACTCGATGTGAGTACTGCAGGTTCCCTTCCACACTCCCCGCTTAAGCCACTCCCAACGATAAGAAAGAGATCAAACACAATATTACAGTCGCTCGTTTATTTAGAGAGTTGCGAATCACCTGAACCTATCCTTTATAGTATTGGTCAACTGAACGGCAAGATTCCTTCTCTGATGCATTGAATTTCCTATGTTTCCGATGTGAATTCTCAAACCTGTATATAACCGACATAAATACAGGGTCTTCATAAATGATTGTAGCAGTGCAGTTGGCTTTGGATTACAGAATTCCAATCTTTTATCAATCAGAGCAAAGCATGATCATAGAATTCTGTGGTTTGCATAGGAATCGGCAATATGAGAATAATCCAAAGCCAACTGCGCTGTTACAATCATTTATAGAGACCCTGTATAATGATAATAATTCTCATGAATCACCTGAGAACTTCTCCCTACATTGCAAATGAAAATACTGCATGTATGAAAAGTTGTTCGCTTTCTGTAGAAATTTTTATTCTTTCTTTGTTCTACCACTGCTTTTCTTCAGGATCCAATTTTAAAATCAGAAATCATTATTATTTATTCAGAATTTTGTCCATCAAGTAGAACTTGATTAAATTTAACAATCAAAACAATTTTTGTTACCGGAAATCTTATCATATTTTTCTTTATTGTTGCATTTTTAATTTTGTTCATTATTTGTACCGAAATTTGTTTCAATTCATTCTTCTGGTATTGTAACGTTATTATTTTGAACTTGTCATGAAATGTAGTTTTGCCATCTCTTTCAAAAATTATTAGTTAAGTAAACTTATTGGGATGTTTCATTTTCTAAATTTCCTTATTTTTGTGATTATTCACCTCGTTTTCCTACCTGTTCGAATTGTTTTCCTTCAGAAAACGGTTTGTTTATTATTTGAAAATTGTGAGGTTAATGTTGTTTGTCATATTTGTTGGTTTAGTTCATTATTATTTGGCCTCAGTAAAGTACTTCGGAAAATCGTGGAAGAATTATAGAAATGGATTTATAGGGACCCTTCTCTGTTATAAACTGCGTAAATTCAACAGTAACGTAAACGATTCGTTTATATTTTGGTTTTTCTTCTTTTTCTTCGCTATGACAACCATGACAACTGATAGGCTCTGTGAACTTTCTGGAAATTTCTGTGTGACTGTCAAGGCCGACATTTTGGTTAATGTGAAATTCGTTGAGACATTTTTCGAAGAAATTGTGAATCTAGATTCATCCTCGTTTTGAGGGATTAAAACTTCGAGTGTCATTATTCCCTGGAGAGTATTTTGGAATATTTTGGGAAAAATACGTTTCATACGTGATCATAAACTCTTCCACAGGAAATTCGTTAGGTTGTTGTGTAGCGAATATTTTCGAACAAATTCCCGACTGAATTGGAGGTTGAACCTATCTCCCTCGAACAACAGAGGGTCCATGTACTGGGGTTTCCACGTATCTGGCAGTATTCCACGTATCTGGGTGTACCTATCCACGTATCTGGCTGTAGTTCCACGTGTTGGGGTGTATTTCCACCCACCAGGGTTATCCACGTAGTTCCACGTATTGGGTGTAGGTGCCTGAGTTTTCACGAGCTGAGTTATTCCACGTACTGGTCAGTTTCCACATACATGTCAGCTATCCACGTAGTTCGGAGTCCCGAGTACCTGAGTCAACTACGTACCTGTCAGTGAGGGGTAACAATTGGCATCTTGGAGGTCTACGTGCCTGGCTTCATACGTTCAACTTACCATTTGTAATAATTGTGCAGGTAACCAGTGCATAGCACTGGCTTTAAAGTTGTAAATCATTGGTTTCTTTTATTTTGATGATGTGTGATATTATTCTATAAGGTAGTTTTATATATAACTGTTAGCAATTATAGTGAGGTGCACTTCATAAGTTGCGTTGGGTACCAACGAAGGTACTCGTATATCCCTTCAGGATTTTGTTATCGTGTATCCCTTCAGGATTTTATTATAGGATAATTGATCGATATTCCCTTCAGGAATCATTGTTTAATTTAGAGTGTTTTTTGGAGTAGGTTCTGATAACCTAAACCCGAGCGTTAAGCTGAACGTAAGTTGATTAAGTGGGTTTAGTTTGTTAGTTTAGATTATTGGTTATTGGTTCTTACCTGATTTAGTGTGTATTTAGTGTTTTCCTTTTGACTACCCCTTGGGGGATAATCTTTATTCGTATTGAATCAACCACTGCACATATATTTTTATTTTTGTTAATAAATTATTGTGACTTGAATTTTGAGGGCTTTTTGTTAACTGTTACTCTGGTAGAGGAGTAAGCAGTTCATTTACCTTGAGTAGGCAGGCATTACTCTACCTGGCGCCCATTTTATTCTATCATATATAACTCACTCCCTTCTCCACTGAGTGTGGCCGCGAGCTTACTATTGCTGAAACCGGCTTTCCCCAAAGTCAACGTTTCAAATTGGCGCCCAACGTGGGGCCATAGTCAACAACAACTGACCTGCAGTGGTTGATCGGTACTATTGTGGTATTTTTTTTGATATTTTTTTTTTCTTCCCTATTCATATCGGGTGTCTTAGGGTTAGGTGTATTTTCTTAATACGGTTGATTTTTGTGTTTGGGTAATTTGATTGATCATGGAGGGTCAAATAGAAGTAAATCGTCTCGATAAAGACGAGTTGGGGTATGAGTTGACCATAAGAGGTGTGTGTGATGTGAATACGGTGGTTGAGATGAGGAAATGTTAAGGGGTTACATACGGTTAGAAAGAGTGGTGTTGAAACTAAATATCCACCTTATCCATATAAATTCGGTGAAGATTCGAAGGTGTTGAAAAGTTCAATTGATATCCTCCATCAAGATATTTCAGATTTTGCGGGTGATAATAAGAGTTCATCTTTCAAGAAGTTGTCCACACGTCTGTTACATTTATTTAAAAGAGCGGAAAGATCTTTAGCGGTTTCAGACGAGGAGCAAGTTGTTAGGTCGAGTTTTTTGGCGCAGTTGATCGGTTTACATTCGGAATTAAAATCAAGGGCGAGAAAATATCGCAGAGCTTCTTTGCAACCCCAATCACCACTTGAATTGAGCACGCTGATGGCTTCAGCGGGTATTTCGGAATCTGAGTCTGGGTCTGAATCGGATAGTAGTCCCACCGATGTAGACGCTCACCAGTTTGTAACTTCGGTTTCTACCCCCCATAATAAGATACCTTCAGTATCAGTGGCTAAATGGAATATTGTCAAGTTTAGTGGCGATAATTCTCGTTGTTCCCTATCTTCCTTCCTGGAAACTATTGATGATTTATGCGTCTCCCGGAATGTTACAAAGGAGCAGTTGTTCTTGTCTGCCAGCGATCTTTTTGTAGACAAAGCTCTTGTCTGGTTCCGATCTGTTCGGCCTACTATCTCTACTTGGTCTCAGTTGGTGGACGAATTGAGGACACAATTTCTTCCGCCCAATTACAATGAAAAACTTTTTGATGAAATTAAACATCGAACTCAGGGCCCTACTGAAAATATGGGTATGTACCTCGCGATAATGGATAATATGTTCAAACGTCTTACAGTTCCCTTAAATGAGGATGCCCGATTGAGGATTCTCCTTCGTAACATCTCCCCATTCTATCAAAGTCAATTGGGTTTGACAGAGATAACCTCCATTGCACAGCTCTTACATATTGGACGACAGCTTGAGACTCGTAAGGAGTCTATTGAATCCTTTGCACCCCCTCCTAGGAATAGGAGCTCTTTGATGGAGCCCGATTTGGCATATGTTTATGCGGAACAACCCCCTACCCCATCTGCGCAAGTGAGTGCCGTTTTGACCTGCTGGAATTGTAGGCAACCTGGCCATGCGGCTAGAGAGTGTGGTAAGGCAAGGAAGAAACATTGTTTTAAGTGTGGTCGTCCCGATTACACTGTTCGAACCTGCCCTAGTTGTAAGTCGGAAAACTAAGTCGGAAGACGTTGGATGGCAGAACCGACGTCTTCCTTCCTCAATCTGCCAGTGGTCGTTTGCCTTTGAAGCAAAAATTACGTCTGGATTATGTGTTGGCGCAGGCACAAAATGATGAACGTCCGTATTTGTCTATTTCTATCTTTGATGTGAGGTTGTTGGGTTTGTTGGATTCTGGTGCTACAAGCACTATCATTGGTGGTCCCGGATGGGAAATTTTGAAGAAGTTTAATCTCAAACTTAATGGTGATAAAATTGTTTCATGTAAGGTGGCGAATGGACAGAGTTGTGCGAGTATTGGATCGGTAGATTTGCCAATAAAGCTTGAAAATAGGGTGAAAATGATCTCGGCTATAATTGTCCCGGATCTACCGCATACTTTGATTCTCGGTGTTGACTTCTGGAGGAAGTTTGGTATCGTACCTGACATTGGTAATGGTAGTTGGGTATTTCAACGCGACGCTGATGTAACCGTGGATGCAATTGCATCAGAAAAACATCTCACGGCGGAACAGTCCAGGATTCTGAACAAGGTTGTTCAAGAGGCTTTTAAAAATATGGGTGATGAGTTAGGTTGCACCACCTTGGTGGAACATGAAATAAAAACTTCCAGTCGTCCCATTAAACAGAGGTATTACCCTGTCAGTCCTGTGATGCAGGATCATATCGACCGTGAATTAGACAGTTTGCTTGAGCAGGGTATTGTCGAACCCTCTACCAGTCCTTGGTCTTCCCCTATCCTCCTCGTGAAAAAGAAGGATAATTCCTACCGGTTCTGCGTAGATTACCGAAAGTTAAACGCAGTCACCGAAAAAGATGCGTATCCCCTCCCCTATATAAATGCCACTTTGGACCGACTCCGGAATGCCAAATTTTTATCTTCTATGGACATTAAGTCGGCGTATTTCCAAGTTCCCTTGGAGAAATCCTCGCGCCCCCTAACGGCCTTTACGGTGCCGAACCGAGGTCTCTTCCAATTTCTTCGACTGCCGATGGGATTATCTAATAGTCCGGCCACTTTTCAACGCCTAGTAGACAGAGTTTTGGGTCCTGATCTGGAACCATATGTATTTGTATATTTGGACGATATCATCATCATTACAGACACGTTCGAGAAACACGTAGAAGTGTTAAGGGAGGTTTTCAAACGCCTTAAGGCGGCCAATCTTACTGTCTCCAAAAGTAAGTGTCATTTCTGTCGACCAGAATTATTATATCTGGGTTATGTGGTTGACTCGCAGGGTTTGCGAATGGACCCAGCAAAGGTCCAAGCCATTCTGAACATATCGGTCCCCAAATGCGTTTCAGAGGTTCGGCGCATACTAGGGTTGGCTTCTTGGTACCGGCGATTCGTGCCAATTTTGCGGATGTGACAGCTCCATTAACAGAGCTTCTTAAGAAAAATCATAGCTTCAAGTGGACTAATGCATGTGACGATGCCTTAAACAAATTAAAGGATATTTGATCAGTGCCCCAGTCTTGTCTTGTCCGGATTTCTCCAGACAATTCACTATACAATGCGATGCTTCGGGTTATGGAATAGGTGCTGTCTTGACACAACAGCAAGAAGACGGAGAGAAGGTCATATGTTATCTGTCCCGGTCGTTGACCCGATTGGAGCGTAATTACACCACCACTGAGCGTGAATGTCTTGCTGTCCTATGGGCCATTGAAAAACTAAGACCTTACATCGAGGGTTCTCATTTCTCCGTTATTACGGATCATGCCAGTTTGCTCTGGTTAGACAGGTTGAATTCCCCGTCTGGACGATTAGCTCGATGGGCCATTAGGCTACAGCAATATGACTATACAATCATACATCGTAAGGGAAAGGAGAATGTCGTGCCAGATGCTCTCTCTAGGACGGTCCCCATTATCGACTCTGTTGATATCTCCCAGCGCCATTCCTCAGATCGGTGGTATGCAAAACTCCTTGATAAGGTTTCTAGGTTACCACATCGCTTTCCATCTTGGCGAATACTTGAAGGAAAACTTTTCAAAAATGTCACCCCCCGCTTTCCTGCGTTGTCAGCTCCTCCAGACTATTGGAGAGAGGTTGTCCCCCGACCTTACCGCAAGCCCCTCATTAAAAATATCCATGAATCCCTTCTACATGTAGGGGTGTGTAAGACCTATAATAAGTTGACAGAAGGATATTATTGGCCGAAAATGAGATACGATGTAGCATCTTATATCCGTCGTTGTACCACCTGTCATGCCATTAAAGCTGATCAAAGCAAGCCCCCAGGTTTTGTGCTTTCCAGGCAAGTATCAATATCTCGACCCTTTGAACTTATGTCTGCTGATTTGGTTGGCCCTTTACCTCGATCAAAAGCGTACAATCTTCGACGTCGCGACGTTCAATATGCGGTCAATCAACTGGTTTGGAGGAGAAATCAAGTACTTTCGGATGCAGCCAAATATTTTACAGCTAAGTTGGCTCCGAAATATGTTGGACCTTTTATTGTTGTTGAGCGAATTTCTCCATGGACTTATGAATTGCAGAGCAATGATGGTAAATATGCGGGAGTTTGGAATGTAAAGGATTTGAAAGCTCATCCACCGGATCACGACACAGATGAACCCATGTCGACTTAATTTTGGTTGTGATGGGGCAGAGGATGGCTGTCCCTTGCCTTGAGCATAAATTGACTAGGGTGGTCACTACCCCCATTCAGTGGCTGAAGTACAACCAACATCGTTTGTATTTTCAGTTCCACGGTAGTAACATAGCTACATTTCATCCTCAGTAATTGGTGACGAGGTTAAGTATATTGTATTAAAGTGTGACTTTGATTCCCCGATTTCGACACTTTCTTTGGTGATTTTTTTTTTGTTTTTTGTGAAATTTCTGTTTAGGACTGCCATGTGTGGTGATTTTTGTGGCTCCTATATGGAGTATTGATTATGACGAAATGACGGTGACTTGTATTTTATACCTTTTGTATGGTAACTCCCTTGTGGAGGATTATGGATTCTTTGATTTTGACTCATTGTTAAATTGCCCCTATTGTGATTTTTGTGACTCCTGAATGGAGGATTAGGTGTCTCGACTTTGTCGATTCCGTTGTGTTTTCCGATTTGACTTATATACCTTAGTGTGGTGACTCCCGAATGGAGGATTAGGTATCTCGACTTTGAGTGTCGATATGAACGTGACGTTGGGTTTCCCATTTTTGATTTATGTTCTTTGAAAGGATTATGGATAGCGTGCCTGCTATTAGCCCCTATTGTGACCTTTTTTGTTTTTTTTGTGATTCCCGAACTCCCGACGAGTTAGTGACGCGTTTGGTCGTGTATTGAGCCGTTGCTCTTTACCCACGAGGACCACCGCTTTTCCTTATTTTGGCGTTCCCGATCTTGTCGTTTTTGTGTTACCGATTTTGATTCTCGATTTTGACATCACTCCTGTAGGGTTGTGATGGGAGTCGTTGAGGTTGCGACTTTATTGTAAAGAAGTCCTCCATGTCCAGCACCTTACCTGAAATTTTCGGTTCGAATTTCAGATAAGTTTCTCCTTTAGTTTGAAAAAAAAAAGTGTACACCCAAAAATCGGCCTTTTTGTTAGTATCCTTAGTTGAACTGGTTTTGTTTTCCTTTTGATTTAGTTTTCGTCATGCCCGTTGGACATGTCGGTACCCAGTCGCCTTCAGCGATTGGATATCTTTCACTTTTGTGCTGTTGGATTAGGGATTTTTCCCTGTGGTGGCTATGAAAGTCACCGTAGTTGTTTTGGTAACCAGTCGCCTTCAGCGATTGGATATCTTTTACTTTTGTTTGTTTGGATTAGGGATTTTTCCCTGTGGTGGGCTATGAAAGTCACCGTAGTTGTTTTGGTAACCAGTCGCCTTCAGCGATTGGATATCTTTTACTTTTGTGTTGTTTGGATTAGGGATTTTTCCCTGTGGTGGGCTATGAAAGTCACCGTAGTTGTTTTGGTAACCAGCCGTCTTCAGCGATTGGATATCTTTTACTTTTGTGTTGTTTGGATTAGGGATTTTTCCCTGTGGTGGGCTCTGAAAGTCACCGTAGTATTTTTGTCAATATCTTGCCGTCTTCAGCGATTAGGTATTTTTTTTTGTTTATTTTTTTATTTCGGGCTCTGGTTGAGTGATGATATTTGTCGGTATTCTCGCTCCGTTTCCATCTCGGTGGAAATGGCCTTCAGTAATCAGATGCTCTTTCACTTTCCTTATACATTAGCGCAACTTGTGGTAGTTTCAGTGTGCCTGGATGGCAAAACCATTAACCGAAAAAAAAATGGACCTTCAGTCAATTTTTTTTTAAAGTAAGGGGGGAATTGTAACGTTATTATTTTGAACTTGTCATGAAATGTAGTTTTGCCATCTCTTTCCAAAAATTATTAGTTAAGTAAACTTATTGGGATTTTCATTTTCTAAATTTCCTTATTTTTGTGATTATTCACCTCGTTTTCCTACCTGTTCGAATTGTTTTCCTTCAGAAAACGTTTGTTTATTATTTGAAAATTGTGAGGTTAATGTTGTTTGTCATATTTGTTGGGTTAGTTCATTATTATTTGGCCTCAGTAAAGTACTTCGGAAAATCGTGGAAGAATTATAGAAATGGATTTATAGGGACCCTTCTCTGTTATAAACTGCGTAAATTCAACAGTAACGTAAACGATTCGTTTATTTTGGTTTTTCTTCTTTTTCTTCGCTATGACAACCATGACAACTGATAGGCTCTGTGAACTTTCTGGAAATTTCTGTGTGACTGTCAAGGCCGACATTTTGGTTAATGTGAAATTCGTTGAGACATTTTTCGAAGAAATTGTGAATCTAGATTCATCCTCGTTTTGAGGGATTAAAACTTCGAGTGTCATTATTCCCTGGAGAGTATTTTGGAATATTTTGGGAAAAATACGTTTCATACGTGATCATAAACTCTTCCACAGGAAATTCGTTAGGTTGTTGTGTAGCGAATATTTTCGAACAAATTCCCGACTGAATTGGAGGTTGAACCTATCTCCCTCGAACAACAGAGGGTCCATGTACTGGGGTTTCCACGTATCTGGCAGTATTCCACGTATCTGGGTGTACCTATCCACGTATCTGGCTGTAGTTCCACGTGTTGGGGTGTATTCCACCCACCAGGGTTATCCACGTAGTTCCACGTATTGGGTGTAGGTGCCTGAGTTTTCACGAGCTGAGTTATTCCACGTACTGGTCAGTTTCCACATACATGTCAGCTATCCACGTAGTTCGGAGTCCCGAGTACCTGAGTCAACTACGTACCTGTCAGTGAGGGGTAACAATTGGCATCTTGGAGGTCTACGTGCCTGGCTTCATACGTTCAACTTACCATTTGTAATAATTTGTGCAGGTAACCAGTGCATAGCACTGGCTTTAAAGTTGTAAATCATTGGTTTCTTTTATTTTGATGATGTGTGATATTATTCTATAAGGTAGTTTTATATATAACTGTTAGCAATTATAGTGAGGTGCACTTCATAAGTTGCGTTGGGTACCAACGAAGGTACTCGTATATCCCTTCAGGATTTTGTTATCGTGTATCCCTTCAGGATTTTATTATAGGATAATTGATCGATATTCCCTTCAGGAATCATTGTTTAATTTAGAGTGTTTGTTTGGAGTAGGTTCTGATAACCTAAACCCGAACGTTAAGCTGAACGTAAGTTGATTAAGTGGGTTTAGTTTGTCAGTTTGGATTATTGGTTCTTATCTGATTTAGTGTGTATTTAGTGTTTTCCTTTTGACTACCCCTTGGGGGATAATCTTTATTCGTATTGAATCAACCACTGCACATATATTTTTATTTTTGTTAATAAATTATTGTGACTTGAATTTTGAGGGATTTTTGTTAACTGTTACTCTGGTAGAGGAGTAAGCAGTTCATTTACCTTGAGTAGGCAGGCATTTCTCTACCTGGCGCCCATTACATTCTATCATATATAACTCACTCCCTTCTCCACTGAGTGTGGCCGCGAGCTTACTATTGCATTGAAACCGGCTTTCCCCAAAGTCAACGTTTCAGTATGCTTCTTTAATCGAATTTGAAAACTGGAAATGCTGATCATCTAAATGAGGTCTGACATTTGTTGATTTTGACTGTCTCGATTCGAATAGTTTGGAAGTGGTGGAATGTTTGGAGGTATTGATTATTGCATAGTTAAAGGTTCAGGAAAAGCTTTGAGGTATGAAAGATTAATAATCGTGTCAATTCATCATCACTAGGTATTCGGGAAATACTTGCAACATGATCAGAAGTTTTTTTATCGTCACTACTTGAATATTCAATGATCAAAACGATTAATAAATAAATAACTTTGAGTTCTTACGGACTACCACCTAAAATAAATAACCATACCTTATTTATAAATAATAATTCTCATGAATAACCTGGAAACTTCTCCCTCAATCGCAACTAAAAATTTTGCAGTTATGAAAAGTGTTAGCTTTCTGTAGAATCTTTTACGATTGACAAATAAATAACAATCAATTCCTTCGGACTATCACATAATAAAAATAACCATAATTTAATAATAATGATTCTCATGAATATAGCTTCGCAGGTATAAAACGTGTTCGCTTTCTGTAAAAATTTGTATTCTTTTCGTGCTTTACTACCGTTTTTATCCAAAATCCGATTTTTGAATTAGAAATCATTATTTGGTGAGAATTTTGTCCATCAAGTAAAACTTGCTAATATTCAAGACAATTATTGCTACCGGAAACATATCATCATATGTTTCTTTATTGTTGTATTTTTAATTTTATGCTTTATTGGTACCAAAATTTGTTTCAATTCTTTCTTCTGATATGCTTTTTCATAATAATCGAATTGAGAAACTGGAAATGCTGTTCATCTAAATGCGGATAGTTCGAATAGTTCAGATGTGGTGAAAAATTTCGAGGTATTGGTTATTGTATAGTTGGAGATTCGAGAAATGTTTCGAGGCATTGAAGATTCATAATCAGAAGTAAATTCATCATCTTCCCGTATTTGGGAAATACTGACACAAGACTCAGATGTTTTGTTTATCTTCACTATACATTCAAGAGGAAAACGACTAACAAATAAATAACTATGAATGAAATTTGCAATTTTCAAGCCCGTTGGAGCCGGATCAAGAGAAAAACGTTATTAGTTCTTGTGAATGATTTTCTTACCTCGTTGATAGGTTCAGATGAATATTTTTTTTTATTAATTGCATGTTCTAAGAAATAAATTTTTGCTAATTGATAACTCCAGTTTGTGATTATTCGCCAGAGAAATTCAGACAATCGAGAATTTTTCTTCAAGTGCGCGTTTCGATTCACTCAAATATGAAGAATAGGTAATTCGTGGATTTTTTGGTTGTGAGATTAATTAAATTGGCAACGTTTTAAAATGTTCATTTTTTACTGGATCGATACCCATGTATCCCAAGTGTAGATAAACGTGGAAAACGGAGTGCACACATAAAACTTCCAGTATCCAAGGATGCATCTCCGGTAGTGAAATACATCTCTCCGATTTTTCCATCTGCGTGGCATTCTACCGAATGCTCAGCAATTGCTGTAAATATTTCACGTCGCGAACTAGAATTGCTATGAATAATTTATGTCCGTTTCATCCGTACGGTTTCAATCGAAAGGAAAGTCCGAGAACCGGAAAACGCAGTATTGTCAACCTAATCGGACGAAAGGGATATTTCGCCGACTGTACAGCTAATGGAACTGACCGGAAACTGCTTGGATCTGCTTCTGATCAGTGGTGTACCTAATGGGGACATATACCCCCAGGAGATCTATTATGGACCTGATAACAGCCATTAAAGCAAAGTGTTATGAGAGAAATATCGCACTAAACACCTACTTTAGCTGTTGAAATCACCAATTCCAAGTTTTCATGAAATGCGAAGAAGCGATCGTGTTAGCAGCCAAAGGAAGAGTTAAAAATAAATTTGCATATTGTTTTCTAAGAAATGTAACCATGAGTGTCATTTTTAATGAGTTGAAATATTTTGTAGATTTCGTGAAAAAAGTGGAACTGCAGCCTCCTCTTGGTTAGACTTATTCAGCTGGCTTTGAATTGAATTTCTTGTCAAAAGCCCAATAAAACTTCACCAAAGTGCGATTCTTTATAATTTCTCATTCCTTGAAATATCTTCTTGAATTTCCTGGATTCTCAATACACCCTATCATTATTTCCTTTTTCATTAAAGTTACTTAGGCTCTAACCTCTCAAGGTTTATTAGAGTAGGTATTTAACTTTTCCTGGTGTAACCAAGGGAGTTATTTCCCTCCTGGGTTAGATCAGACTTGACCAGTCAGCTGTTTTCTGTGATGACTTACCACATCTACGTTTTCCCTACAAATTCAACCACCTTGAAGTGAAGTTGGTCATTTTCCTATTTTCTTTCCTCACGTGGCATAAGTGTCATCCAGTCCAATAGTTTATTTTGGGACCAATTCATTGGCAGATAATGTGCATAAACACGAGGTGTCGAAGTTTTTTTTACTTTTTATGTATATGGCATTTCAGGAGACAATAACCTGTCAGAAGTACGATAAGCAGTCTCATATCGCTATTTGATAATGATAGAGCCTGTTGAGCCTTCTCTTCAGTCAGCCGAATTGGTCTCTTAGCGTATCTTGAGATTCAGGTGGTGATCCAGTGAGAATGCTTCCTTTTTGTTATCTTCAAGCTATGTCTCACTTAGTGTAAGTGATACTCAACATGACGGCACTAGCTCGCTGAAGCTGCTACCTGATTTGTTTTTGAGCTGCTTATTTTTGTCTAGTCTTGATGTTTCTTCCCCTCTTTATTGTGGAAGTTTTTAGTGCCTATATTGAATCTGGATGACATAATCAATCTATCACAATATAGGTGTCGTTTTTTGAAAATCTGTGTGTCTAAGTTCCCATGACCTCTGTGAGGAATAGGTAGACTAGTCATCTCAATTGTTACTGGCAGGTTATTAGCCTTGATATACAAGTTCATACTCCATACATAATTATGAGACTCACTCTCAGGTTAACATCAATCTCAGAATATTAGATTTCAGGATCAAATTTTCCAGCTTCTTTTCTACTCCAGGCATGGGCAACCTACGGCCCGCGGGCCACTTGCGGCCCTCGAATAGAATTTTCTTTGCCAGCCAGTAGATTTTTTCAAACACGACAAACCTCCACATTATCTTATTGAATATGTAATGAGACCAAAGCAATTGGCGAGAGAATATAATTCAAGAAGACATTATACTACCAAACATTTACAAAAATTCGTAAGTTGGACTGGACAACTAAGAAATGAAAGAAGTTGAAAAGGAATTTGGTTGGACAGCAGAATATCTTTGTGAAATGTATTGAAGAAGCTGAAGATATCGTTCAGAGCAAGTTATATCGTTAGTAAGAAAAAAAGCAGACATTTTCAGAAGGTGAATGTATGAAAGAGTGCCTGATAGAACTCGCGGATACTTTGTATCCAGATGAAAAAAACGGTTTCAGAAGTAAGTCTATCAAGAAGAACAGTCGAAAGGCAAATAAATTCAATAGCTGTAATCGTAAAAGTCGCTCTTCTGGAAAAGTGGAGGAAACATCTCTTGCTTTTTCCACAGCATTGGATGAAGCACTGACATTAATGATACAATACAGTTAGCAATCTTCATTCGCGCAGTCGTTCAAAATTACAGAAGACTTGCTTGCGCTAAAGCCAACCTGATCTATTTAAGTTTTCTCGAATTCATTTTATTAATGTTAGTTATTTTGTTTTGGCCCGTTGTCTGGGGAAAAATGTTTCTTTTTGGCCCTTCACAAGAAAAAGTTGCCCATGCCTGCTCTACACCATCAGCAGGTTCTTTCAACACTCTGTTTGCAGACCATTTGAAATATTTGTCCCAGAAAATTTTACTTCATACTACGTTTGCCTGTTATACTTTTTCATTGGAAAACTCTAGTGTTGCAATCTGCCAAGCAACAACTGTAACGTGTGAAATAACTTGAGGACATTTAACGAACCTTGTGTTCTCGAGAATTTAGAGAAGGTCTGCTAATAGCCTTTTCTATTTGGTAATGAAAAATACTTAAACAGCATACTTATCACAATGAGCCGTGATCAACATTTCGAAAAACTGACCCTGCTTCAATCTTACTGACACGCTGGCAGACTTTTTGCTTCGAGTATAATACGAATGAAATTCAACGTGAGCAAAAAACATTGGTACAACTCTATTTTTGGATTATTGAGTTTGTCGTATAAACTGTGCGTGTGCCACTTTGACGTTCTAATCCATCAAGTTACCACTGGACCCCGGCCAATCTCGTAGTAAGGCCTAGGTGGCGTTGGAAATAGTTATCGGTCAATTAAAATAACATTACCATGCAAATAACAGGACGCAGGGGGAAAATGACAAATCTTGATGGAGTGGAGACAGGTGAAATAAAAAGAAAAGGGCTGCGAAGCCGGAAATTGTGCCAGAATTATAAGCGATATGCATATTTATTTTAATAAATGTGTGTAGCGTTGAGCTTAATCGGTTTTTTCATGGTCAAGCTTTCGTTGAAATTATGTTGATTGAGTCGTATCAAGTGTTAGTTTCAGTTTGGTTATAGGGTTTCTCAGAATAGACACATTGTCATTCTGCTTTTTGGTTTGGATTACAGCCTACTGAACTTTAAATTTGAGATGCGCTGGAGTTTATAAATGAGTTATTTTCTCTACAATTGAATATGCTACACACTAACTAGCAGACTTTTAAATGACCACTAATAGTTATTCAATCAAGTATTTTATAAATGACAGCGACTTATGGTCGAGATATTTGAAGACGGGCGAAGCTTTTGAGCGCTCGTTCATTGGTAAAACAATGAAGCAATTACCTCAATATATTGTATGGTACTTGATATTACAACTAAATATATAATTCGAAATTTCAGCACGATGGGAATAATATTCTGGAATTATTGAAAAACTGGAATATTGGAAACTTTGCAACTAAAGAAATTGAATTCTTTTTCTCATGATGCGATCGTCTCGAAATTTTGCATAAACATTAAGTAAGGTGAAGTGGGGTAAATGTGATATAGTATTTGATTAGTTCATAAACAAAGTGTTATAAGTAACAGTTTGAATTAAGCTGAACATTCCAAAAAATGCAAGCATGATCACAATATAGTTCTCTATTGATTGTATTCTGGTTACTCTTTGAAATCTTTTCTGAGAAATGTTGGGTAATTTAAAAAAAAATGATGCCGGTCAATCACAATTGCCCCAGAATTTGGGGTAAATGTGATAAAAGCTTTCAGATTCCTATGACTAAGTTATTTGGAAAGGTTTGGGGTAATGTATAATAATCTTACATTATTGAATACTTTGTTTTTTACAAAATAAAATATTTCACTTAATGAAAAATGATGACCTTATTTCAGTCGACGCCAAAAAATGTGAAATTGACTTCAGCTTCTGAACAAAAAGGAAGTAAAAACAAATTAGGCAGAAACAACTATATAATAATAAACGTTATATTTTAATTAAACTTTATTTTTCCATCATTAAGATAAATTATATCCGTCAAAAGACACTTCAAATATGAAAGAACCACGCCTATTCATATTATCACAATGCCTCAAATGTATATGTCACATTTACCCCAAAAAAGCATTTCGTGCGGGGCAAATGTGATATATACAAAAAGGAATCACCAGCGCAATTTATGAGTTAAAAGTATTTAAAAACACATTATAAAACTGTTAATAATAAGTCTGGAAATAATAAAACAGACTTAACTCATCATTAAAAAATTTACACCAAATAAAGTAGAGACGTTCCTACCTGAAATTTAAGGTTACGTTATGAGAAATAATATTCACGTGCCTTACAACCATACTGACAAGTAATTTCGTTCGTTCTAGTGTTTGGTGGTTCGCTTGCAATTTTGAAGACGTGTTAGATAGATGGCAGCAGTATTAATGAATTTGATCTGAATTATAGTCCGTTATCACAATTGCCCCATTATCACATTTACCCCACTTCACCTATATCAATCTCTATTCACGAATAATTCCACTCCAGTCGGATATCTTGTTATGGATACGGATTCTTCTTATGGATGTCCTTAATTCATCTTCCTTTCACTTTGCCAAAAATTGTCTCGAGTAGAATGATAAAAATGGTACTGAAATTTTCAGAAATAATGATATGTCCGACGACTTTATGGTCTAAGTAACTATGGTAGCTTAGGCTTGTTATGGGCATCTTGCATGTGGCGGCAAAATTTTATTTCAATTGGTTTCGTTTTGACTGAGATATTGGGGGAAAAACATTTTGAATGGCCATATCATATGGAACACTCTGTACGATCTGGCTGGTGAACGATTTAATTTGCGGTTCAAGAACCAAACTAACACAAAATATCTCAAGTCTCTAAAATTGAATTTGACCACGGATTCGTCATGAGTGTGTTGAGACCATTTTCGTTTCAAAATTCGAAAATTACAGAAATAAGGGCAAAACGATATAGTACACGTTTGAGTAGAACGAGCGCCCAAAAACGAATTCATTGAAAGATTTTCTGTTGACGACATCATGAATTGGATAAAAATTCTCCATTGAATATCCTTTGTTTCAGTAGAGTATTAACATAAATCGTATATCATCAAAATACTTCAATTTTCGGTTACCCATTATAATTATAGTACATTAATATATCACAAAAAATAGGTCATTGTTAATGAATTGACTTCTAGTCAATACTGAGCTATAAAATTGTTGTTCGTAGGAACTCGGAACAAGTATTTATCACTCAGAAGGTAGCGCTTATGGTGATGTTCCTTTTGATGTATAGAGAGACCTGCAAAAGCATTGTAACGTTATTATTTTGAACTTGTCATAAAATGTAGTTTTGCCATCTTTTTCCAAAAATTATTAGTTAAGTAAACTTATTGGGATGCTTCATTTTCTAAATTTCCTTATTGTTGTAATTGTTCACTTCGTTTACCTACCTGTTCGAGTTGTTTTCCCTCAGAGGACGGTTTGTTTATTATTTGAAAATTGTGAGGTTAATGTTGGTTGTCATTCTTGGTAGTTGGAATTATTTGGCCTCAGTAAAGTACTTCGAAAATTGTGGAATTATAGAAATGGATTTATAGAGACCCTCCTCTGGTATAAACTGCGTAAATTATTAGTACCGTAATGATTCCTTTATATTATTTTGGTTTTGATGTGTTTTTCTTCTTCTTCGCTATGACAACTGATAGGCTCTGTGAATTTTGAGTGACCGGAAATTTCTGTGTGACTGTCAAAGCCGACATTTTGTGAATACGGAAATCTTGTTGGAAGTTTTGTGGACATTTTCGAAAATAAATTTTGAATCTAGATTCATCCTCGTTGTGAGGGATTATAACTTCGAGTGTCATTATTCCCTGAGGAGTATTTTGGAATATTTTGGGAAATACGTTTTATACGTGATCATAAACTTTTCCACAAGGAATTCGTTAGGTATGCATACATTTTCTATCTTGAACCAGTTGTCTTACCATCTTCTTTTAATAGGTTGTTGTGTAGCGAATATTATTGGAATTATTTGGAACAAATTCTCGACTGTATTGGAGGTTGAACCTATCTCCCTCGAACAACAGAGGTAACTAAGATATCCTTTATAGCTTATGAACCGTTTCTTATAGTATTTTGTTAGGGTCCATGTGACAGGCGTTGAGTACAGTTTTCCACGTATCTGGGTGCATCTCTACGTATCGGGTGTACCTGAGTTCCATGTGACAGGTGTTGAGTACAGTTTTCCACGTATTGGGTGTAGGTACCTGAGTTTTCACGTAGCTGAGTTATTCCACGTACTGGTCAGTTTCCACATACGTATCAGTTATCCACGTAGTTTGGAGTCCCGAGTACCTGAGTCATCTACGTACCTGTCAGCGAGGGGTAACAATTGGCATCTTGGAGGCCTACGTACCATCAGTAATAGTTTGTTAAGGTAACCAGTGCATAGCACTGGCTTTAAAATTGTAAATTATTGTTTCTTTTATTTTGATAATTTGTGATATTATTCTATAAGGTAATTTTATATATAACTGTGAGCAATTTTAGTGAGGTGCACTTCATAAGTGCGTTGGGTACCAACAAAGGTGCTCGTGTATCCCTTCAGGATTTTATTATAGGATAATTGATCGGTATTCCCTTCAGGAATCATTGGTTAATTTAGCATAGTTATTGACATTCTAAACCAGAACGTTAAGCTGAACGTAAGCCGAGTAAGTGGGTTTAGTTTGTTAGTTTAGATTGTTGGTTCTTATCTGATTTAGTGTGTTGAGTAAGTTTTCTTCTGACTACCTCTTGGGGGAGAATATTTATCCGTATTATATCAACCACTGCACATATATTTGTTTTGTTTTTAGGTAATAAATAATTGTGACTTGAATTTTGAGGGATTTTTATTAACTGTTACTCTGGTAGAGGAGTAAGCAGTTCATTTACCTTGAGTAGGCAGGCATTACTCTACCTGGCGCCCATTACATTCCATCATATCTAACTCACTCCCTTCTTCACTGAGTGTGGCCGCGATCCTATGCATTGAAACCGGCTTTCCCCAAAGTCTACGTTTCAGCATATTTAGAGAAAACAAGCTGCTTACACATCCAGGACTTTTTATATACCGAAATATATAATTTTTCGAAAGAACATCCATGTTTTTGAAGAATACGGAAATGTTATTGCTAGAACTAGAAGAATATAGCAGTACTGTTTTCCTGCCCATAAGTACAATTTAACTGAACAAAGCACAAGCACATTATATATGGTTATTGAATTGTATAATTATTTACTTGTCAGACAAGCAGATCAATCAAATTTAGAGAATCAATATTGCATCGAATAGCAGAAATAGATCGCCCTCTTTTTGAATTATTTTTCCAGCTGAGTTCTTTGCAACACAATCAACCAAATCCGTTGAAACCAAATACCGAAATGAAATTGAGAAGAAATACGAACTTTTTCAAAACGACCGGTTATAAAAATTTTATTACGATCGAGAACTTTTAATTTACGGCTTTGTTTGCTCGTGACTCATTTACATTTTACAGTTTCTAATTAATTAACATACTCAGTTCATTTTTAGCTATAAGCCAACTTATTACGTCAGAGAGTGAGCGATAAAATGGCAAATAGCTCTTTTGCATCAAATTACGGAATTGCCTCGGAGGAAATGTGGACAAACATTGAGGCACTATAAAGTACAGGGTCCGTTCAGTAATATACTATCTACGCCTTATGAAAACAGTAAATGGAGGAACTTAAGTATTGTGTATAAATTACGGACAAAAGTTATGATGGATATGACATATTAAATGATAAAGTCATCATTGAATTACAGTTTTATTGAATATGAGTTGACAGAAATTATGGAATAAATACAGAATGTTGCATCATTGAAAGAGGTTCTTAGGGACTGAATAATAAAAGGTTTTCCAATAGGAGGTGTTATTTTGATTTCAATATAAATGATCGGATGTTTATTTCATTATAAAGAAGAAGCTATGCTGTTAATAGTGGAAAATAACATCAGGCAAATGACCACCACGACGACGCCTACAGGACCATATCCCTTTAATCCCATATCCCTGGGTTTTTTCAACACTTTCGGCTACAGCAGCAATACTCTCGGCTGTTCTTTAGCGACGTGCACAGGTTTCATTCTTCACATCACTAACTCGTCTCAACAGCTCGAATTTTTCCACGAATTTCTTTAATGAGGTTCGACAAGGTGCCTCAGTACGACCCAAAAATGTTCGAGTTCTACGAACCGTCTCTGCCAAATTTTCACCATTTTTATAGTGAATTTCAATAATTTCAATCCGTTCTTGAAGCGTGTATCGTTACATTTTTATTAATGGCCTAGTTTCTACTCGTCAAATGTCAAAAAATGACAGCTTCAAACGTGACATCTACCGAAATAGCGGGCTATTCAAAATAAAACCTCTCATTGGAAAACCCTCTACATTGAGATGAGTGTGGAGTTTTTATCAGTCAGTTGATAACTGATGATAATACTATTATTTTAGTTTCATACTTCAGAGACTCTTCAATTCCTCATAGAGCCACCTGCAATTCACTGACAGTTACAGCCAGTAGGTCTTGAACCTTTTTTTACTCAGATTTGTACTCATAAAAACTGTGAGCTATCAAAATGCCTATATATTTGCAGAAGATTGAACTATTTCTTGGGATATTGATCCGTATTTTCGGAAAAAGGGAGGTGATCGTGGGCAATCCAATACTTTAGTCTGAAAAATGATCGGAATTGTTCTATTACAATCATATGGTTATGGTCAGAGTAGCACTGACTGCTTGATTATTTCATTATATTAAGTTCCGAATTTCTAGTTTTTGTCATCTTTAAAGTGGAAAAAATTTTTGAAGGTGGAGACATTTCTCTACACAATCAAACCAATTAGGTCGCTGATAATTATTTTTTATTTGTTCAAAAGGCTGCAGCCAGAGTTCGTTTCTACATAACCCTCGTAGAAACTCGATTCTGTACGGCCAACAGCTGAATAAAATAAAATAATATCCGGACGATGAAGCATAACACGTCCTGCAGAAAATATTAATCATATCGATAATTTTATTACTTAACTGGTTTAAAAACGTGAGTAACGTTTTGAAGAATTGCCGCCCCCGTTTTAGATTCCATTTTCCAGTGCGATCATAAAAATTATGAAAATTATAGCTGGGTACCGTATGAATTATTGCAGTTGCCGAGCCAATGAACGGAATGAGAAGTGTATTTTTTCTGTTTTCATGTTTGAATGGATATTTCTGCAACCTACTGGCGCATATTTAGTGGAAAATTATGCAGGATACATTTCATGTGTAGGAAATTATGCAGTGAAAATACTCCGAATGGTAAACATAGGCTTATTATTTCTGGATGACAAAATATTACCCTGAAAGTAAACATCTATTTTCATTTGTATATTTTAACAGTAAATGATATTAGTAGTTGGTAAACGTTTATTATGTTCTTCTTATTCAAACAATAGTATATTTCACAGTGCTGAATACAGAAAAAAATCGTGAAATATTGGTCAAATTGCAACTGTCTGAGTAATGCGAAAAATTTCTTTCTGCGACTATATTCAATCATCACTGAAAGGTTTCCTGAAATAAGTACGATTTCATCCAATAAAGTTTGGAACTTAAATTGAGAAAATCTGCACTTAATCAGCTTTTGAGGCCATTCATTTGGTTTATAATCAAAAGAATTGTAAGAATTAATGAAAAACAACAAGAGTAGAGACATCAGGTTTCTTGAGATCCTTCCGAGCAATGAATTCAAAACAGTCTCAAGAAAATTTTCGATGAGTTATGGTCCTTGCAGAGTATAAATCTTTCGTTTTTCATTGCAAGTACTATGAATAATGACACATTTTGTGTCATTATTGTGAGTTGGTACTCCAAATGCCTTGATTAAGTTCGTTCATCAGCCAAATCCTACAGGGTGCTCCATAAAATATAGCGATTCAAATTTTTTCTCAATATCTCAGACAAAACAGAACCAATCGAAATGAAATTTTCGACTATATGCAAGATGCTCGTAATGAGCCTCATGCAAAATTTTGTGGCTATAGTGTAAACAGAAGCATAAAAAATTCAATTGGAATATTGAAGTGCAGTAACTTCATATTTCCGTATCAATAATTATATCTGATTAGAGTAAAATTTATTATGTGTATGGAGATTGATATGCTGTGAATGTTCATGCAAAACTTCAAGATCGTTTCATCGGAATCATAGAAAATTCAATTGGAATGTTGAAGAGAGGAATCTCTATATTTTTATGACAAGATATCCGATTGGAATGAAGTTCATTTTGTGTAGCAAACTTGATAAACTGAATTATTATGCGGAATTTCAAGAGAATATCATCATCAGAACCATATAATTTAATTTTATTAATTGTCAAGTTTGTATATATTTCAGTTTTCGAATTTCAAGTACTATAAACAATTTTGAGGTAATACCTTATTGCTCCACCAATGAACGAGCGCTAGAAAGCACCTGTTATTTATCCGAACCAAGCAAATATGCCCTCTGACATCAAGCAACAACATACGATGAAATATACCCAATCGGCATGTAGAGAGAAACTAGAATTTAATATTTTTTAGATCTACGAATATCAACGTCGATAAGGGTTCATCTCTTTCGATGTTTCTAGCTTCCACTTTCGAGGACTCAGTTGTGAGGTACGTATTCCCTAAGGAATACAATCGACGTTATATCATCACAAAATTTTATATATTCTGAGTCATGAATGAAGCAGATGTACTTTTCTCGAATTTTATATTCGCACAGAAACTTATCGGAGAGCAATTTCAAACGAACAAATAAGAAGTAATATCGTGAAATATATATTTTTGTCGATGATCGCAACAATAAATTTTATTGCTTCAATTTCTGACTTGTCTCTTTCCCTTCCTTGAGTGTATTGAGTTTCGTCTGTAAGGCCGTCTGTCAGGTGTTATCTTCATTCGAACAACTTTGGAAAACCATTATTGTATTTGCTTGTCTGAATGGAAGTAACAAAAATGACAAGTCTGTTGAATAGACGTATTTCTTAAATGCGTGAAAATAACTTCAATACATCATACACTGCCTTTGATCACATCTCTATTATTATACAACGTACATCGAAATATTTCATTTTTCTAAATAATTTTTACTTTCTATGAATCCTTTCATTATCTATCATTTTCCAAGCACCTTTCCTCTGCTTCCATTATTTCATATTTTGATTAATTGTCTTATATGGATATAACCGAAAAGTTTGGATGAAAATATACAACGGTTAAACAGTTTTCTCCTCTTTATTTTCTGCTGTGGTCTAACAACTTGACACATAATCATTCACAATAACACTAAAGAAACGTAATTTTCATCCAAAATTTACCATTTCATTTTCTTAGGCTGAATAACTTGAATAAGCATCAGTTAAACCACACAAGGACTAAAAACTGATGGAACGTTATAATAAATAGAAATATAACCTCTGCTCCATAGACCATAGTAGAATTTGATCTCGGTAACCAGGAGGTTTATGAAACCAGTACAGGTCTGCTTGGCCAAGTGATCATTTTTCAGAAGCTCATATTAAAACTTATTTTCATGTTTAATGATCTCATGCAGATTTGAAAATCAACTTCTGTAGAAGGGCTGACATGATTCAAAGTAATGAAGATATCACTCATACGTTAAAAACTATGAGATCTCACTAGCAACAAATTCATAAAGGGAACAGTTGAGGTATTGTCTATTTTAGATGCGTCCTTGACACTAGTAGAATAAAATTCGAATTCTGCTTTCAAATATTTTTGCACAGTGTACCCTCATGTCATAAGAATTAAGTTTTCTGAACCTCAAATTCTGCCGTCATGAGGTCTGAAACAGAAACGAAACACCTCTCACTACTATTAAACAATTCGCTGATGACTATTTTTCTTGAAGTGACAAAACATAGCGATAACGTAAGAAGTAAACATATATAGTCCGTTCACGAAAGTTTGAGCGCATAATAGGCGTTTGTTCATTTATCTGAAGTTGGTAGTATTTGCTGTCATAACGTAAAATAAAATCAACATTGCGGAATATACCCGAACTCGTCTGACGAGCTTGTGAGTTATCAGAAAACGCAATGCAATATTGACAACATTGCGTATCAATCTGACAAGAAAATAAACCACATAATCTAGAATTTCAATATACACAGTGGAATATGTTAAATTTCCATGGCTAACCGACAGCTCAACCTTTCGTGAACGGACTATAGATGGCTCTACGCGTGAATAGTACTGCCTTGTAATCACCAAGCTCTATAGTTAGATGGAAAGCACTTCACTCCCGAACTGGAGTGAAGGTAAGATTTTCATTTCTACTATTTCTGAATATTATAATACATTTCCGTAATTTGGCCATAGCTATAATTACCGGAATACCCTTAGCAACAATAAACTGCCAACAAATCAGTAAAATAATTCCGTTTATAAACGTCAAATCGAAACGAAAATACCATGAACGAATTATCCTAATACGGAACAAATATATAGAATATAGATTCTACTTGTCTGCGTCAACAAATGCGTGAAGGCAGGCATCTCTAGATTTACTCTTTACTCTGAGGATTAACGTAATGTGATCGAAATTTGATGAAACCCGGCTGGAATTCAGCCAAAAGATAAATTTCCTTAACAGGCACTAATTAAAGATAACAATATTTAACCCCAAGGGCTTGACTCCAGACTCGCCATTGCAGCCTCACTAAATTCAACGACTTCCAAAGATAGCAGCGTCGCCGGCACATACGTAAAAGACCATTAGGAGACATCACAATTCAAAGTCGGCCGTCGTAGTAGGCCTGCCCGATTTGGTTGCTAATTGAGGATCATAAGATAGCCACTGTCAGACAGCAGAAGGCATCGATATACATCACTGAACAAAGTGAACATATAAAACCCCAGACTCGATAATCTAGACAAATTCTGAGACAATTTGCATTGTGCGGTCTGGTCTCTTCGAATCCGTTAGTGCGTTTGGAACGTTTGTGATGGAAACTTCGTTTACGTTCGAGGTGTTGAGTTCCATCCTCAGAGTGAAAAGAAGTCCTAGAGATGCCTTCAAGCATTTGTTGAAGCCGCTAAGTAGAATCTATTTATGACCGCGAACAACATTCGGCGTTGCGAACTTGTGCACTATGGTACCCACAGCTAGAGTCTGCTATAGACAATTCTGTCAGTTTGGCAGCATAGTTCTGTTACTGTTTAGTTATATCATGCGTCGTGTATACATACATGGTGACATTTCATATTTGCTTAAGGGTTTTTGGTAATTATAGCTATGGCAAAATTACGAAAATGTCGTATTATCTACAGAAATTATAGAAATGAGGATCTAACCTACTGTTTACTCCACCCCAGTTCAGCAGTAAAGTGCTCTCCATCCAACTCTAGACTCAGAGCTTGTTTGATTACAATGCAGTATTAGTCACGTGTATGGGCATCTCTTTGTTTGCTTCTTATTGTGAGGTTCCATATGCAGAAAATTCAAATAGCAAAGGTCTTCTATGATCAAGGCTCATTAGGTGAACTGATTCAGTCAGACCACAGTCACAACCAGAGTTATGTAATTTAAAAAAATTACATTTTTGGGAACTATATGGGAACTATAGTACCTTCAACAGCGAGTATATTATACTCGCTGAGTTGAAAGCAGTTCGTTCAACAGATAGAAAAAACATGCTCAATAACACAAAGTAGGAATATACTCAACTGTCAGACACAAAATAAATGAATTGAAGATTGCAGTAACTGTTGCTGAAATTAGAATTCACTGGAGAAGTATTCGTACATCACCTAAATGTGGTCACCACTGACATGAACTATTTTTCAGAAATTTAACAGAAACCGGCATTCCATTTTCCTAAAAATTACTTATTAGTTTCACAGTATGGACTACAATATCATGAAACCTTACCGTGAAGAAACTTCAGCAATTGCTACACCTTTTCCAACTGTAATTCAGAAAAGTAAATTGAACTGTAAAATGGAAATTAACAGGGACTAGGACAAACCAATTGTAATTGAATTACAAAAGATGTAAATTGTAATTGAGAATAGTGCGTTGATATTCAGAATAGCGATTTTGAAATTCAGAATAAAAACTTTAGATTCAGAAACTGTAAAGTGAAAATCAGAATAGTAATATATAATTCAGAAATAAGAAATGTAATAAAAAAAATTGTAATTCAGAAATAAGAAAATTCAATTCAGAATTGGTTGAATATATTTCAATCAATAAATATGTATAACTAGGTATATCTTTGTTATCTTATATTATGTATGTTATTCCAATTGAGACATGATTTCATTCAAAATAATAATGAATGTTCTCGTGCACATTGTCGACTCTCGAAGTATATAGATACTTCATGGATACTACCTATGTGATACAATTTCGGAAATTGAATTGATAAATTTTGAAATACAGTACTTTTTTTCTGAAATTCAATCTGAATTTTAATTAACTCTTCTGAATTACAACTTTTCTTTTCTGATTTCCAACTTCCTAATCTGAATTTCAATTTCGTTTTTGGGCGCTCGTTCTACTTAAACGAGTGCTATATGGTTTTGCCCACATGACTGTAATTTGCTAATCTTGAGCCGAAAATGGTCTAAAACGATAAGTTTTGACTCCCTGATGACGAATTCGTGGTCAAATTCAATTCTGTCCGTGAGGCCGTCCGGCCGTCCGTTGAAATTTTCAGGATGAGTTTGGGTCCCAAATGCCTCGGTTAGAATAGTTAACCAGCCAAATATTACAGGGTGTTCTATAAAATATGGCAATTCGATGTTTTTGTTCCTCAATATCTCAGTAAATACGAAACTAATCGGAATGAAATGTTACAGCAAATGCAAGATGCTGATAACAAGCTTTATGCTGAAAACAAGCTTCATGGTAAGTTTTGTTGCCATAGTTTGAACAGAACCTTAGAAAATTCAATTGGAATATTGAAAAGAAACTGAATATTTCCTTAAAAAGACTACAGATTCAAGTGATTTTTTTGTGAAAGGAGATCGATATTATGAATGTTTATCCAAAATTTCGTGGCCATAGTTTTAACAAAACCATAGAAAATTCAATTGGAATATTTATAGAAGAATCTTTATATTTCCATAACACGATATCCGATTTGAGTGAAATTTATTTTGAGAATGAAAACTATTATACTGAATGTTCATGCAAAATTTCACAAGTGATCGCATCATCTGAACCATAGAATAAAATTATTATAATTATTTTTTTTTTACATAATTAAGTTTTCCATTTTTTGAATAATTTCCAGAATATAACTCCGATTGTGCTGAGATACTGTATTAATATATTTGGTATCAATCTCAAATCCAATATAAAATTTTGATGAAATAGTCTTATTGCTCCACCAAAGAACGAGCTATTAAAAGCTCCTGTTCAGGGCTTTTCTTAATTTTTTCAGAAATCAAATTAACTTTTCCCAATTTGAATTTCTGTTTTCTGAATTCCATATTCCTAATCTGAAATAAATTTTCCCTTCCCTAAAATTGATTTTTGATTTTCTGAATTACGACTGTTAAAGTTGTAGAAAAACTGCTAGACTATCGAAATCAGCCTTCATAAACCAAGTGAAGATACTGCGAGATGTGCGCTGATTTGTTTACGTACTTACGTATACCTGGCACTCTCTGATTAGGGCTGGATAAATGCACCAGACTCCGCAATAATTCTGGCCAGCCTGAAAACTTGATTTCAATTAAATGCCTTGTAAAGCGAATCTCGGATTTATTTAATTTTCTGCGGCATCCAATTTGAGACGTGTTATTTTAATACGTGAGCAGATTATCTAAAATACCGACTGAGTTATTGTTAAGTGTGAATTTATAACTATTTGTTGTTTTCCGCTATATTCAAAGTGGGACTTTAAGTACAGTATTTGGCAGACCTAAAAATGCACTATGTTAGTGTTTGTTGTGAATGAAATTGGTTCTCAATAATCTTTGAGTACAGGTTTCAGGAGAGAATACTTGATAGTAATAGTAATCTTTATTCATGCTTTACAATTAAAAAACATTGTTTGTACTCGTCAATATACAATATAGAGGAAATCCTCATATATACATTTATAAATACACACATAAAACTATTCAATCAATGAATATATCAATGAACACATGAGACAAAGACAAACTGAGCAAAAAGACGAAATTTCTCACAGATATTGGGTTGAGATCACAAGATCACACGATAACCGGAAAACTGCGATGTCGAAATAACGTATGAGATATACATATACATATGTAGAATTTTGTATAATACGTGAATATATTCAAACTAGGACAGTCAGAGGATTTCCGTTTAGTTGAATCTCTAGTTTTTCGTCACTGTTCAATACAAAAAAGCTCATATATTTTGGAATTAAATCCAATTTCTAATATCGAAAGCAGAACATAAAAAAACAAGATCAACTTGTAGATACTGGTGAGTCAAAGCTTGTCCAACTTGCTTTGAATGAAGACCACAGGATTTTATGGGGTAATGTGTCCATCATATCAAAAGAACCTTTCATATTAAAAACATCTGGGCTCCAATAATAAAATCCATCTTAAGGAAGATCAATTGAATTTTTGACAACTGAACAAATCGAGAATAGATAAATGTCATCGATTGTTTTTTTCGAGATCTTTCAAAAACGACTATCAAGTTCAGAATCTGAAGTGATTTCCGGACGACGACTGGTCGAAACGTTGAACAGAAGAAGTGAATATGGTGAAAATATCCCAAAATACATATCAAAGAATGTGTAATCATCAGGAATTTCACTTAAACAATTATCAATTCATGTTTCATGAAATGAATGTTTGGACTACAGGCGTAAAGCATCTGGATCTCAGTGTGGCGTAAGGAAGCAAAAATGAAAATTTTCTGGTTTCTAGATGAAACTTCGAAGCTCAGGACAGGTGGAGGAAGTCCAATCTGTCTCATATTTCGTGTTTGAATCCACGATCCAGTATTTAAAGCAGAGCATTTGCTAGTGAGTCGAGTCAACCTCAGCATTCCATCTGATTCGAATGCAGCACAGGCTGTTTATGTCACGATATAATTCAAATTATTTTGATTGGTCGTTTCCGCATTCAAAACTTAACTGTGATTCAAGGTTCAATACCGTTCGAAGCCAGGCTGTGCTCCGATGCTTATGTAATATTTGAAATTGGAAAATGTTTCGACTCTCATTTGAGGAAATTAGCAGTTATTTTTTCTAATAACATGTGCTGCAGCTTCGCAGCTCTTATAAACCAACCGTCACTGATTCCAATACACCAAATTCTCCGAATTTAATGAAACAAGTCTCCCTCCTCATTCTTTGAAAGTTCATTTGCTGCTTACATAACCAGATTCATGGACAATTCGCACCATCGCTAACTGCCTAAAAAGTTCAAGTTCTGCTCCTAGCTCTCCAAGTAATTTCACCAAAAAAATACGTCAGACGAATCGAAACGCTGCTCTAGCTGAAGCAACAGATATTTAAACAATAAAACCGATAGTCATCTTCCTTACTCCCCCCCTAAAACCTTTCCAAATGAATCCAGAAATAATTGGATTTAATTGGAAGGTACTTTTTCTCCTTACATGTGCTGCAGCTTCGCAGCTCTTATATACTTACGGTCACTGATACCAAAACACTAAATTCTCCGAATTAAATGGAACAATTCTCCATTCTCATTCCTTCAAAGTTCCTTTACTGCTATAATAACCAGATTCATGGACAATTGAGCAAACGTAAATTGCCTCATTCGTAGAATTGGCATCATCGCAAACTCCCTAAAAAGTTCAATTTCTGCTCCTAGCTCTCCAAGTAATTTAACCAAAAAAAAAGCCAGACGAATCGAATCGCTGCTCTAGCTGAAGCAACAGATATTCAAACAATAAAACTGATAGTCTTCTTCCTTCCCCCACCTACACCCTTTCCAATTGAATCCAGAAACAATAGGACTTAATTGGAAGTTCTTTTAATTACTCCGCTCGTTGGAGGAGAAAAAAGGAAGCGACATTTGAATGTAAAACAGGGAGCAGCTACCAATGTTTGGGAGGTCTAAGGGAAGTATTAATCCTGTTTGAGGATCTAGCCGGGAAACTTAAGAGAATTAGCAACTGCGGGCTCTTTTATGGACGCCATTCTACCGTCTGTAGGGGTTGATACCAATCGGATTATTGAAAGAAAGTTATGGGATTTAAATTGAGTTCAGGTTGGTATTAATGATCGAAGCTCCGAGAAAGGTTTCAAAAGTTTATAAAAATGCTTGTTATATTACTTGTATTTTTTATTTCGTTTGGCAATACTTTAAAAAAAAAATCTGGAAAAATTCTCAATATACGGAGTTCGAACTGGTCCGTCAAAGTTTAAGATATTACCTGTGTTTTAATGTGGCTCTACAAATCCCTTGTATTCCAATTAATGCAGGATGTGGACATTTGTGCAGAGCACCATTTCTGCGTATGACACAGGAAAACGAAGGAAAAATTTCTGGAAAAACTCTGTCTCCTCATATAAGTGTAGTGATTGGAGAATGAGCTCAACTTTTTATATCGAAGAACTGTTTTTTAATCAAACGCTTTTTTTCACTAACATCTGGTTTTTTGTCTCGAAATTGCATCAAGAAAAACACACAGCAGAAACAGAAAACCACGACAATGTCATGGTTTATTGTAAATGTCACTTAGTTACCACAAATAATAGCTCATTATACTTTTCTTTGAAATTCCTCCGATATTGGACGAAGGTTTTATCAATTTCTAGAAAAACTTTTTGGGTTTTCCTGCCAGTCTCTGAAACAGAAACAATTAAAAATTTAATTAAGATGAAATGCTCCTGCGTAAATCCTTGCACTAATTTGTCAGGAGCAAATCGGCGTTGAAAAAATTGTTTCCTTGAAGTGAAACTAAAAAAGGAAATAATCGAAATGTACAACGTAACGTTTCGGTGTATATATCAGACTCCTAAATAAGACGAACTTGGAAAATTTGGAATCGTTTTTTTTCGGTAGACAACAAGTTTTTACAACCGATTTGCTCCTGACAAATTAGTGCAGGATCATTCCTCTTATTAGATTTTCAATTGTTTGACTTTCAGAGACTGGAAGTGAAAACCAACAAAAATTTTCTAGAAATGCAGAATATTCACAGATTAGGTTTCAATCGATATCTAGGGTTATCAAATACGGTCAACATACTGACTACCAACCTATTATACTAACTAGGTAAATATTAGATTGGAGCAGTGGTAATTCGCTCTCAATATTAAATTCAATTTGATATACAAGAAATTTTTTGACAAAGCTCTAAAAACATGGAATATAAATTTTATCAATTTTTTTTCGATTTCATCTCTTTCTTTCCGATCTATTTTTCTTTTTGATAAATGATGATAAATGAAAACCAACAAAAAAACAAAAAGGGTATATCTCCTAAAAATCAACCTCTCAAAAGTCACATATTGATGAGATTAGTATTTTATACATTAATCTAACGAATTTAATCAAAATTTTTCAAATCTTTTACGTTCACTGCAGGCTGTTTCGAATGTCTAAAGCATGATTGGAAGATTAACTCAAAAAATGAAGCTTTACATAGAAGCTGATTCCAGCGAGAAATACCCCAACCACACCGGTAGCAGGGCATCTAATTTTTTTTCAACCAACACACAAAAACCACCATTCAGCTGCCCAAACCTACGTGAATAATTCATATCACCGTCATTTTAAACAGCTGTTTTTTCAAAGTTCTCCATGAAGAATTCGCCAGATTGTTTCTCTTCCGTTCTCGAAAAAACCAATAATGCGTATAATTATCAAGTTGATGCGCTTCTGTAAATAACATTCATAAGTATGCAACAGCAATAGAATTTATAGTATCATTATAGGCCGTTGGTAGGACGATAGAAGGAAACGCTGTTATTAAACAGATTCCAGGTCCTCTTGAAAAAATCTAATGGTCATCTGAAAACCCCTAGGAGCAGTTAGACCGTAATTCGATGGCAGTATATAATTTGTGGTGATTATTAAACGCCAAATTGGATCATCATAGATCGTCAACGGTCAAACTAGCTGCTTGTTTATTGTTATTTCATTAGGGAAATCAAGGACCACGGCAACGGATGGAAGCATACGGTAAAAATTCGGACTTGGTCAGTGGCGGCGGAAAAATTTGTATTAGATTTAAGTAGTCGACTGTTGAATAACCCTTCGTTTTCACTAAAACAGATATATTTAAAAGCCCATATTTTTTTCTATTTTGTAAGTTAAGATATCTAAAGTTTTTTCAGATATCGATTGAAATATAATCTGGGAGGGTTCTGCATTTCTAAATAACTTCATAGGTTTTCACTACCAGTCTCTGAAACATAAATAATTAAAAAAAATTAATTAAGATGTAATGCTCATGCAAAAATCTTTGCTCTTACAATTTACTCCTGACAAATAAGTGCAATGATTTTCGCAGGAGCACTTCATCTTATGAAATTTTTTTAAAAATTTCTGTTTCAGAGACTGGGAGTGAAAACCTAAGAAATGTTTCAGAAAAGCTATACTTAGTTTTGTATCGAAGTATAAACAAATATATGGAATACCATTGTACAGGAGCATCTCGAGAACTATAAAGGTTTGAGAAAAAATGTGCAACGACTCCTAATCTCTTTTTTCAAAATAATCAATTGCCGGTAAACAGATACCAGATATCAGAATTGCTTCTAGAGTTGCAAAGCATTTCTGAAAAATTGCTGTTTCAAAAATTTCGCTATATTTCGTTTTCTGTTGGAGATATCAAGAAAATTCCATTCGCTTCTATCTGATTATTTAATAAAATTATTTGCCGTTCGGGTGCTAGAGAGAAAATTTTGTCTAGTTTGTCCCCCTAGTTCATACCCCCCTTCAACAGTTTACAATCTAATAAATTAAAGAATGAGAAAAGCCCTGATCAGGAGCTTTTCAGCGCTCGTACATTGGTGGAGCAATAAGACTATTACCTCAAATTTCTATACTCGTATGGGACTTGAGATTGATCCTCGGATTGATCCCAAATATATAAATGCAGAATCTCAGCACAATCAGAATTAAATTCTGAAAATTATTCAGAAAATGAAATATGTAAAAATAATGATATTATCCTCTTCAAATTTTGTATGACTATTTATTATGTCAGTCTTCATTCACAAAATAAATAATCTAATATTATGTAATGGAAATATAAAGATTTTTCTTTTGAATATGACTTTTCTATGTTTCTATTAATACTATAATCACAAAATTTTGCATGAAAATTCATTATATCGGTCTTCGTGCACAAAAACAATTTCACTTGAATCGGATATCCTGTTATAGAAATATAAGGATTCTTCTTTTCAATATTCCAATTGAATTTTTCCACGGCTCTGTTAACACTATGGACGAAAAAATTTTCACGAACATTCAGTCTATCAATCTTCATTCACAAATGAATTTTATTCGAATCGGATATCTTGTTATGGAAGTATGAAGTTTCTTCTTTCCGATATTCCAATTGAGTTTGCTATGGTTCTGTGAACACTATTGCCAGGAAATTTAGCACGAGGATTATTATGAGCATCTTGAACGTACCTGCAACATTTCATTTCATTTAGTTTGGTTTCGTCTGAAATATTGAGGAACGAAAATTTTGAATTACCCTATTTTATGGAACAACCCGTACGATTTGCTGGTTAACAAATTATACGAGGCATTTGGCACCTAAACTCATACTGAAAATTTCAAGTCTCTAGGACAACCCCTTCGAAGATTATTGTGCTAACGGACGGCCAGACGGCCCACGGACAGAATCGAATATGACCACGAATTCGTCATTAGGGAGTCGAAGACTATCGTTAAGACGATTTTCGGCTCAAAATTCGAAAATTACAGATATTTGGGCACTCGTTTAAGTAGAACGAGCCCTCAAAAAATGTCATGGAATTCATAGAGAATTTCCAGAATATAATTTTGGCTATGAAAACATTAATTCTTTCCTTCAGATAATATACCCTTAAAAAGGATACGATACACGAAGTGTCCAATTTCTATCCCAGATGACATGTTCCCGAAAATAAGGTGACACAGTACGAGGATATAAATTAGGATAGATTTTCTCGGACTTTGGAAGATGTACTGATCGTAAAATGTCGTCGAAAACTAAGCCTAGGTATCATCGATTATTCCCGTTGAAGAGAACAGGAAGAAAGTGGGAGATAGCTGATGTAAGTCGCCTGCAACTCTGGAGAGAGGTCTTGGTGTGGGGTGGGTGATATAGAATTCTCCCGGATTGTTCGATATTTTTACGGCTTTCTGAAGATGTATTTCGTACGAGATCGAAAGAGGCAGTCGTTCTTTAGAGCATCATGTCCTACAGAATGCTTTTTACTCCTTGAAATTTCAAGAAAAGATTTTTTGCTCCTAGAATCTATGATTTATTTCAATGAGTAGTTGAAAATAATTCTCACCAACGCTTTCGGGATTCAAATGTATTTTGATAATAGTTTACATCTCTTCAAAGCATACAAATACTGCAAATATAAATCTAACTTTAATTTCTGAAGAACTACATAACGATGTTTCATCAAACGATCATGTTGGGGCGTTTTTCGTAGTTTTTCCAATAGTATGTATTTGTTTACAATTTTATATCAATTCATCTCACATATGACACCACATGTTTTCACATTTCATTCTCTCGACAGTTCAGTTCAAATTCGACGGCTCTTAGAACACGTTATAGAATTTCGCTTAGCCTTTAGTTTTTCATACATGAAAATTGCCGCATCGTAGTAAAACCGCAGTGATTACTGTGCACAATGGTGTTTAGTGCATCAAAGTTATAGTTCAACCCGCTACATTAGGATTCATTAGGATTATAGCTACACCCGCATTTTTATTCTGCCCAAGGAAGGTCGGGATTACCATCTTCATCCCGAGTATACAGTGGGAGTGCTGTTCAGGTTGAAATTAATCTTTATTTATCCTTCACCCTTCATAAGTTATGCCCGTTAATCGAAGATGAATTAGGCAATAACACACCTGGAATTAGCTTGAATTCCACAAAATTTAGTAAGTTCATTAATTACTACAATCCACTTTTAGCATTCATAGCACCTGTCCTTTGTAAGTTCGAATTATTAATAATTGACCAAAGGCCGTACCACGTCAATAAAAAATAGCTCTGCAATTCTCAAGCAAAATGGTTATTCCACGTAATAAAAAAAAGTAATTGTAGACACTAGAATAAAAACACAACCAAGTCAAACCGAGCTTATGAATGCCGCGGCTAAGATCGTTAACCAGCCAAATAGTACAGGTGTTCCATAAAATATAACCATTCAAAATGATTGTGCTCAGTGTCTCAGACAAAACAAAACCAATCAAAATGAAATAATGCATCAATCAGATTTATGGTATGCCTTGTGTTTATAGAACCATAAAAATTCAATTATAATATTGAAAAAAAAATCATATTTCCATAACAAGATATCCGATTCGACTGAAATTTATTTCGAAAATTAAGATTGATAGTGGATGTTTATGCAAAATTTCAAGAAGGTTGTATCGTCAGGACAAAAGTAAATTAATTTTTTTTGAATATTGATTTTTTACATATTCAATTTTTTGAATAATTTCTAAAATGTTCCGTGCTGAGATTTTTCATTCAAATACTTAGCATGAATCTATTGCTTCACCAATGAACGAGCGCTCAAAAGCACCTGCTTAGGTGCCGTATTCTCGAGAAGTGATATTCGAAAACGTATACGAACTTCATTGCGCGAGTCCCTGTTTTACCTGTAAAAATGCACACCGCGCAATGAAGTTCGTATACGTTTTGGACTATCACTTGTCGAGAATACGCCACCAGGACTTTCCTCACATTTTTTCGGATCGTACGTTAGTGCTTGTCACAATTTTTATTGTTGTTTTGAACACCTGGCATAATTCAATGAGATCTATCGAATAACTATCTGCGGTTTCAATACGTGCAATTTTTTGCAAATAACCCACAATTTATATTCATCGACACCATGCTATTGTCCCACGTACGCGAGATAATTTCCATAACAAAGTGTTGAAATAATGTTGAATAATGATATAAAATACAATAATCTGATTCTCGTACGCGAGAAACCATTGTTTACGGATGGTACGCTTTGAATTTTCCACAGAAGGCCAGCCAGCGCTCTTGTTAACTGAATTTATGTTCGAGGGCGGACTCGAATGGTCCTGGGAGATACTGATTTTCAGAAATATATTAAAATTTAATAAGCCGCGGCTTGCACTCTAGTTTTGCAACATTGCAAATCAAAATGCTTATCTCTAGCCAAAGATAAAGGAGTTAAAGATAGCAAACGGAGCGACTGCGATGATGTAAGCGCCATCTGTGTCAGGATTTTTTATCAAAATTCAGGAGAGTGGGTAAAATCAAAGATTGTAGAGGCCATTTTGAGCAAAACAAGGACATTTGAAAAAATTGACATAATTGCACGTCGGTTACCTCTTCGTAGTTTATTTTATTTGCGGTTCGTTTTTTGTTTGTGTTTATCTATTTTTTGTGTGTTTTAAAATTCAAATTGGTTCACGGAGCATATTGTATGATGATGAACTGCAAAAAAAAAAAAAAGGCCCATCCTGAACCTGAGAAAATGTGGGTATTGAAACTCATATCATGTGTCTCTGTTTCTCATTGCTTTTAATTTCAGACTGAAGAAATTGGAAAATACAGGGCAAGTCCTAAAATAAGTAAAAGAAGAAGAATTCCAGTGCTCTCAAATGGATATAGATTTCTGGGCGAAGAGATATTGATCTCAGCAGCTGTTATAGAATGTGCAGTGAGCATTTTCTATGATCAAATAAACAACAAAAAGAGAAGCACTATCCTGTTGAAATTTCCTTCGGTTTTCAATTCCATCTTCAAAATGTGGTTTATTTTTAATTTTTTCTATAATTCGTTAACTGATAAGTAAAAAAATTTTTTGTGTGGTAATGATTTCCAATACAACTGTAGCAATACAATATCGCATTTCATTAATATCAATTCATTTTAAACAATGTTAAGATGAAAAATAACATCCTAGTCACAATCAAAGCACTAGCTTTGTTTTATCGATCAAGATGTTTTTTCTGGGCTTCAACGTTTAAAATTGGCGTTCTTTCGACATATGACCTACCCCTCGGTATATACGGGGTCTTTATAAATAATTGTAACATCGTAGGTTGCTTTGGAAATTTTTTATCTTATCTACAAATTCTCTACAAATCTATAATTCCAGTCACATCATTCAATTTCTTTCGAACTTACCAGCCTTAACTCAAAGTATCGTTTATTTAAATTAAAGTTTACATCAGGATATAAATATTATAATAGTCCAACGCCAACTGCGCTGTTATAATCATTTATAGAGATCCTGTAATACTCAGTACCTCAAGTGTCTCGGTCAACTCTTGTTAAGACATGTTTTCAACTGTGAAACATTTCTTTAGTTCGAACTACATATATTATGTACGGTGTGCTCATTGGTTAGAAATTGCTTGATATCACTTGTAAATAGTCCTCTCAATTATAACTAATCGATCGTTGCTCTCATACGACATCTCTTCAATATTCATTCGAACTCGTGTATCAATTTTCTACAGCATATTTCTCATAATTTTAAATCCTTCTTTATGTATCAACTTTCTCCAAAACACTATTCATGAATATAATTATTAATTTTGTCAGCTCATTACAGTGCTCCTGTATTATGTATTTTCTTCGTCAGTTATCTGAAACCACCGTCACTTATTAATTTTACAATTTCGAATACAAAATCTGAACTCCCGTGAAAGTCAGCCATAGACGTATTGATTGTGGTACTGAAGAGATTTTTCAGTTCGTCGGTCATTGATTCGCACAGTTTGAATGAAGATTATCAAGACAGGGGCGACAGTGAAAAACAGGATAATTTCGTACAATATCAAAATCTAAAATCGAAGTTTCATTACCAACTTTTCAGTCCTAAGCATCAGCAGATGTTGAGAAATGCTCTTTAGTTATTCAATTTAATCTCGCAAATAGAACCGTAGGCTATATACCAAAAAGGATGTGTTTGATTTTCAGAGTCGGTTGAGACGCTTTCAGATGTATCAGCTATTTGAGAAACTAATAACCGAAATGCGCTGAAGTGTAGTATTGCATTTTGCAAACTACAGCAGTCAACTTCATTCATGGAACTCAATCAAATACGACGACTTAACCATCTCCATTCAAAGCGCTCGATATGCGAAAACTTTTGATGTATGAATCTAAAACTACCGTTCGGCAAATCGCACTCCGGATTACCGCCATTCGTTTCACTGTTCTCTTGGGAACTGGGAGTTAATTTCTGGAATCGAAACTTTACTTTTCCAACTGCTTAATTCTCGTGTAGATCTGTTGCATCTCGCTGATGCCGTCTGAACTTCTTTCTACCTTTACTGCGAGCTTGGAAATCGTTTAAAGGATACTTGCTGTAAAGTTTCGACCAGACATCATTAGTGTTTTAGATGATTCAGCTTGTTCCTGGCACGAAATCGATGTAAAAGTTTTAAGTCCTATAAAAGGAGCAAGGTTTATGGTGTGGTTTTCAGCGGGTCCAAGGAGGAAGTACGTGCGTCGAGAAAAGATGCTGGTACAGGGTTTTACCGAAAGATATTGATTACATTTCGATTTGAGGTGGTTATACATGTCTTTCCGTTGAATCTTATGATTTTCATCAATATATTACCCTCTGTAGATTGTAAATTATTGAGATGATTACATTCCTCCCCCGTCAACAGCACCACAGCTTGCTCTTGAGTTCCAAAGCTGCAATGACCTCCAGTATATGAGAAGGCTTCAATCAACAATTCAAGGCTAAATCCACTTTCCTCCTATAGTTTTCCTGATGTTTTTACTTCTTTTGAGCTGGCTCACAATGACGAGGCATTCTGTAACTATGTGGGCAGGAGTTTATTTCCCATCACCATAGATTCTGTTGAGCCCGTTCTCAACATATGCTTCCTTAGGTGACAGTTTCTGTTAGAAAGCCAGAGAAGAGGATAAGCTTAGGAATTACATTCAAACGAATTACTCCTGTAGTCAAAACGCTCATTCTATGATAAAAATGATATCTGTAACTTTAATTCAGTATTTACTCAACATTAAAGATACTGACATTCTATAACAAACAATTGAATGCGTGTAGACGACAGTGTAAAGTCAAGAACAGGGTGTTCAGGAGAAAAGTTTCTATAGTTAAAACACCACCAAGGCTTTCATTGGACCTTTTCACTTGTACAATACAAACATTATGAATAATTTCTTTTTAATACAAACTTTATCTCTCCGATTTACTAAGACGATGTGCTAATTTTTCTCAGTATTATATTATGTATTTAATAGCAAAATTCCTTCTATCGCCCAACCAACGGGCTATAATGATACTATAGATTCTATTGCTGTTGCATATTTATGCATGTTATTTATTTACAAAAGCGCAACAACTTGCTAATTATACGTATTATTGTTTTTTCGAGAACGAAAGAGGAACTAATCTGGCGAATTCTTCATGAAGGACATTGAAAAAACAGCTGTGTAAAGTGACGGTGATATGAATTATTCACACAGCTTTGGACAGCTGAATGGTGGTTTTTTTGTGACGGTAAAAAAGGGAAATGGAGTTCACTGCGACCGGTGTAGGTTAAGGTATTTAATAGTCAAAAGCTGCCAATACATTAATTGAGTTAATATAAACAATCAATTTTCAGGCATTTGAAACAACCTGCAGTGAATTTGTGAGATTTGAATACTATATTCTTTAGATCAAGTGGAATTTAAAGAACACATATAATTTTTTATTTTCCATTGTTCTTTTTTTTCAAATATCAAAATGCAACTTCTAGTTTCGTCACGTTTATTCAAACATATATCATATCATTCTTATATTAATTAATGACTTCCTTATAAGGATCTGAAAACTGATTCAAAAAGATCACGTAAGGTACACTTTAGGTGAATGTCAATTTTGTTTTAAGCCCTAAAAATCTCAAGTCATACTTCTGAGTAGGTACATGATCCTCATGAATTGTATCTTTATTAGCTATGTCTTCAGATCAGTAAAGAACATAAATAGGGTCGTCAGAAATGATCTCAATATTTATTTTCCTCCTGCTGTTTTTAAACATTTACGTAACTTTGTATTCTTATTGTTTTCAAGGTTTTTGCGCCAATTTTCGTGATTCTACTCCTCAATGTACCTAAGGGTGATAGAATTTTATTTACTTTGGGTTGATTATGGGTAGTAGGAAATAATTCAAATTTTTATTCTGTAAACCTATAATTAGTTAGATAATGTACCGCTACTGATAACCATAAGGTGGGTGCGACTCATTTCTTAAGAAAAATCCTATTGATCTCAGTTTATGACTCGGTTTATGAGGAAGGCACGTCTTGACAACTAGCTATGTTCTATATCGATCTGAGGCTTATGTCCATATGTGAATCAATTCCGAATTCCTTTTTATGTGAACTAATCTTCTATGCCAGAATGTTTATGGAGAAATACTGCTCATCCTCCATCTGGAAAAATTTATCATTATCCAGCATTTTTCTACCATCCACAAACATCCTTAAAAATCCTCAGTAGATAAATCTTCAGCTTGTTCAAAATCGACGATTCCTTTTTTACCGACCGAGAAGGTACCAGCGACATTTCTGCAGACCAAGATCCATGTTCCCGGGCTTGTTAGGGTGGTAGCACTGCTCGAGATCGATCTCCCCCCGATGTCCGACGTCCCCTCAAGAAAGAAACGAGAGATAACCGATGTCGATCGCAGATTAGATACTGGAACAATGCCGGGATTTATAAGGTCTACTTTATCGGCCGAGCAGCGCGTTTTAATTGGACCGGACTGTACGGCGACCTGTACAGTAGTTTTCGGACATGTTTAGGGCCCTGATTCTGGGCTTAATGGTCTTCAATTCCTACTCGTTATTGTGTAATAACATGGTATTATTTTTGGTATCGATTGGGGTTCGTTTTTGGTATTCGATGAGGCAGTGGCGTGGAACAAATTTGATCAAAAAGACCTTTCGGATATGTTGTCAGGGTCAACTCTTTCGTCCGCATGCAACCAATTATTGAAGTACTCTCTGGGTTTCTTGATCGCAATATCTCTAACAACAACAAGGCACCTAGCAGCCTGTGAATAAGAACCAACTTTTTCAGGCGAAGAAGGGGATCATCGTTGCCAGTACTTCACTCATGTAGAAGAAGAAGAAGAAGAAGAAGCATGTGTTTAAAATTGGCGCTTCGCCAGGGGGTGCCCCTGGTACAGAATTACTTCGATGTCAAAATCATAGAACTACAAGAAAGAACAGCACTTGACTTCCAATACTTGACAGATCATAACCATATACTCCGTTCACGAAAGGTTGAGCACATAGTAGGCGTTTTTTTATTTATCTGAAGTTGGCAGTATTTGCTGTCATAACGTGAAATAAATTCAATGTTGCCGACTGTACCCGGCCTCGTCCGACGAGCTTGCGAGTTATCAGACAACTCTATGCAATATTGACAACATTGCGTATCAATCTGAAAAGAAAATAAACATCATAACCTAAAATTTTAATATACACAGTGGAATATGTCAAATTATCATGGCCAACCGACGGCTCGACCTTTCGTGAACGGACTATACCTATAAAACTCTATACTGCTAACGTGACATAAATGTTGAAGCAATCTAGTTGCCATTTCTGATGGCCCCTTCAATCATCTGCCCATGTGCAAACTAGAAATTTGACAAAACGTCAAAAATAGAGCTTATAATTTTCAGTTATTTTCATTTGACAACTTAATTTAAACTATTCGAGGTATGTTTTGGCACCTGCGCAGAAAATTCATAGGGCCACGTGATCGCTGTTTCAATTTGTAATAGAGGAGTGGATTCATGTTAGCGGTATAGAAGTTTATAGGTATAAGATCATAACCCGACTTTAGACCGATATGTCATAACCTATGCCTCTTTTCCGTCCTCTTGTAATTTGAGTAATCTCGTATAATTATGCAGAATTTAAGTCATTGTTGAGGTCTGCGGTAGTACGTGGTGAATTGTGATCTAATAATATGTATTTTCATTAGAGTCCGACCGAAACTGGTTTCCGGCCGAAACAGAAACCGAAACCGAACTTTCGGCCGTGGCTTCAGTTTCGGCCGAAACAGAAACGAACCGAAACTCACGTGATCGAGTATAAAATTCCTTAGAATTGTTGAAATACCAAAATTTGTTGCATTTTAACCCATTTTTCTGCATTAATTCGGACATTAATGGAAACACAGTATATTAATTTTGTTGTGATCATTATATTTGATATATTATGTAACATAAAAATTATCAATATTTTATAAATTTTTTAAATTTGGAACTGAACTTGAGTAAACATTTAAATAGAAAACAGCTTCAAAATCAAAAAAACAAAACTTCTGAGTACATATCTCATATTTAGGGTTACTTTTTTGGTTTTTCATGTAATAAATATTCAAATTAAAAAGTCTTATATTGTACGCCAAGAAGAGCAGTTTGTCTACGTTTTCGCCACGTAAATGTATGCGACGATCTGAGTATATTTGGCCAGCAGCACTGAGCGACAACTTACGAAATCAGTTTCGGTTTCGGCGAAAGTTTCGGCCAATTTTGGCCGAAACCGAAACTACGGCCGAAACTTGATTTTTGGCCGAAACTCGGCCGAAACCGAAAACGAAACGAACATTCGGTCGGACACTAATTTTCATATCCTTTCAGTACTTTGTTGATTAACCCCTCCACGTTGAGCGTGGGTACTTTGTCCGATGGATATTATCGATTGGAATCGTAATTTTATTATGTTCATAGGTATTATTTAGATCTCTGTTAATGTAGTGAGACATATATTCTGTTTCTTTAGTTTTGTTTCTATATCCCGAGTCTTATTGATTCAGTCAATTCATACGATCTGAAGTCATTTTAGTCCTTTTTCAGAATTTCGATTTACTTTTTACCTCAGACCTCTCATTGATTGGAGGATATATATTTCATTTAATTTTATTTCCGCCGACCTCGAAATAAAAGGTGATTTTAATGTGTACGAAATTGATCATTAATGACCCATATTAATGCTCAATTTTTTGGCTATTTTAATGTGCAATCCTCATGGCAACCGTTCACAAAGTATTCAGAAGCACTACGAAATGTCAAAACTCTACTGAAACATAGATACATAGAAATTTCATTTGACAAATGTATGTCTTGTGCAGAATGAAAATGTATTTCAATCAAGAATTCATACACATATCATATTGAGATCGTCGGAAAAATCTTGTAATAAACTCGGTTATAATCGAGCGACTAATGGTCTCGAACTATTAAAGCGTTCGCTCCGCTCACGCTTGACCATTAATCACTGTCTTTAATAACCTAGTTTATTAATAACTATTTTTTTGACGAGTACTTTAATTTTTTGGGTTTACATCGTCTGATGTGCATTTCTGAACAGCTCGGTATAAGTAGATCTGAATTGCCCGTTTATCCTGTCAACCATAGATACTTTTCATAAGATGGTCTTAATTGCCTTCGTTTGGTTAGTCATCGTTAGTTAATTAGTTAACTTTTAGTCTACCCGTCAACTCTTGTTCAAAGATATTCTCAGCGGTGAAATACTTCTTTATTTTGAACTGAAACTTGTCCAGTATGAACAACGGTAATCAATTTGAATCTTATACAGTTCATGTGTATTGCATTGCGTTTATTAGACAGCTTTCATTAATTTGACTTCTTTGTATGTTATATGTTACTGCTCATGAAAGAATTTCATAAAATTGTCATTCATCAGAATGCTCTTATTAGTCAACTTGTTGCAATGCCTCTTGATACTTGTGTTGTAATAAATAATGTGAAGTTTTATGTATCTTCATATCAACAATCTGGAACCACCCTCATTAATTGATTTCACAATTGTGTATTACAAAATCCGAAACACCCCGATTTTGAACAGCATGAACACCAACCAGTTTCCTGGTAATGCTGTATACAACCCAGATTCGCATTCACATCACAAGACAGCGCCTCACGTAGACCCACGGTGGACACAGAACGCAGTTACATATCACAACTACTTTATTACCACGGCAACGGAATATTTTTCTCGCTCATACATAACTCCACACCGAATGCAGCGCAAAAACGTTGAATTAGTACGTTTCGAGTCGCACACAAAAAGAGACTCCGGCATTTTTACGAAGACCGGGTTGTATATTGACTTACGCATATTTAATATGGCCCTATTATACGCGGCGTAGTCACGGTATCATATATTTTTAATTAAATTTATCTTTTATTGGCCGGTTTGCACGCAAATGGACCGTTTAGTATTTTAAATAACTCCAAATACGACAGTGGCTTCTTTTTCGCGTTTACATATTTCATGCATCGTGAAGATACACTGCTCGACAACTATCGAGTCACACATACAGGTTTGGCAATTCACATCGAAAAAATACGATATACAATGCATCACACAGAGAATTTTGCAGGCAAGTTAAGCAGATGTATATTCTAAAGTTTCATGTGCTGTAACTGACTGAATCCAGCGTTCTTATTGCAATAATGTCTCTCTTATCGTTGGGGAGAGTTCAATTCAGGGATATGGCAGGTAACCGCAAGTACTTGAATTCATAACCAACATTGCTATAATAGTTGAAACAGAATACGCAATACCGTAGTCATATTGCTATGAATTTGGGAGATAGCAATATTGCTTGGATAACATGAATTATAGCAATATGCGAACAGAATCGCACCGAATATTTTGTCTCTATCATGTATCTACATAATATTTAAGTGTTTGCTATATGCCAAAGAAAACGAAAAGAAATGGACAAAGTTGTCTGATTAACATGATTATAGAACTAGAAATCAAGATATTCCACATAAAACTCAAAAGTTTGAAAAATCCCCAATGTACCACTGTATAAAATAGACACTTCCCTTCCTAAATATCTGAAATCTCTCAACTTCTTTATGTTTAAGACCAAGGAGCAATGTCAAACTTATATTGTTACCTAAATGTTATTACTCTGTAGACACTGTAGATGAGTTTTACCGAGATTGTTCTATTTGTTCTCGAATAGTTGATGAAATATGAAACGTATTTATATTTGATTTCACTTGTCTCATACACAAGGTGTCTCAACGCATCAATAATAGTATATTATGCAACGAGCGTATACTGATAGCTATTAGGCGAGTGGCCCACATCTCCGAGTGAATAATAGCCATTATACGCGAGTAGCATACTATACTTTATCCACGACCACTTAAATATTTCTTGAAGATTTTAACATTTGGTGACCGTGACAAGACACTGCTAGGAAAAGCGTGGAAGAAGTCAAGTTGGTACATGAGAAATTTTTCGAGAACTTGTCATTGTATATTTTGTAATAAAAATTGCTTTTGTTGATATAATAAAAGAAGATTTGGCCCTCGATTGACAAGTTATACCCATATTTGTTAGTTGGAGTACTTCAGAATACTGAACAAATATCAATTCAAAGAAATTTTATGAAGCAGTGAATAATAACTCATTATTTACTTGTGATTATTGGGTATTATCATGGCCGAGCAAACAGACGTAATGGGCATATTTCACAATACTCTTGGATAAAGATTATCATTATTGATATTTATTTTTTATACCTCTACAATAGTACGGGGTGTCAATTCTCGGGATCACTCGCTCACGAACGTATACGTGAGTGAGTGAGTAACATCGAAGAAATTGTTCGAAACAAATTAATTCCTGAGGATATAGTCAACTAATCGTTAAGACGAAAGTGTACATTCATTTTGAACGGATTAAATCATTACAATTCCAAGAAATGTACTCTCAAGATGTCACGAACGTATCGTTCTTTGAGCGAGTGATCCCGAGAATTGACACCCGGATCGTCAAATAAAGCCATGCTCTGGGAAATTTTCATTATTTCAACCGATCTTGACTTAATAATGAAAATATTAACAGCAAATGAAAAAATTTTGCATTTTGATAATTCTGTCATCATCATCATCACCAGTTTACATTTTATTATTTACTGGGGGATATTTGGCAAAAACCTAGTTGCTGCGGTATCGAATATACTATAATGGGGGTGGCAATTTCCCTGAAGATCTGAAAAAAATTTTTAGAATAGAATTGGAACTACATATTATCACAATAATATAGGTACGTAAAATACAATTCATAAATTATATTTTGAGTTTCTTGACAAAGTTTTATGCTTTTTTTTCTTATGTTTAGGGAAATGGTGTGCTATAGGTACTTTCGATTATCAGTGATCCTTAACAACTACCGGGTGGCCCACCACTGACGCGATGGTCATTTTGAGAGTGTGAGTGATGATATTTTAAAAAATCCTTTTTGTGGCGAGTGTCGGTAATCAAATGCACAATTTGAAATTATTTCCATACAGGGTGTTCCAATACAAAGATGCAGACCAAAGTTACACTTGTTAAATGTGACACCCTATATAGGTATTACCTCAAAAAAAAAGAGGCAAGCTGAAATTATGATGAATTTTTTCAGATCACTCTGTACATTCGATGCATCATTTACGAGAAAATCGCGAAAAATATTTTCTGAGTAGACATATTAGATAGCCCCATAAAGAGAAAAAATTGAACTCTGGAATGTACAGAGTGATCATAATTAATTTTCAAACATCTACTACGAATAATGGTTAAGAACTTTCTTATTTCAAATGACACGCCCGGTATTTTTTTATCTCGTTGAACGCAAAAGACAACAAGTTTCTTTTTCTTCAGAGGAGTAGAAAATATGTCTTCTCAGAAAAATGCCTGTATCGCTTGCGTAACTGGTTCCTTTATAAATTGGTAATTAAAATGACTCCATATTCTGAATTCGTGGCGATATTCTCATAAATGGTGCATCAAATGTACAGAGTGATCTGAAAAAACTCTTCATAATTTGAGCTTGCCTTTCCATTTTTGAGGTCATATATAAGGTGGTCTGTATCTCTGTATTGGAACACCTTGTTTATATGGAAATAAAAAATTTTAAATTGTGCTTTTCCTTACTCTACACAGACCACGCCCGGTATTTTTTTATCTCGTTGAACGCAAAAGACAACAAGTTTCTTTTTCTTCAGGGGAGTAGAAAATATGTCTTCTCAAAAAAAATGCCTGTATCGCTTGCGTAACTGGTTCCTTTATAAATTGGTAATTAAAATGACTCCATATTCTGAATTCGTGGCGATATTCTCATAAATGGTGCATTAAATGTACAGAGTGATCTAAAAAAAACCCTTCATAATTTGAGCTTGCCTTTCCATTTTTGAGGTCATATATAAGGTGTTACTTTGGTCTGTATCTTCGTATCGGAACACCCTGTTTATATGGAAATAAAAAATTTTAAATTGTGCTTTTCCTTACTCTACACAGACCACGCCCGTTATTTTTTTATCTCGTTGAACGCTAAAATTAATTTCGATACTTTCTTTATAAGGTTTTCCTATACCTTAACCTGATTCTCGATTTTTTTCTGACGGGTCGAAGGACCGTGCGTCATGAAAATAACATCTGTTACCAATATTGTCGCTCTTTTAATTTCTACATTACTCGAGGCCCGAGCCAAGGGGTTTTTTGTAAAATTTATCACGAATATCTGTGCCATGTGGGTAAATACGCTATTTTGTCCTTTTTTAAAGTAGGAATAAGGTTGAATATTGAAAGACTGAATCATGATATTGTGATATTTCTTGTTCTCAATTTTTAGGATGCCCAAATAATCAAAAGATATAACGCTCAAACATCGCCATGGAACATAAACAATATAAGCAGAGAATAATATAAATTGATTTGATCTTGTCTTCGTTCAAAGTAAATACAAGGAAATGGTATAAAAAAGAGCATTCATGGTTAGCTATTTCGCCCTATTGAGGATCATCTGCACGGAGAATAGCTCTGCATAATACGAGGCTTTCTAGGATCTATAATACTGAATGGCACAAAAACTATTTAGAAAAAGTTCTCAGGATATCGAATTTGAATAATCGCGCAAAAGCTTCTGAACAATTCTCGAATATTCAATTTATACTCACCACATTCTAGCTCCTTTGGATTAGGTATTGGTGGAACTTCTGGACGAATATTTTCTGGACGAGGAGGAGGAATACGATAGTTTACAGCACTTGATTGGGCTAGAACTGAAGCGATGCCAATGGAAAGGAATAAACCTGAAAGTCAAGAATTCCAATAATTAATGCATAATTTGGCAAGAGTGCGTTGCCAACAAAAATTTATAGTTAGTTGAACGAGTATAGAATCGATAGATGAAAGGAGGTACCATTTGAAATCAGAAATTAAGTATGCATGTATGATGTGGCAACAGTGTCAACTTGAAAATATTTTGGACTTAGAGTTCCCTTGTCTCTAAGACGCCACCTGAAATTTCAGAACGAAATATTCGCTAGTTCTCCAGAAACTTCTAGAAGGCCAAGTTATAATCTGCTGTATAGGTTTGGAAATTTTGTGGTTCAGTTAAACACTTGTGTATTCCAGAGATTTACGTGTGCGACTCAATTCAAGCAATATTGTAGGCAATCAAAAGTACGAGTGTTACGGGCAACCTGACGCATTAAATAATTCCACTCCCAGCGATAAGAAAAAAAAACACTATAATATTGCAATCGTACATCAGTCAGCAGTCAGTTTCGTGACACGTAAATCTCTCGAAAGCACAAGTGTTCAGGTGGACCGCAAAATTCTCTGTCTGATGCATTGTATCTATATCGTATGTTTTCGATGTTAATTTGTAAACCTGTATACAAATAAAACGATCAAATACAGCAGAACTTCCCTATTACGAAAGCGCTCAATCCGCAAAAAAATTCGTTATAAAGCAATTTCGTTATACAGATAATTTGTTTCTATAGTCGCGGTCGACTCCACTGATAAATTTAAGTTTATCATTCAAACTTAAGCACTCTCCTTTTAGACATTCTCACACATCTATTCACACTAGCTTTATGGTTATATGTATTGAAACCAAACAGCCAGGCGTGTATTTAAAACTGTTTCAGAAGAATCTTTCTGTCCCCGGTAATGATTTTATTATTTATTTCGTACCTCCGGAAAAATTTTGGAAAAATCCAACCTTATACCTTCTTAAGATAAAGAAAAAATGACAAACAAAAATTCTTTGCCTTTAAGGAGGCTAACCTAACAAATTTTGAAACATAGATAAAATGAAAATAGTAATCATCGAAATGAATACAATCTTCAATTTATAGGCTCACAGAACCTTCTTCATGCGGACTGGGATGATTTATTCAAGATGTTGTCAATGAGGGAAGAGACAGACCGGTTTCGGCCTTATTAGGCCTCGTCAGTGTCCCATATCCTCAGAGACAACATCGTATTGAAAAACTTCTACATTTAAGACCACTTGTAAGACTCTATCATTGACAACATCTTGAATAAATCATCCCAGTCCGCATGAAGAAGGTTCTGTGAGCCTATAAATTGAAGATTGTATTCATTTCGATGATTACTATTTTCAATTTATCTATGTTTCAAAATTTGTTAGGTTAGCCTCCTTAAAGGCAAAGAATTTTTTGTTTGTCATTTTTCTTTATCTTAAAATCACTTGGCTTCACAGCCGCCAAAAATTGGGTGTTTCCATCACTCGGAGAAACTTGCATGAAGGCCCTGATGTAGGACCACTGCTAACATCTCAAAGAGTGAAGAGGAAGTAATCAGTGCTTTCATCATGCGATCTGTGATGATTGAACTTCTCATTTTGACACTACTCACTACTAAATGTCACCATCTGTAGGATAATACTCGATAGAGTCTTACAAGTGGTCTTAAATGTAGAAGTTTTTCAATACGATGTTGTCTCTGAGGGATATGGGACACTGACGAGGCCTAATAAGGCCGAAACCGGTCTGTCTCTTTCCTCATTGACAACATCTTGAATAAATCATCCAGTCCGCATGAAGAAGGTTCTGTGAGCCTATAAATTGAAGATTGTATTCATTTCGATGATTACTATTTTCAATTTATCTATGTTTCAAAAACTTATACCTTCTTACCAATACCCATTCAAAGAGTGATGTTCTTCAAATATTCGTTATAGAGTGAAATTTACTTCATATTAGAGGGTGTTTTTAACATGGAATTTGGATTCAAGTCTTGTACGAAATTCGTTATACAGATGTTCGTTATAGGGAAGTTCTCCTGTAGTTATAAAAAGGAAATTATTATCTAGGTATACTTAAATTACTTAATTTTTTTACTGATAGTTCTTCCATATTGTCGACAAATTTATTATTGAGTATCACCAAGTCCATCACTGATTTTAAATTCGACATTACGAATATTTCCTTTTATGATTTCATACGATACACGTTGCACCAAAAAATTAAATAACATTTTTTCAACTGAAATAGCTGTTTAGGATGTAGGATGTTTATGATGACTAGTATGAATTTTAACGGATTCATAACACCGATATTATGCAAAGGTATGGCACGTTTTGTTTTCCTTGTGGTATATGGTATACCTTATACCTATTCATTATTAGTTAGCACTAGTCGATTCAATGTTTTAACTATTCAATTCTAAAACATTTTTATCTTTATCAGCGCTGGTTATAAAAAAATATCAAAATTTCTTGTTTTCAACCTTTTGAAATAACTTACCAATAATTGCACTGAGTTGTTTCATTTTGTTTGTTTACGAGTCTGCAGAATTGAAACTTTAATATACCTGTTTTCAGCTCACTGCGTGGGGATTAATGACTTTTTACAACAATTTCAATTCAAAATTTCATTGGTGCAAAGAATAGGCGTTCATAAAACCAAGTGGTCGTTTTGATGAGTAAACCAAATGTTGATTAGTAATTACACCGAGGAAAATATCCATTTCGATTTCAATTGAACTACTTTATTAAACTTCAGATAATTACCACACTAGGAAAATCCATCACTTCACCTAGTCATCTGTTTATTTCAATTCAAGTATGTTTTTTAATTTTTTTTCATTTGTGTTTTCCCATCATTATCAAGTTACTTGTAGTTAAAATTTATCCTATTTAATGCTTATATTCCGGAAAAATTATTTGCCAGCTTCTTGCTTGCTTATAAAAGCGAGGAAGCAATTGATGGCATATGCTAATCGAAGGTGTGGATTTCACTTTTATTTACTTCTAGACAGCGCATATTTTGAATGTTCTATTGGTTCGTCTTACCTTAAGATGATACTTATTTGTGCTGTGCGTGCTACATTACGAATTTTACATCTATCTAGGTAAGCAGAATCAAAAACACCATATGGGAGCACCTGCAATTGAACTGTTCGTATGATTATTCTGGTATATTGTGTTTGCTAGAGCCTTTTAACATCTATACTTCGGAAAATATCCCATATTTCAATACATTAAACTATTTCGATCCTAATATTATTGAATCACACCTTCTGAGAATCTATGTGCAACTCACCAATAGATATGAGAAAATGTATAATGTGTTAATTCATTCAATATTTAAAGATTCAATCGAAGGAAGTTCAATGCAGGTCTCTTTACATAAGGTGTTCATTTGTAAAACTTGAAATGTAGCACGCACACCACATAAATAAAATGTAAATCGGAAGATACAAAACATTTTCTCTAGAGAAAAATATGGGGAAATACTATTTCATATTATTGAAAGGAAAACAATCTCAATTCAACAGGAATAAAATGATCATGATTTTGTATTAATTATAGCGTGACATTCATTATTAGACAGTATAATGATTCCAAATATTTGGGTTGCTGGAAATTACACTGAATTCTTCGATTCGAATGATTCTGGTTGAGTAAAACATATTTCTTCCACAGATATTCTTTCGTTTCGATTGTGACGAGCTTTGTATTAAATTTTCCACCCTGCGTCAACCTTCTTCTACCCCAATTAGAAGCGTCTGAATTTGAAATGGAAAGAAGAAGGTGTGGCATATAATTTAAACTGAAAAAAATAAGAGTTATCGGGTAACAAGTTTGATCGTCATGAAAAAATGTCCACTGTAAAAGTAAAGTGAAATAAAGTCAGGAATCTTGGGGGTATCTTAATCAATAATAATTGTTCACTATATTCTGGTCACTATATTATTGGTCCTATTCTGCTCAATACTACCCCAGATGGAGGTAATTCATTTTTATTATATTTTCTTCCAATATAAACAACTTCATAGGAGCTTCTCATATCAGGTATGTGCTTCTTTTTGAGCGCTCGATCTACTTTAACGAGTCGTTTTTCCCAATTGACATATTTCCATAATAGGATATCCGATTCCGGTGAAATTTCTATTGTGAATGAAGATTGATATACTGAATTTTCGTGCAATCTTTTGTGGCCATAGTGCTAGCAGAACCATAAAAAATTCAATTGAAATATTGAAAATTTAAATCTTGAATAATTTCCAGAATTTAATTCCGATTATGTATGTTGAGATTTTGCTTTTATACAGGTGTTTCATTGGGAAAGGGAAATACTTCACAGGTGCATAGGTGGCACCAAGACGGTTCTAGGGATACCCCATTTATTGGGTCTCACTGTCTTTGTAGCCGAGATACAGGGTGTTTTATGAATTTTGCCCGTTCTCTTCCTGAGGCCGTACCAGACGAACCACCTGGTATATTTTCTTCATATTTGGCAAATATGTTCCTAATTGAGAGCCCAAACATATCATGCAATAACCGCCTCGAAAATCCAGGTCCGGGTTAACAAAAAATTATGAATCGTTTGAATCCTCGAAACAACACCCTGTACATCGGAATTTTGAAAATCTGTTTTAAAATTCGAAAATACCACTAAAAACTGAACTGAGACGTACACTTCAAATTTTCGCGCAGATAGTTTCAATGCACAAATTTTCAACGTAAAAGTGAAGTTTTTAAGAACTAAGATACCTGAAAGTGGTTTGAAGTGACTTTTAACAATGAATTATCAACAATATTGAATCCATAATTATTTCAATATTACTTTGTAATTCATTTCCACATTAGTTTTCATTTATTGGGATGAGTTGCATTAATACGTATAATAATTATGGATTTCAATATTTTGATAATTCATTGTTAAAAGTCACTTCAAACCACTTTCAGGTATCTTAGTTCTTAAAAACTTCACTTTTACGTTGAAAATTTGTGCATTGAAACTATCTGCGCGAAAATTTGAAGTGTACGTCTCAGGTCAGTTTTTAGTGGTATTTTCGAATTTTAAAGCAGATTTTCAAAATTCCGATGTACAGGGTGTTGTTTCGAGTATTCAAACGATTCATAATTTTTCGTTACCCGGACCTGGATTTTCAAGTATAACGGCTATAAAAAGGAAAACCAATGTGAAAATGAATTACAGAGTAATGTTGAAATAATTATGGATTCAATATTGTTGATAATTCATTGTTAAAGTCACTTCAAACCATTTTCGGGTATCCTAGTTCCTAAAAACTTCACTTTTACCTTGAAAATTTGTGCAGTAAAACTTTCTGCGCGAAAATTTGAAGTATACGTCCCAATTTAGTTTTTAGTGGTGTTTTCGCATATTAAAACAGATTTTCAAAATTCCGATGTACAGGGTGTTGTTTCGAGTATTCAAACGATTCATAATTTTTTGTTAACCCGGACCTGGATTTTCGAGGCGTTTATTGCATAAATGTTTGGGCTCTCAATTAGGAACATATTTGCCAATATGAAGAAAATATACCAGGTGGTTCGTCTGGTACGGCCTCAGGAAGAAACGGGCAAAATTCATAAAACACCCTTATCTCGGCTACGAAGACAGTGAGACCCAATAAATGGGGTATCTCTAGAACCGTCTTGGTGCCACATATGCACCTGTGAAGTATTTCCCTTTCCCAATGAAACACCCTGTATATTTGATATCGTTTATCAGAAAAGACTTTTCTTTGAGTGTTTTCTGTTGGTCAGTGTGTAGCCTCGACTTTGGCAAAATAAGAACGAGAAGCAGGAGGCCAACATCCCGATTTATAGCTTCTACCACTTGTCGATGAAAATATGGATCGAGTCGGCTTTGCATACAATGGTAGCAGGTCCCGATTGTTATCTTTCGTGCGGCCAACACTTTTTGTTATTCCCGCGTTGTCTTCGGTCCTAAAATTATGCAGCTCTGCATCGGTGGGTCTCATTAATAGTCAATGTATGTACATAGCGTATAGGTGTCCGATTAAAATGAGGATTGTTTAATGCTGGTTCTGCAGGTTCTCGAACTTGATATTTCGGGTTCCTGAATTAGAATTTCAGATTTTTCCAGATTTACGCCTTCTCGGTTACCGTCCTGGACGAAAACTCACATCACTTCGCATCGAAAAGAAATGATATACAAGGTATCAGACAGAGAATATTGTAAACAAGTTGAGCAGAGGTATATTCACGTGCTGTAACTGACTGTTGTCTTATTGCAATAATGTAGTTATCTCTCTCTTATCGTTAGAGAGGCTTGATAAGGCAACCCCACGTACTTGAATCGAGTATCACGGGCAGCCTGACACATTGAATAATCGATGCGCGTACTGCAGGTTCCCTACCATATTACCACTTCCAACGTTAAGAAAGAAACAACAACAATCAATTTCGGATAGGGTAAAAGCTATAGCGATTGACACCTTAAGGGCATGGATACTTTCAGTAGGCGAATTCGGTTCCTTATTTTACTGTAACACCATGGTTATTATTACGGAACTATAGTTGAATGTTGCTATTTTGGTATTACCTTCAAACTTTCAATGAATATATCGATTGAATATTCGAGGAGACACCAATTTCGTCGTAATCACATATTTGATAGTCATTCACATACTTCGATAGTAATTGACACCCAGTATGATTGTCATTGGCATAATTTCATCTCACTTTTGCGACTGCACATCATTGCGTATATTTTCCGATTTTGTTCTCTTTCATATTAGTTGATGTGAGTAAACCTTTCAATGATTTATGTCAATCACTGTTCAATGTAATAGTATTGACATAGTTATTGACAAATGGTTTAAACTCAATATATTGATCATTGAAAAATTACTTACATCAATTAAATATTTCTTGGAAGCTTCCAAACATAGAAAACATCTAACGAATATGAAACATAAAAAAATCTAAAAATATACGCAATTGTATCAGAGCTGTGCCGAAGTCTTGTGCTTAGTGCTCGTGAAAGCACTCGAAGCACTTTTGTGCTCGTAAGCATAGTGCACGCGAGCACTAGAGTGAACCAGTGCTTAGCGCGAATGTTTTGAAAGGGCTTGTGCTTAGTAATTCTAAAAGTGCTCCTAAGCATCGCAGTGCTGCCGAGCAGTTTCAGAAATTACCAAGCACTAAGCCCTTTATGGACTTGGCGGAACGTGAAAATGACGGACTTTCGCCTGATTGGAATAGTCGAAGAACTGAAATATTAATTTTTTTCGTTCAACTTTTATGGATATCTAAGTTGTTGAGTTTTTCCTTCATTATAAACCTCGGTGTTAAAAAAAACGATCTCTCTGTTTGTTATGGAATGGAACAAGTCTTTATGTTTCCATTATTTGACACGGAGAACAAATGTTATGATGTATGTCGAAATTTTGTTGGGAATTTTCATGAAGAAATGTTTTTTATATACGATGCAAGTTTCTATAATCATGCTTTCAAGTTATTTATTGGCGACTATTCAAGTTACAGTCTGTTCACTTATTGAATGACATAAAGAGCTCAGAAAACGTTTTTTCATTGCAGACAGCATTTTTTTGCTTCGCCACAAGAAAAATTTTCATCTTATTTGTGTCAAGACGTTATTGTCTTTCTATAACTTTTCGACTTACATTTTCTGTTTCGAGGCAACATGCTATTATTCCAATTTTTTTCATATGACGTCATGGTAACTTTATGTTTGTCTGTGAACGACAATATTGGACTTGCCGAGAAGAAACTATTGTCAATTTCAATTATGCCTTGTTCAAAACAGATAAACACTCGAAATAAAACATCAAGACATTAAATCAAATTTCGAACTGAGAGACATTTGGATGGAAAATACAAGGTTCATTTTGAAAAGTGCTAGTGCCCGGTGCTCGTGTAAACGAAATACCCTCCAAAAGTGCTTAGTAATCGCGAGCATTCCTTAAAAAATAAGGGCTTAGTGCTCGAGATTCCGGAGCACTTTTCAATAGGGCTTAGTGCTTTGTGCTCGAAGCACTTTTCTTCAGTGCTCGGCACAGCTCTGAATTGTATGCAGTCGCTCTCCTTAGGTAAACTCTAACATATACACTTATTGGCACTACTGCAAAATCCAATATCTAATGATGCCGTTTTCAGGATGATAATCTGAGAAAATTGAACTCGACATAAATAGAAATAAAACATTCTGAAATAGGTAGTGACAGGTGAAGAAACCTTATAGATACAACCAATAGTTTATTAAATCGGTATATATGTGCACAGTGTTAATCACTATAAGGGTGTCAATAACTGAACCTTTCACCCTATTTTGTTGATGGCAACTTCAAAAATTTATTTTATAGACCTCGAATGATCCACCATTCACCGAAATACCGGTTTTCGAATGGAAAAGCATTCTTCTGTCGATCGTCGAGATCTCAGCAATCAATGATATTGCACAGAAAATTGAAGGCGGGGTTTGAAAGCTAAAAGAAAATTCTTTTTTCTGTAAGTAATTAATTTTTTGGGAAAAAACTGCTCACCCTTGTCACATCCGATTTGAAAATGCAAGAAAAATGAGCTGGTTGTAGTTTTATCAGATTTTATATAGAATAACTTCTCAAAAGAAACAACATTCCCATAAAATCGAGAAAAACTGAATATATTTATTTATTCAAACTTTCCATTGGAGAGATGAAAGATAACTCAAAAACGCTCGAAATACTAATTATCAAAATTTCTAAGGCGGAGAAACATTTCAGTCAGTTCTTATCGAATGTTTCGATAAAATTAAATTTTCAGAACGTTCAGCTACCGGAACGCGGCCTACTCAGTCGTATAACTCCTTGAGGAAAACAAGAACGTTCCTCCATTTTGTATTTTAATTAAGATACTGTAACGATAACAATCTGCCTCTGTATTCAATGAATTTTTGAGTGTTTAATATTCATAATTTCAACAGTGGATAATATATTCCCTCATCGCATGCCAGCTGGTATTAACATAAATTTACTTATCGCCATTGCTAATAAGAGTTTCCAGCAGTTTTTCTTCTTTGTCTGAAGTTTACACAAAACTCATTAAAATGGTTTTCATTTTAACCACACGTCGATTAGCATAGATGTTCTACCACACTATTATCGTTTATACTTCTGCATTGTTCAACACGATAAACTATTGTTGAAATTGCCTAGAGATGTGAATCATTCATACGTGTTTATAGTTTTTGGAATCACCTGGTTCTCACGCTATGACTCTGAGGTCAGTTGTTTTCAATAACTATGGGAAAATGGAAAAATTTAACTCTTACATTCAACGACAGTTTTATACTTGCAGTTTTTCTTAAAACAAGGACTTTATGATGTGGATAGGACTAGGGTAATTGAATCCAAAGATTAAGGAGAGAAAGATAGGAAACTGAGCGACTACGATGATGTAAGAGCCATCTATTTGTCAGGATTAAGTACTGAAATTCAGGAGAAGGGGTAAAATCAAAGATTGTAGAAGCCATTTCGATCGAAGCAATTCTTATTAACATAAATTGAATGAAATTTTTAATATATGTATTAAATTCTCGCGAGAAAAAAGTTCAGATTAGACTCAAGGGGTTGATTCCTCAGATCATTCTATGGAAAAAAAGTTTTCATAAATGTAGGTCCGAAAATGCATTGTTTTCAAAATACAGGCTGTTAAAGTTATACTTAAAAACCGACTCAAAAAATTATTACATCACTGAGGAATTTCAAACCGATAACTATTTTTGAATTGATTTGATTTGAATTCCTTCAATTTGTAACCAAATACTTTTCATCTTAACTCTTATTTGTAGTAACATCATGAAGTAGAGAAGCTACGATAATTCGTTTTATTTTTTCATCTAACAACGGCGGCACACACGAAAAGAGACATGAAAATTCTTGGCACAAATTGATCGAAAATTTCAGAAAAGATCGCAGGATTTAAACCATAGTAAATTCAATTGGAATATTGCAAAAAAAAATTTCTTTAACAATATATTCGATTCTAATGAAATTCATTTTGTCAATATACTGAATGATCATGGAAAATTTCAAGAGCATCGCATCATAACCACATAATTTTAATTTTTTGATTGTTTTTATATATTTCACTTTTTGAATTTATTTTCCAGAATATAATTCCGATCCTGCTGATATTTTGCATTTTTTTATTTAATATCAATCTCAAGTCCTATACAAAAATTCGAGGTAATAGCCTCATTGTTCTACTAATAAACGAGCGCTCGAAAGCACTTGCTCAGGACTTTCTCAAATTTTTTAAGTAAAACTTCAACATCCTCTATCTATAGTCCAGTCAATTTGTGCTCAAAAGAACCCCTAGCAGGAAAGTTCTGGGGTAGTTTTGATTTTTTCGATTTTTTATGTTTTTTGGGGTGCTGAATCCGAATCTGAGGTTTGCAAACAAAATTTCGTGAGGGAACATTGAAAAAAATACAAAAAAAGAGAAAAAGTCTCATTCTTTGGCAGTTTTCTGCTTATAACTCGGAAACTATCAACTTTTCGTGAAAACCTTTCTATACAAAATGAAAGTACGTGAAATTTCCTACAAATTTTATCACCACAGCTTGTTCTGCGACAACCCGTTCTGGCTCAAATTATAGTTGAAATGAGGTATTTTCTATGACTCAATAAATGAAAATAAATTAAATTCCGTGGTTCCGATGATGCGAACGTCTTGAAATTTTGCATGAACATTCAGTATATCAGTCTCGATTCACAAAAAAAAATTAACTCGAATCGGATATCTTGTTATGGAAAAATAAAGATTCTTCTTTTCAATATTCCAATTCAATTTTCTATGGTTCTCTTCACACTATCGTCACACAATTTTGCATAAGGCTTATTATGAGCATGTTGCATTTGGCCGCACCATTTCATTTCGATTGGTTCAGTTTTATCTTGGATATTGAAGAACAGAAATTTTGAATGGCCATGTCTTATGAAACATAGAATATGGCCATTCAAAGTTTTTGTTCCACAATATCTCAGACAAAACGAAACCCATCGAAATGAAATGTTGCGGCCATATGCAAGATGCTCATAAGAAGCTTCATGCAAAATTTGGTGGCCATAGTGTGAACAGAACCATAGAAAATTGAATTGGAATATTGAAAAGAAGAATATTTATATTTCCATAACAAGATATCCGATTCGAGTTAAATTTTTTTTGTGAATCGAGACTGATATACCGAATGCTCATGCAGTATTTCAAGACGTTCGCATTATCGGAACCACGGAATTTAATTTATTTTCATTTATTGAGTCATAGAAAATACCTCATTTTCAACTATAATTTGAGCCAGAACGGGTTGTCGCAGAACAAGCTGTGGTTATAAAATTTGTAGGAAATTTCATGTACTTTCATTTTGTATAGAAAGGTTTTTCACGGAAAGTTGATAGTTTCCGAGTTATAAGCAGAAAACTGCCAAAGAATGAGATTTTTTCTCTTTTTTTGTATTTTTTTTCAATGTTCCTTCACGAAATTTTGTTAGCAAACCTCAGATTCGGATTCAGCACCCCAAAAAACATAAAAAACCGAAAAAATCAAAACTACCCCAAAACTTTCCTTCTAAAAACCCTATTTGACTGTACTACTAGAAAACATAACATTTCTGGACCAACATTCATGAGAACTTTTCTTCATGAAATGATCTGAGAAATAATCCTTTCATCTTTTTAAATCTCTCGAATCAGTTCAGGAAAAGCCTGTGACTTATGACTATTTCGTAGTTCTCATTGAAAATTTTCCTGAGCGTCAAATAAATTTGGATAAAGAATGATAGAGTGAAAAATATACATCAGCATAAATTAAAAAAGAAAATTTTCCAAATCCATTGGAAATGGCTACTTCTTCGGACATGTTTCTATTCAGAAGAATGCGTAGAATGGGGAGGTTATTATTATAATAAGGTCAAGTGAATACGATTCTCTACAAAGAAACGAATTATTTCTAAATAAGTTCTCAAAATTGTTAATGACGAACACATAAATGAATGAATTAGCTCATTACAAAATTTTCTACCTATTAGTATTCACATACTCCTCATACGGAAAAATGGTAATCAGGATGAGTGTTTCATTCATTGAAAGAAATCCAATGTTGAATCGACGTATAAATAAGAGACTAACCTCGGGTTTCACAAAGCTTGATTGGCAATCAAATCGTTGATTTTGAGAAAATTTCGATGGTTTACCTCAAAAATGAACTGAAATTAGCACAGAAATAATGAAACTTCATCAATCAACGTGATCGGGGTTTTTGTGAAACCCGGCTTAAACCAGTAAATGATCGGAATAATTTGAAACACAATTTATTATTTTTCACCTCAATCGAGTTCACATAGGTTATTGACTGTATACAACATTAATTCAAATAATTAGCTCAGCATCTACTTTTTATAAACTAGGTAACTCTAACATAAACCGTAGTATACAAAGTGACCAAAGATGTTCTATGCAGCCCATATCTGGGCTCCCAGACAAGTGAAAAATTCGAACAAAAAGTATTTTGGATGGCTTCAAAAACTCTATCAGAATCTATCGTCCAACTAAGTTTCTAACAACCACCTCCAAAATAACTACCCAAAGATATATTTTTTTCAAATTACACCCTCAGATTTTTTTTACCCCAGACAATTTCCCAATAAAAAAAAATATGTGAAAACAATTTTTATCCTCTTACGTGAATTCAATCCTTCAAAATAATTATTACTAATTGTGGCACTACCATATTAATGGTTTAAAATTTTTGGTGTACCAAGATTTTTAATACAGACAATAAATAAAACATTAACACAAACAACATGTAACATAATAAAGCAACTCAATATTCTTTTGAATTAAAACTAACGCAACAAATGTTCGAGGTTTTTCTCACCAACTTCGACACAACTTTCAAACCGAGTCATAAATAGTTATTTAGTCAACTAGGTCATTAATGACAGCGCCTAATGGTCAAGACATTTTAACTCGTTCGCTCCGCTTGCGTGTTAATAGTTCGAGACCATTAGACGCTAGATTAATAAACAAGTTGATTACACAGATTTTTCGTTGACCACATTATGAAAATTCAGAATGAATTTTTGATTGACATACATTTTCATATAAAATTTCTATGATTCTACGTTTCAGTAAAGTTTTGACGTTACTCGAATGGCTTGTGGATGCTTTGTGTGAATTGAACATTAAAATGGGTCATCATTAATATTCAATTATTACACATTTAACTCCCCTCTCATTTTGAGGTCAACAGAAACTGTAATTCCATCCTAGAAATATTTGAGACAATATTGAGTTTGGATTACTGTCCGTATTCCTATTTTATTCTTATCAAAAAAGATTTCTGTTAGTAATCATATCTTATACCTGCAATAAAATATTATAATATCAAATCCTTATTCGATTTTCAGTGATATAGAATAATTCGGTAATTATTCAGAACTGAAAGAATCATGTTAGAGATGTGAAAAAAATTGAACTCTCTAAGTTTGGGTCCCAGATTACGAAAATGATAACGAGAAGTCTGCAATCCTTTCAGTTTAAAAAAAATCCCAAGTTCCAGTCAGGTAGGTGAGGTTATACATAGCTCTAGCAAATTTTCCTCTATTTTCTCAATCAATACCTGTTGGAAACGTTTTATTTATCAATTTGTGAGAATATCCTGCAAAATAAAGCCTTCATTTGGTCGAAATCGACGATTTTATTAATTGCTTATATACGTCACGGCAGCCATGATAATTTGCCTTTCGGCGTATTTCTGCTGTCAACCGTCGCGATTTGTGGAACGTTACCAATGTCTCAAAGCGAATAACCAGTTACTTTCAAATTATAAGGATGGGATTGGGTAGCCCATTTTTGTTAACTTTTCCAATATTAGTATGAAAGGAATTATAAAATAGTTTGAGTTAGGTTACATTTGGTTAAGTTAGGTTGTCCCCCCATTCCGATATGGCACTGGCGGAGGGGGTTTTAGTGGGTGAAAGCCCCACACGAACTGACAGCATTGCACTGCCCTCTGTCAGGAAGACTGGAAAGATTTTTCCCTACCTCAGGGCACAAAAAAAAAGGTAGATCAGCTAAGATTTGAACAGTGCCAATTATTAATAAGAGTACGAATCTTTTTTTTTTTTGGAAAATAAGTGTTTTTGAGTGATTCCCACTCTTATTAATACTCGGCACTGTTTCTATCTTAGCTAACCTAATGTAGCCTATTCAAGCTATTATATTAATACTTTCATACTAATATTAATGGATATTCTTCTTCAATTTTCTCGGGAAATATTAATTTTCCGAAGCTCAAATTGGAATATTTTTCCTAGGATTTATATAGCAAATTCACTCTTGCCGAGTGCTTCACAAAAAAAAATGGTGCGAAATGACCCATTTCAATTGAAAACACATTCTAGAAACAATATTAGAACTAGTCAACCTAAATGTAACTACAAGTTTGAAACATTGTCAACGTTGCACAATTCGCGGAGGTTGACAGCCCAAGGGCAAATTATCATGGCTGCCGTAACAAATATAAACAATGAATAAAATCGTCGATTTCGACCAAACGGAGGCTTTATTTTGCAGGGTACTCTCAGAAATTGATAATTAAAACATTTCCAACTAGTATTGATTGAGAATATATAGAAAAATTGGCTAGAACTATGTATACCCTCATCTACCTGACTGAAACTTTGGATTTTTTTTCGAAAAAACTGAAAGGATTGCAGACTTCTCGTTATCATTTTCGTAATCTGGGACCCAAACTTGGTGAGTACGATTTTTTTCACATATCCAGCACCTTTCTTCAGTTCTAAATGATTACCAATAATTCTCCTTTTTGAGCGCTCGTTCTACTTAAACTAGTGCTATATCGTTTGGCCCAAATGTCTGCAATTTTCGAATTATGAGGCGAAAGTGATCACAAACGATCGGATTCGACTCCCTGATGCAGCCACGTTCAAGATGCTCATAATAAGCCTCATACAAATGAGCAATAGTGTACACAGAACCATAGAAAATTCAATTGGAATTTGGAGAAGAAGAAACTTCATTTTTCCATAAAAATATATTCGATTCGAATAAAATTTATTTTGTGAATGGAGAATTATATAGTAAATGTTCATGCAAAATTTTTTTGTCCATAGTGTTAACAAAACCATAAAAAAAGTCAATTGAATTATTCAAAACAAGAATCTTTATGTTTTCATAACATAATATCCGATTCGAGCGAAATTGATTTTGTGAATGAAGACTGAAAGTCATGCAAAATTTCAAGAGAGTAGAATCATCAGAACCGTAGAATTAATTTTTGAGCGCTCGTTCTACTTAGACGAGTGCTATATCGTTTTGCCCAAATGTCTGTAATTTTCGAATTTTGAGCCGAAAATGGTCTCAAACGATAGGGTTCGACTCCCTGATGGAAAATATGAGGTCAAATCAAATTCTGTAGGGCCGGCCGTCCGTCCGTGAGCACGATAACTCTCGAACGGATTGTCCTAGAGACTTGAAATTTTCAGGGTGTGTTCAGCTCCCAAATAGCTCGGTTAAGTTCGTTAACCAGAAACATCGTACAGGGTGTTCCATAAAAAGTGGCCATTCAAAATTTTTGTAACTCAATATTTCACACAAAACGAAAGCAAACGGAATAAATATTGCAGCAACGTGCCAGATGTTCATAGTAAGCCTCTTGAAAAATTTTGTTGCCATAGTGTTAACAGAACCATAGAAAATTCAATTGGAATATTGAAAAGAAGAATTTTTTATTTCCATAACAAACCTTCCGATTTAACTGAAATTCATTCTGTGAGTGAAGACTGACACACTGATTGTTCATGCAAAATTTCAAGAGGACAGCATCATCAGAACCATAGAAATTCCAATTGGAATATTAAAGGAAAGACTCTTTATATTTCCATAGCAAGATATCCGAATCAAATGAAATTTATTTTTGGAATTGAGATTTATATATTGAATGTTTGTGCAAAATTTGAAGATCATCGCATCATCCGAACTATAGAAAATTCAATTTGAATATTGAAAAAAAAAATTATATTTTCATAACAAGATATCTGAATTGAGTGAAATTATTCCTGGTATAAAGATTGATATACTGAATGTTCATGCCAAATTTCAAGAGGATCGCTTCATCAGAACCATAAAATTTAATTATTTTAATTTTCAAGTGTGACCATAGAATTGAATTTTTTAATTGTTTATATATAAAGTATCAATTTCAAGTCATATACAGAATTTTGAGATGATAGTCCTATTGCTCCACCAGAGAACGAGCGCTCAGAAGCTCCTGCTCAGGGCTTGCTTCCATTTTTTAAAGTTATTTTCACATGTTTCATTTTCTGAATAATTTCCAGAATATAATTCTGATTGTGCTTATAGTCTAAGAGCCCGTGAACCCCAGACCTTCGTTATTTTATAAAAGCTGAAAACTTGTCTACGCATGCTCCCAACACAGGTAAGAACGATGGACCATTATGAAGTTTGGGTTACCCTGGCTTTGGCAGGTAAACGGTATTAAAGGGGTGTAAAATACTGATCTAATTTCGTCAAATTATAAAGTGTGATTTTTGATATTACCTTCAGAATATCATTAAAAATCACGTCATCAACTGACACTTACTATAGTGGCAACCCCTTGCCAGACACCCTTAATGTTCATTAAATTATATGTAATTCTACTTACGTTATAGTATAAAAGCTGATTTTTATATATAATACTTGGGTAATAATTAGATAATGTTTCCTCATTAGCCAGACATTTTTGATAGTGCCAACCCTTTGCCAGACAAGCTTGTAGTTTAGCTGCAGGTGCGAGCGCGAGACAGTATATATGAGTGGGTGCGAGTGAGACGGCATGATTATAATGACTTATGCAAATAAATTTTTTGGTACAGATTTATATAACTAATCATTCAAGTGAATCTCAAAAACATCTGAAAAAAGACATTCGATGCTACAACTAAATAAAATTGTTAAAAATTTTAATTTATTCTATTAACAATTTAATTAGTTGTAGCATCGAATGTCTTTTCTTCAGATGTTTTTGAGATTCACTTAAATGATTAGTTATATAAATCTGTACTGTGTGTATCTGTGTATTTATATAACTAATCATTCAAGTGAATCTCAAAAACATCTGAATAAAAGACATTCGATGCTACAACTAAATAAAATTGTTGAAAATTTTAATTTATTCTATTAACAATTTAACATTCGATGCTACAACTAAATAAAATTGTTAAAAATTTTAATTTATTCTATTAACAATTTAATTTAGTTGTAGCATCGAATGTCTTTTCTTCAGATTTTTTTGAGATTCACTTAAATGATTAGTTATATAAATCTGTACCAAAAAAATCATTTTCATAAGTCATTATGATCATGCCGTCTTACTCGCACCCACTCATATATACTGTCTCGCGCTCGCACCTGCAGCTAAACTACAAGCTTTTCTGGCAAAGGGTTGGCACTTTCAAAAATGTCTGGCTAATGAGGAAACATTATGTAATTATTACCCAAGTATTATATATAAAAATCAGCTTTTATACTATAACGTAAGTAGAATTACATATAATTTTATGAACATTAAGGGTGTCTGGCAAGGGGTTGCCACTATAGTAAGTGTCTGACAATTGATGCCGTGATTTTTAATGATATTCTGAAGGTAATATCAAAAAATCACACTTTATAATTTGACGAAATTAGATCAGTATTTTACACCCCTTTAATACTGTTTACCTGCCAAAGCCAGGGTAACCCAAACTTCATAATGGTCTATCGTTCTTAGCTGTGTTGGGAGCATGCGTAGACAAGTTTAAAGCTTCTTTAAAATAACGAAGGTCTGGGGTTCACGGGCTCTTGCTCTATTAGATTCTGCATTCATATATTTAGGGTCAATTTGAAGACCCTTATAAAAATTTGGGGTAATAGTCTCCAACAATGAACGAGCGCTCAAAACTCCTGCTCACGGCTTTTCTTATTTTTTTCTTTTTTTCGTCTTAAGAAGTACTTATCCTTCTTGATATTAATTCATGCTATTCAAATGTTCACTGTTGTAATTACAGTGAGAAGGTTTCTGCGAGCAGAAACTGACAGTAATTGATTAGAAATAATAACTAATATTGATACCAAATTTCAAAACGAATATTGGAATAAATGGTGTATTTTATCTGGCATTCTGTATATCTGAGCACTCACAATCCCATAGCTTCTTTCAACATTCGGGAATTTGAAAGTCTGGTGTATAAAATGATCCTTTACTAAACTTTAACAAAAACATATAATACAAAAAACTACATAGATGAAATGAAAAATAAGTAGGCAGATACAAAGTTAAGTAAATTCACTACCTTCAACAATTGAAATCTTGCTGTTTTGCCTTCAACTTTAGCCACAATTAAAATTTTCCCTTAAGGGGATCATTATACCTCACCTTCCCCTACTTATGTCAATTGTGGAAAGCGTCTATTCTGTATATCTATGTATTCACAACTCCATAGCTTCCTTCCAACATTCGGGAATTTGGAAGTCTGGTATCTCTTTTATTTTTTCAAAAAACCACTCGTTGATTTCGTCGTTCATTTCTTTGGGGAACAATTCACGCCATCCTCCTATCTTTCCTTGTCTGATGAAACAGAATTCGTCTTTTTTAATGGAATTGCTAGAACCAAATAAGTGGTCATTATTCACAGACTTGTTCTGCTTGAATTTTTCAATGTCGATATAGTTTATTAATTTTTCCATTTCTTCATCTGTTATTTTTTTGCCCAGAAAATCTGAAATTTTTCTGATATTCGAACGTTTGTCCTGAAATAGAAAAAATTATATATATTTATCATAGGATATACCTATGAGTTAAATGAAAAGAATTTTATTTCGTAATTTCGAAGGAGTTATATTATCTGAAATGATTGAAAAAGCCCTTGAGCAAGTGCAAGTGCAAGTGTTCAGTAGAGATGGAGTGATGAGGCTATTACCTTAAAATTCTATATAGGGCTCGAGATTGATACTAAATATATAAATGCAAAATTTCGGAATAATATTCTAGAAATTATTGAAGAACTGAAATAAGTAAAAACTCCACATTTGAAAATTAAATTCTACGGTTCTATTGAAGCGATCCACTTGAAATTCTTCATTCAAGAATTATTCTCTCAAATCGGATATCATGGAAATATAAATATTCTTCTTTTCAATGTTCCAATTGAATGTTCTATTGTTTAGATGATGCGGTTGAAATTTTTCCTGAACATTCAGTATTTGAAACCTCATGCACAAAATGAATTCCACTGAAATCGAATATCTTGTTATAGAAATATAAAGATTCTTTTTTTTCAACATTCAAATTGAATTTTTGATGGTTCTGTTAACAATATAGCTACAGAATTTTTCATGAGTCATGCAATTTCGATTTGTTTTGTTTTGTCTGAGATACTGAAAAACAAGAATAATTTTTTTATTCATTAATTATTTTATGAAACACCCTGTACGATTTGACTGGCCAAAAAAAAAAATAACCACGGCATTTGGGAACCGAACTCAGCCTAAAAATCTCAAGTCTCTAGAACAATCCCTTCAAAAGTTATCGGGCTCCACAGACAAAATTCAATTTGACCCTTGATTCGTCATCAGGGAGTCGAACCTTTTCATTTGAGACCATTTTCGACTCACAATTCGAAAATTACAGACATTTGAGCAGAACGATGCACTCGTTTAAGTAGAATGAGAGCTGAAAAATGAAACCCGACCTTATGGTAGACGCAAAAGTCCTGTTTTAAATCTACTTCGGGAGAAGTAATATGAAACTCACCTTGATGAGATCTTCATAGAATAATATCAAGAGATTTTTGTTGTGCCTGCGTTTCCATGCATCTCCCAACAATCTCATTTGATTACCAATTCTACCTGAAAAATGAATTGATACATTTTATCTTTCACTCTCACTAGTCGGATGAAAATATTATGATACTAGAGAGGTAGGTGGCTTTCAATCCGGTCCATTCAAACAGTAAAATTGTTTTTCCGCTCATCTCGAAATAAAAAGTGATACTAATGTTTACGAAATTGAATATTAATGACCCATTTTAAACTTCAATTTATGCTATTTTAATGTTTAATCCTAATGGCAACCGTACACAAAGTATTCAAAAGCACTACGAGAAATGTCAAAACTCTATTGGAACATAGACACATAGAAATTGTATTATGTCAAATGTTTGTCTTGTGCAAAATGAGAATGTATTTCAATCAAGAATTTATACTCTATTCGATTCGGTTATTAATCTAGCGACTAATGGTCTCGATCTATTAACATATCTTGACCATTACTCGCTGTCTTTAATAACCTTGTTGATTAAAAAACAATTTTCGTCGACCTCGAAATAATTGGTGATTTTAGTGTGTACGAAGTTGATTATTGATGACTAATTTTAATGTTCAATTTATGCTTTTTTAATGGGCAACCGATTACTATACGAGTAATGTAAAAACTCTACAGAAACAAAGAAACATAGAAATTAAGATTATGTCAAATGTATGTCTTGTGCAAACTAAGGATTATTTCAATCAAAAATTTATACATAATTCATTTTGAGATCGACGGAAGAATCTTGTAATCCTTTCGATTATTAATCTAGCGACTAATGGTCTCGAATTATTCGCTATTCTCTTCGCTCACGCGTTAAAATATCTTGACCATTAGTCGCTGTCTTTAATAATAACCTAGTTGATAAAGTAACTATCACTTATTCACTGGAGAACGAAATTGAGATTTCGATATACAAAAAGACAAATGAGAAGCTCTGACGAGAAATCGAAAGATTTTCAGCGCTTCTTTAGGCTGAGAGAAAAAAAAATTAATTATGTAATAAACATCCCAAGACCTATCGATCTCATTTTGTTTTCTGAGAATCACCAAGATGTTCACATCTAGAGGATGAAACCAGACCAATGAAGCTTAGGGTATTCTAATTTAAATTATCGAATATTTTTGAGATATCCTTAATAAATATCAGAGAGCAATATTCACTTGTTTTTCAGTATTCATAACTTGCCAAGTAATGTATAAAGCGGTCCATCATCTGATTTTGCTTTTTAAAGCCAAAAGACTTTACCTATTTCCGAACGCTCATCCGATATGAAACATAATTCTTCACTAAAATATTCATAACAAACTTAAAATTTTCTTACGCATCAATCCGCACAAATGGACATAATAGTATCATTTTAGAATAGGAAACAGAGCCAATGGAAAACACGTGATATAAGTTTTTCCTCGCAAAAAATTATATACTTACGCTCCTTATGATTCTGCCACATCCAATATATACCTTGCTTCAATTTAATCTCCAAATATTTTGGAAAAAAAAAATTCGAAACTAGAGTATCTTTGATATTTCTTGCAATAAAAATCACCTGCAATCAGGAAATGAATTGGAATATATTTCGGGAATACATAACTACAAAAATTGGTAGAATTTAGTAGAAATAGAATTTAAATTCCAAATCACTCATGGAATTCTTCACAGGTGTAGCTCAGAGTATAATTAGGAAATTTCGAATCTGCTTCTTAAAAAGCAACCAATTATTAAATATTGATGATTCAGTACAGTTTTCACTCTTTCAAATATATCGTGATCAAAATAGTGTAACAAATTCTCGAACAAAAAAGTAATAATGATATTGAACTCAGTATATCCACAATTTCAGAATTTCCCATAATTGGTTAATTCAAAGATTTCTGGGACTTTCGGAGACATATTAACACACCATCAAAGAATATCGGGTGTCCCAAGGTGAGTGGCCTATTAGATCAAATTGGCGTGTCACGAAAATGAATCTAGTTCGCTTAATATTTGAGATTTAACTCAGAAATTTAGCAAAACATTGAATATTGATCTGGTCTATGTCACTGCTTTTGAATTATAGTGGTCAGTTATAGAGGGTGGACCAAAAATGAACATAATTTGCCAAGTTACAAAATCATTGAGATAATTATAGGGACGTGAGTAGAAAAATTGTAGAGTGTGTTGTACTGATTCCAAAATTGAAAAATATACTATGTGTCTAATTTGAAAAAACAGCCTTTTTCACGGTTTTTTAAATTGGCAAATGATGATTTTTGGGTTCATCCTGTGTATCTGGCAAATATTATTCGAAAGCGATGACATAGATCAGATCAATATGTAATCACTTGCTAATTTCTGAGAGGTGCCAATCAAATGTCTGCTCCACAAATTAGAACACTTCGGAGTCCGTGGCCCTTAACTTGCGTGGTTAAGTTCATTTCATTCGGATCGCCCTTTTTCGGTCAGAGTGGGTTTCGAACAGTCGGTATGCAGCGGAGTTCCTCAGGGTTCTGTGTTGGGTCCACTTCCCTTCCTCGTTTATGTTTGTGATTTACCCCGCTTGATATCTTCCAGTAGTGCATTGTATGTTGACGACATGAAGTTCTACAATTATCCAATTACATCCGGCGAAATACTACAGAATGACTCAGATGTTGTGCTAAGATGGACTGCGGACTAGTTGTTACCACTCAACCTTTCAAAGTGTCGAGTGCTTCATTTAAGTGCCAACAATCCGAAGAGGACATACTATATGAACGAAGAGTCGATATAATCCTGCTCATCGTACGTTGACTTAGGAGTTTCAATGGATAGTGATCTGATGTGGAGGTCTCATATATTGCAGATAACAAATAAGTCCAAAAAGTCCCTCTACCTAATTCAAAGGTTGTTTCAGCCATTGCAGTTACGAAACATTAGCATCACTCTATAAGATCTATATCCGCCCCATATTGGAGTTTGCCGGTCCAGTTTCGCATCCTATACTCATTCAAAATGCTGAACTATTGGATCAAGTATAGAGAAGAGCTCGCTGATCCAATACGGTATCACAAGACCTGACTACCACGACCGCCTTGCCCAAATGAAACTAGATACATTCGCCAATCGTAGGTTGAGAGGGGACATGATAACTACGTTCAGAGCTGTGAGATGATTTTTTGGAGTGGATATATCGGCTCTGTTTCCGTTGAATGCTAACCATTTGAAAGGACATGATTACAAGCTCAGTAGAGAACAGCTTTTTTTTCCAGTAGTAGGGAAAATTTCCTGAGAAATAGAATATTCCAGTCTTAGAATATGCTATCTGAAGATGTTGTGAACGCTCCTAGTGTTAACGCCTTCAAGAACAGATTTGACTCCTGGAAATGTAGTGCTTCAATTTGATTATTGCTCTGAGCTAGCTTTTAAATTTGCCAATGAATTTATCTTTATTTAGGAATTTAATATTTATTTAAATTTTACTTACTCTACTTTGAGTTGTAACTTGTTACTTTTGGATTTATTTATGTTATCTTTAACTCGTATATTGTAAATAATGAATAATAATAATAATAATATAGATTAAGGTTCCCCGAATGAAATAAAGGACATGAAATTTTCAAATTTGTATCTTTCGAAATGGCTGAGATAATTCATTGGAACAGACCTCCTGGGACACCCGGTATAAAGCAGAACATTTTAGAATATCTAAATTTTTTCATTAGAAATATTGGTCCACAAAAAAAGTTGACTAGCCTGCTTGCTAATACAATGACTGATCTTGTCATGAAATCTGAAGATGAATATGTTATCAATCTCACCTTACACCCGACCTCTAAAAGTTGAGGATGCAGAAAAGAAAAGCCCAGATGACTCTTAATGAATCGTTTTTCGTTCGTTTTCGACAGCCGTTCATACATGGGTATCAATTTCCTCTCCTCTGGTGTTGAGGGTTCTCTGTTTTTTTTGCAAAATTCTTCATAAAGGAAGTCATCCTTTTCATTTCTTAGCAGGATCTCCCTGGAAATAAATACAATTAACGAAATATTGTGAGTATTCGAAGTCATGCTTACTCAAAGAATGGGAATCTTTCATCCAATATTTTGGAAGCTGCACTCTCATAGTCAAAATCGGTGCCTAGGAGATATAGAATTTCTTGGGTTAGAGTTGTACCTGCAAGACAAGTTCATATTAGAAGAACACGACAGACTCTTTAGGACTCATTAATGAAGAATAAATAATAAATTGAAAATAATTCAAAAGTAATCATTGTCGGATTATCATTCACCACCATATTACCATATTTTTTTAACGAAATTTGGAGACACTTGAAATTTTGGAGCAGGTCAGGGTCGAAATATCACAACTGAATGAGTTGGCTGAAATAGTTTGCTACAAAACCTCCTGGATTTTAAGAAACACAATCGGATTTATGTCTCTAAATCAAGCCATACTGTCACAATCAAGAAAACAAATATAATTGACATAAATCACGCTGTGGGTCGCTGACGGTAAGAAATAGAAAAAAATGCATTTCAGAATAAAATGATCTTTCGAATGACACAATAAAAAAGGTATGCTCCTGGAAAAAATTGTCGATAGCTCCGCGACGCCTGTCGTCTTAATTCTTTTCTTCGACTTTCACGCACTTTTACATTCACTTGCACCAAATACCGTCAACAGAATAAAAAAATATTTATCTCTCTTCGAGAGAAAAATTAGGTTACCAAGATAAGTGAATCACCCTGTACATGAAAATTTCATTCCGAACATCCAGAAAACTATTAGTGTTATTTTAACCGTTTGTTAATTCAACTTCAAATTTTTTGAAGACTTCTACTTGAATTGCTACATTAGAATGCCACTTTGGCCAGCTCAACTGATTTTTATGTATTTCGTACTTCTCAGAACGACACACTACACCTATAAATTAAATGACACTTCCCATTCTCACCTGATCTTGGGTGTCCAATAAGCCAAATATCTTCAGGCCTCGGTTTGAAATTGTATATTTCTGATCCGTATTTAATGATGCGCCTTGGTACCCAATAACCGCCAGGCTTCACTATCACTACATCTTAAAATGAAGTTAAACATTTGAAAAGTTAGTTTCAACCAATCTTCAAAAGTACTATTACCAAATGCACCGGGGAAGTCGCCCTCCTTCTTTTCTTCAGCAGGTAATTCTTCGAAGCTATACGGATACTTGAGGCAGGACATTCTCAATTCAATTCTCAATATCAAAATAATATTCCTGAATGGCAACTGAGTATTCAAAAACTTCACACAGAGAAGTAATTCTTCAAATATTTATGTGAAAATGATCAATCATCAGAGGGTTTTCTACTTGTATACCTAATGAAAATATGGTTCGATAATTAACTACAAAGGGTGAGTATTTGACATTGTAAAATATTTAATCCTGGGATTCTTGAGACCAAATCACTTCTAATTTACCACTTTTTCCAATTCATCTGAACGCTTGAGTATTCTGAGCATAAGATATACCAATATACCAATCAAATCTTCGAAATAAGCACATAAACCTTTCATAGAAACAAGCAGCGTCAACCTACTCTTTCCATTCCATTCGGTGAAAGAAGTAGTTGATACATACCTATTTATAATGTTTCTTTCATTCAACGGTATCGTTTGCGTGATAAAACTGAAAATAACAATTTCCGCTGACCTCGAAATAGAAGGTGATTTTAATGTGTACGAAAGTGAACATTTATGACCCATTTTAATGCTCAATCCATGCAATTTCAATATGTTATTCCTATGGCAAGCGTACACAAAGGATTCAGAAGTACTACGTGAAATGTTAAAATTCTACTAGAGCATAGAAACAGAAATTTTATTATGTCAAATTTATGTCTTCTGCAAAATCTGCAATCAATAATTTATACAGAATTCATGTTGAAGTCGTCGGAAAAATCTTGTAATCAACTTCGCTCCGCTCACGCGTTGAAATATTATGACCATTAGTCCCTGTCTTTAATAACCTTGTTGATTAAATAACTATTTCCGTCGATCTCAAAATAAAAGGTGATTTAAATGTATATGAAAGTGATTATTAATGACCCATTTCAATGCTCAATTTCTGCTATTTTAATGTGCAATCCTCATGGCAACCGTCCACAAAATATTCAGAAGCACTACGAGAAAAGTCAAAACTCTACTGAAACAAAGATACATAGAGATTTAAATATGTCAAATGTAAGTCTTTTGCAAAATGAGAATGTATTTCAATCAAGAATACAAACATAATTTATATTGAGATCGTCGGAAAAATCTTGTAAACAACTCGGTTATTAATCGAGCGACTAATGGTCTCGAACTAGTAACGTTTTCGCTCCGCTGAAGCGTTAAAATATCTTGACCATTAGTCGCTATCTTTAATATCCTAATTGATTAAGTAACTATTTTTTATTGATTTTCAACTGCTGGTGCTGAATCGGAAAAATTGTTATAAGAAAAAAAGTGTTGAAATGTGATTGAAATTTGTATATAGTCGAAGACTCACCCTGTATTATGTTCCCTATTTTGTTTTGAAGAAACTTTACTTCTGGTGGAATATTTTTCAAGCGTTGGTGCCAAGGTATATATTGTTTCTAGAATAAATTATCAAAATAAAAAAAACGTATTTTTCGAATGAATGCATTTTACTTTATCTTATCGAGGAAAAGATGTAGGTAACATAAATAGTTATTTGGAATATGAAAAGTGGTAATAATTTGGCTGGTTGATGAATTATACACTTCGTTTTAATAGACCGTATTTATTGACTAAGATAATCATATATTACGTTTTTATAGGCTACTATCTACACTGCAAGTCTGCAGAAGCTTTACTGGTACTGAGTAATTGATGAATATATTGAGTTTCTTGTTAACCTCAAAATAAAAGGTCAATAATGAGTGATTTTACTATCCAATTTCTTCTTTTTCAATGTGCAATTGTCATGGGCAACCGAATATAAAGTATTCAGAAGTAATACGAGTAAAGTAACAACTTGACTAGATCATAGAAATTCATATTATCTCAAAAGTATATCCTGTGCAAAATAAGAATGTATTTCAACCAAGAATTTAAAATGCAGTTGACGAAAAATTCTTGTAATCAAATGGTTTAATAACCTAGCGATTAATGAACAATTTAGTTGAATAACAATTTAGACTTCTATAAACTGCGGACTATTAAAATTGTGGGGTTTGGTCTGTGGGGCTGCAACACAACAACACAGCATTCTATTGCCGTATACTACGAAAAATATTTGAATTTAGTTGCCGATAGCGAAAAAAAAAGTTTCTTTTCGGTATTATCAAATTTTCAGATTTATTTTGCACTTGTTTAGAGTGGGTCATAGTTTCACCCGAATTTCTGCAGGTTTCTAGCGCAGAGAGTCATTTACGATTCTCAGTGAGACTCATTATCGAGAAATTCAATATAGTAAGTAAGTAAGTAAGTAAGTAAGTAAGTATATATATCAAGTATATATATCAAGAATAGTAATGACCATTCGTTTATTTCTTGTACGGAGAATTATTGAGGAAAATCCTTGCACCTATTGATTTTGATTTTTAATACCAGTTTCTACTGGGTGTCTACTTTTAAAGTGGACAAACTTCGACAGGTGATTATACAAGTGATTTGCAACAAAAACTGTCATATAACACATGGTCGACATGTTGACGGGTACTCTTCAATTTAACATTTTATGATTTCACGAAAAATTTCAAGTTTTATCTCTAAAAAGATCATTATTCAGTTTTCCTTGTAGCCTTATCAAATCTGACCACATATTCGGAAAGGGCAATAAATTTGCTACAAGATGAGAGAGTCTGTGTGCAGAAAACTCTCTCATTGTAGGCGTGGTAAGGAGAAGAATATCACGATTCTGAAGTTGACAAAATCAGTCCTATTTTTTCAATGGTTTTTTCGATGAAATTATTATGCACACGCTTTCTCTTCAGTAAAAATTACCTCATTTAATGTACTTTCGAATGACATATCAACTTTTGTGCTAGCTGCTCATTCTCCGTATTTTTTGCTGATCTTCATCCCGCAAATCCATTTCAAGAGACATTTCGAAACCGGTCAAAAATATATACAGAACAAACAGCAATCCAATAGCTATAATACGCGGCAAATAAATCAGAACTAGGTACTAATATGTAGATTTTTTTCTTGTTGTTGACAAACAAGTAACACCTAACAACTAGGTAGTATTAACAGATTAATCTTTTTACTCCGTCTTTCGAGGCCGAGCAGAAAGATTTCAACCGGATACTCCATAGGGGAAAGTGAGGTAATACGATCCCTAAAGGCTCACTTGGACGAGACGAGACGAGACGAAGCGAAGAGTTGTTTTCTGCAGGCCACGATTTGCACTGAATCAAATGGGTAGACGCTCACTTAGGAGGCGCGAAGCGAAGATCAGAATGGTCCCAGGCGAACTAACCGTCGCTTCGTCTCGTCTCGTCTCGTCCAAGTGAGCGTCAACCTTAAGGGTCAAATGATCCCCCGCCGTAAATCAGAAACAGCTTGTACCATCTATCCAAATACAGATGAAACATGTGCCCCTGCGCGTTACCTGTAAAATGTCAATGCGGTGCGAGTGCTTGGCGTGATTTTAATAAAAAATAATCAAAAAGTGTGGCTCTGATCTAAGGTAAGCATATTTTTGGACTTTCGTGTTTTTTTACATGTAAGTGTTTACTGAACTGTTGTTTTATTTACGGGTATTAGTAGCAGTTAGCTAATATTTAAGCAATGTTCGATCATCGCACGCGGTATGTGAAGGTTTTGTTTTGATAGATATTTTGGAATTTGGTATTTGGGGTGAAATGATCCCTTCTGTGTGTCTAAAATGATCCCTGGAATCATTTTACCCCATTAATAGTTTTTGTTTACAGATCATGCCGAGAATTTATAAACGTAAAACTAATCGCCAAAAGAGGCCTGAAGAACAAATGCAGAAGGCATTAGAAATGGTATGGCTTACAAAACCGCGAAAAGAGAATTTGAGGTTCCTGTGATGGTATTAGAAAGAAGAGCCAAAAGTAAAAATAAAATAGCTGTAGGCTCAGCTAAAAAGTTAGGTAGCAAACAAACAGTGTTCAACCTGGAACAAGAACTGGAACTTGTTGACATGGAGTCCAGAATAATATACGGGTTGACCACTCAGGATTTCTTAACCTCAGCTCACCAAAAATGGCAGAAAGAAATAATTTACCGCATCAATTTTCCGAAGCTAAAGGAAAAGCTGGACTTGAATGGCTTCGTGGATTTAGACGTAGACATCCAGACATTACCTAAAATGCGTGCGCGAGGTTTTAATAAGAATATGGTGGATGAATTTCTCTCGACTTTGAGAAACGCCCAAGAAAAATATTATTTTTCAACCCATCGAATATTTTTGTTTTGTGTAACTTGCTTACATACTTAAATTGTTATGAACAATACATATTAGCATTTAAATAAACAGCAGAGCTTTTTTATTTCATTTTTATTTGATATTTATAAATTTATAGTACAAAATGATCGCTGGGATCATTTTGCCCCTACCCCAGCGATCATTTTATCCGCAGGGGTGTATAAAATGATCCTTTACTAAACTTTAACAAAAACATATAATACAAAAAACTACATAGATGAAATGAAAAATAAGTAGGCAGATACAAAGTTAAGTAAATTCACTACCTTCAACAATTGAAAACTTGCGGTTTTGCCTTCAACTTTAGCCACAATTAAAATTTTCCCTTAAGGGGATCATTATACCCCACCTTCCCCTACTTATGTCAATTGTGGAAAGCGTCTATTCTGTATACATATCTATGTATTCACAACTCCATAGCTTCCTTCCAACAATCAGGAATTTGGAAGTCTGGTATCTCTTTTATTTTCTCAAAAAACCACTCGTTGATTTCGTCGTTCATTTCTTTGGGGAACAATTCACGCCATCCTCCTGTCTTTCCTTGTCTGATGAAACAGAATTCGTCTTTTTTAATGGAATTGCTAGAACCAAATAAGTGATCATTATTCACAGACTTGTTCTGCTTGAATTTTTCAATGTCGATATGGTTTATTAATTTTTCCAGTTCTTCATCTGTGATTTTTTTGCCCAGAAAATCTGCAATTTTTCTGATATTCGAACGTTTGTCCTGAATAAAAAAAATTATATATATTCATCACACGATATACCTATGAGTTAAATGAAAAGAATTTTATTTCGTAATGATGTAAATTTGAAAAAGCCCTTGAGCAAGTGCAAGTGCTAGTGTTCAGTAGAGATGGAGCAATGAGGCTATTACCTTGAAATTTTATATAGGACTTGAGATTGATACTAAATATATAAATGCAAAATCTCAGTACAATCGGAATAATATTCTAGAAATTATCGAAGAACTGAAATAAGTAAAAACTCGACATTTAAAAATTAAATTCTACGGTTTTATTGATGCGATCCACTTAAAATTCTGCATGAACATTCAGTGTGTCAATCTTCATTCAAGAATTATTCTCTCAAATCGGATATCATGGAAATATAAATATTCTTCTTTCCAATGTTCCAATTGGATGTTCTATTTTTTGGATGACGGGGTCCTGTTGAAATTTTTCCTGAACATTCAGTATTTCAAACCTCATGCACAAAATGAATTTCACTGAAATCGGATATCTTGTTATAGAAATATAAAGATTCTTTTTTTTTCAATTTTCAAATTGAATTTTGATGGTTCCGTTAACAGTAGAGCTACAGAATTTTTCATGAGGCAAGCAATTTCGATTTGTTTTGTTTTGTCTGAGATACTGAGGAACAAAAATATTTTTTTTTATTTATTAATTATTTTATGAAACACCCTGTACGATTTGACTGGTTAACAAACATAACCGCGGCATTTGGGAACCGAACTCAGCCTAAAAATCTCAAGTCTCTAGGACAATCGCTTCAAAAGTTATCGGGCTCCACAGACAGAATTCAATTTGATCATTGATTCGTCATCAGGGAGTCGAACCTTATCGTTTGAGACCAATTTTGGCTTACAATTCGAAAATTACAGACATCTGAGCAAAACGATGCATTCGTTTGAGTAGAATGAGAGCTGAAAATTGAAACTCGAAGTTATGGTAGACCCAAAGTCCTGTTTTGAAATCTACTTCGGGAGAAGTAATGAGAAACTCACCTTGATGAGATCTTCATAGAATAATATTAAGAGATTTTTGTTGTGCCTGCGTTTCCATGCATCTCTCAACAATCTCATTTGATTACCAATTCTACCTGAAAAATGAATTGATACATTTTATCTTTCACTCTCATTAGTCGGATGAAAATATTATGATACTAGGAGGTAAGTTACTTTCAATCCGGTCCATCCAAACAGTAAAATTGTTTTTCCGCTCACCTCGAAATAAAAGGTGATTCTACTGTTTAACAAATTGAATATTAATGACCCATTTTAAACTTCAATTTATGCTATTTTAATGTTTAATCCTAATGGCAACCGTACACAAAGTATTCAAAAGCACTACGAGAAATGTCAAAACTCTATTGGAACATAGACACATAGAAATTGTATTATGTCAAATGTTTGTCTTGTGCAAAATGAGAATGTATTTCAATCAAGAATTTATACTCTATTCATGTTGAGATCGTCGGAAAAATCTTGTGATCGATTCGGTTATTAATCTAGCGACTAATGGTCTCGATCTATTAACATATCTTGACCATTACTCGCTGTCTTTAATAACCTTGTTGATTAAAAAACAATTTTCGTCGACCTCGAAATAATTGGTGATTTTAGTGTGTACGAAGTTGATTATTGATGACTAATTTTAATGTTCAATTTATGCTTTTTTAATGGGCAACCGATTACTATACGAGTAATGTAAAAACTCTACAGAAACAAAGAAACATAGAAATTAAGATTATGTCAAATGTATGTCTTGTGCAAACTAAGGATTATTTCAATCAAAAATTTATACATAATTCATTTTGAGATCGACGGAAGAATCTTGTAATCCTTTCGATTATTAATCTAGCGACTAATGGTCTCGAATTATTCGCTATTCTCTTCGCTCACGCGTTAAAATATCTTGACCATTAGTCGCTGTCTTTAATAATAACCTAGTTGATAAAGTAACTATCACTTATTCACTGGAGAACGAAATTGAGATTTCGATATACAAAAAGACAAATGAGAAGCTCTGACGAGAAATCGAAAGATTTTCAGCGCTTCTTTAGGCTGAGAGAAAAAAAAATAATTATGTAATAAACATCCCAAGACCTATCGATCTCATTTTGTTTTCTGAGAATCACCAAGATGTTCACATCTAGAGGATGAAACCAGACCAATGAAGCTTAGGGTATTCTAATTTAAATTATCGAATATTTTTGAGATATCCTTAATAAATATCAGAGAGCAATATTCACTTGTTTTTCAGTATTCATAACTTGCCAAGTAATGTATAAAGCGGTCCATCATCTGATTTTGCTTTTTAAAGCCAAAAGACTTTACCTATTTCCGAACGCTCATCCGATATGAAACATAATTCTTCACTAAAATATTCATAACAAACTTAAAATTTTCTTACGCATCAATCCGCACAAATGGACATAATAATATCATTTTACAATTGGAAACACAGCCAATGGAAAATACATGATATTAGTTTTTCCCCGCAAAAAATTATATACTTACGCTCCTTATTAGTCTGCCACAACCAATATATACCTTGCTTCAATTTAATATCCCAATCTCTTGGATAAAAAAAATTCGAAACTACAGTATCTTTGATATTTCGTGCAATAAAAATCACCTGCAATCAGGAAAGCAAATTGAAATCTATTTCGGGAATAACTACAAAAATTGGTAGAATTTAGTAGAAATCTCGGTAGAAATAGAATTTAAATTCCAAATCACTCATGGGAATTCTTTACAGGTGTAGCTCAGAGTATAATTAGAAAATTTTGGATCTGCTTCTTGAAAAGCAACCAGTTATAAAATACTGATGATTCAATACAGGTTTCATTCTTTCAAATATATCGTGATTAAAATAGTGTAACACATTCTCGAACAAAAAAAGTAATAATGATATTGAACCCAGTATATCCACAATTTCAGAATTTGGAAATTTCCTGAAAGGTATTTCCTCATTTCTTCCCAGAATTGGTTAATTCAAATATCATCAAAGTATATCGGGTGTCCCAAGGTGAGTGGCCTATTAGATCAAATTGGCGTGTCACGAAAATGACTCTAGTTCGCTTAATATTTGAGATTTAACTCAGTAATTTAGCCAAACATTGAATATTGATCTTGTCTATGTCACTGCTTCTGAATTATAGTGGTCAGTTATACAGGATGGACCAAAAAAAACATCATTTGCTAAGTTACAAAATCGTTGAGATAAGTATAGGGACGTGAGTAGAAAAATTGTAGAGTGTGTTGTATACTGATTCCAAAATTGAAAAATATACTATGTGTCTAATTTGAAAAAACAGCCTTTTTCACGGTTTTTTAAATTGGCAAATGATGATTTTTGGTTCATCCTGTGTATCTGGCAAATATTATTCGAAAGCGATGACATAGATCAGATCAATATGTAATCACTTGCTAAATCAAATGTCTGCTCCACAAATTAGAACACTTCGGAGTCCGTGGCCCTTAACTTGCGTGGATCAGGTCATTTCTTTCGGATCGCCCTTTTTCGGTCAGAGTGGGTTTCGAACAGTCGGTATGCAGCGGAGTCCCTCAGGGTTCTGTGTTGGGTCCACTTCCCTTCCTCGTTTATGTTTGTGATTTACCCCGCTTGATATCTTCCAGTAGTGCATCGTATGTTGACGACATGAAGTTCTACAATGATCCAATTACATCCGGCGAAATACTACAAATGACTCAGATGTTGTGCTTAGATGGACTGCGGACTAGTTGTTACCACTCAACCTTTCAAAATGTCGAGTGCTTCATTTAGGTGCCAACAATCCGAAGAGGACATACTATATGAACGGAGAGCCGATATAATCCTGCTCATCGTACGTTGACTTAGGAGTTTCAATGGATAGTGATCTGATGTGGAGGTCTCATATATTGCAGATAACAAATAAGTCCAAAAAGTCCCTCTACCTAATTCAAGGGTTGTTTCAACCATTGCAGCTACGAAACATTAGCATCACTCTATAAGATCTATATCCGCCCCATATTGGAGTTTGCCGGTCCAGTTTCGCATCCTATACTGATTCAAGATGCTGAACTATTGGAGCAAGTATAGAGAAGAGCTTCGCTGATCCAATACGGTATCACAAGACCTGACTACCACGACGGACTTGCCCAAATGAAACTAGATACATTCGCCAATCGTAGGTTGAGAGGGGACATGATAACTACGTTCAGAGCTGTGAGATGATTTTTTGGAGTGAATATGTCGGCTCTTTTTCCGTTGAATGCTAACCATTTGGGAGGATATGATTACAAGCTCAGTAGAGAACAGTTTTTTTTTCCAGTGGGAGGGAAAAGTGTTAACGCCTTCAAGCATAGATTTGACTCCTGGAAATGTAGTGCTTCGATTTGATTATTGCTCTGAGCTAGCTTTTAAATTTGCCAATGAATTTATCTTTATTTAGGAATTCAATATTTATTTAATTTTTACTTACTCTACTTTGAGCTGTAACTTGTTACTTTTTGAGTTATTTATGGTATCTTTAACCCGTATATTGTAAATAATAATAATGAAGATGAAGGTTCCCCGAATGAAATAAAGGACATGAAATTTTCGAATTTATATCTTTCGAAATGGCTGAGATAATCCATTTGAACAGACTTCTTGGGACACCGGGTATAAAGCACAATAGAACATTTTAGAATATCTAAATTTTTTCATTAGAAATATTGATCCCACAAAAAAGTTGACTAGCCTGCTTGCTAATATGACTGATCTTGTCATGAAATCTGTTATCAATCTCACCTTACACCCGACCTCTAAAAGTTGGGGATGCAGAAAGGAAAAGCCCAGATGACTCTTAATGAATCGTTTTTCGTTCGTTTTCGCCAGCCGTTCATACATGGGTATCAATTTCCTCTCCTCTGGTGTTGAAGGTTCTCTGTTTTTTTTGCAAAATTCTTCATAAAGGAAGTCATCCTTTTCATTTCTCATCAGGATCTCCCTGGAAATAAATACAATTAACGAAATATTGTGAGTATTCGAAGTCATGCGTACTCAAAGAATGCAAATCTTTCATCCAATATTTTGGAAGCTGCACTCTCATAGTCAAAATCGGTACCTAGGAGATATAGAATTTCTTGGGTTAGAGTTGTACCTGCAAGATAAGTTCATATTAGAAGAACACGACAGACTCTTTAGGACTCATTAATGAAGAATACCAATTCAAAAGTAATCATTGTCGGATTATCATTCAACACCATATTACCATATTTTTTTAACGAAATTGGCTGAAATAGTTTGCTACAAAGCCTCCTGGATTTTAAGAAACTCAATCGTATTTATGTCTCCAAATCAAGCCATACTGTCACAATCAAGAAAAAAATTAAATGGAATAGAATTAACATAAATCACGCTGCGGGTCGCTGACGGAGAGAAATAGAAAAAAATGCTATTCAGAATAAAATGATCTTTCGAATGACACAATAAAAAAGGTATGATCCTGGAAAAAAAAATTGTTGATAGCTCCGCGACGCCTGTCTCCTTAATTCTTTTCTCCGACTTTTACGCAATTTTACATTCACTTGCACCAAATACCGTCAACAGAATAAAAAAATATTTATCTCTCTTCGAGAAAAAATAGGTTACCAAAATAAGTGAATCACCCAGTACATGATAATTTCATTCCGAACATCCAGAAAACTATTAGTGTTATTTTAACCGTTTGTCAGTTCAACTTCAAATTTTTTGAAGACTTCTACTTGAATTGCTACATTAGTATGCCACTTTAGCCAGCTCAACTGATTTTTATGTATTTTGTAGATACTTCTCAGGTTGACACACTACATCACCTATAAATTAAATGACACTTCGCTATTATATTACACTACTATCTATTAGGTATGCAATTTGTGATACTATTTTGTTTCGTGAAAATGAAACATCGGAATAAAAAAACCATTCTCACCTGATCTTGGGTGTCCAATAAGCCAAATATCTTCAGGCCTCGGTTTGAAATTGTATATTTCTGATCCGTATTTAATGATACGCGTTGGTACACAATAACCGCCGGGCTTCGCTAGCACTACATCTTAAAATGAAGTTAAACATTTGAAAAGTTAGTTTCAACCAATCTTCAAAAGCACTATTACCAAATCCACCGGGTAAGTCGTCTTCCTTATTTTCTTCAGCAGGTAATTCTTCAAAGCTATACGGATACTTGAGGCAGGACATTCTCAATTCAATTCTCAATATCAAAATACTCGTAATATTCCTGAATGGTAACTGAGCATTCAAAAACTTCACACAGAGAAGTAATTCTTCAAATATTTCTGTGAAAATGATCAATCGTCAGAGGGTTTTCTACATGTATATCTAATGAAAATATGGTTCGATGTTTAACTACAAAGGGTGAGTATTTGACATTCCTAGCTTTCTATTTGCCTGAATAATTTCCGAAATCACTTCAGTTGGAAGTGAAGTGATTTTGACAAATAGAACATGCCTTTTTCGGATGACAATCAACAAAACGATCAGGTTTGAAATCGGAGTACCAAATAGGAATATCGACGATAGTTCGGAAGGAAATTCTAAATTATTCATTACTAGGAATGAAAACCGAGGATAATAATTCACTTTCTGTTATGTTTAGAAGTAAATTGTAAACTTTCAACAAAATGTTAGGTTATGTTATTGTTATGATGAACTGAAGTGATTGTGGAAATTAAACTTATTTTGTCAGAAAACAACATCAGTTGGAAGTGATGCGCCAGTTCAAAATCACAACATTGTCAAATAGAACGCGCATCTACTGATTTCGCATCAGTTTGGAAGTGATGCCGCTTCAAATAGAAAGGGCCTATTGTAAAATATTCAATCCTGGGATTCTTGAGACCAAGGCATTAAAATTTTTTATAATTAGCTATGCCAAACCTTGAAATCTGACCGCTAGAGTATTCTGAGCATAAGATATTCGTTCCGCTCACGCGTTAAAATATCTTGACCATTAGTCGCTGTCTTTAATAACCTAGTTGATTGAGTAACTATTTTTTATTGATTTCCAACTGCCGGTGCTAAATCGGAAAAATTGTTATAAGAAAAAAAGTGTTTCTATTGGCCTCAGGTATTTTTGATTAAAATTTGTATATAGTCGAAGACTCACCCTGTATTATGTTCTCTATTTTGTTTTGAATAAACTTCACTTCTGGTGGAATATTTTTCAAGCGTTGGTGCCAAGGTATATATAGTTTCTAGAATAAATTATCAAAATAAAAAAATCTTTTTTTTCGAATGAATGCATTTTACTTTATCTTATCGAGGAAAAGATATATAAAGATACATAAATAGTTACTTGAAATATGAAAAGTGGTAATAATTTGGCTGGTTGATGAATTATACACTTCGTTTTAATAGACCGTATTTATTGACTAAGATAATCAAATTTCACGTTTTTATAGGCTACTATCTACACTGCAAGTCTGCAGAATCTTTACTGGTGTCTGGTACTGAGTAATTGATGAATATATTGAGTTTCTTGTTGACCTCAAAATAAAAGGTCAATAGTGAGTGATTTTACTATCAAATTTCTTCTTTTTCAATGTGCAATTGTCATGGGCAACCGAATATGAAGCATTCAGAAGCAATACGAGTAAAGTAACAACTTGAGTAGATCATAGAAATTCATATTATCTCAAATGTATATGTTGTGCAAAATAAGAATGTATTTCAATCAAGAATTTAAAATTCAGTTGACGAAAAAATCTTGTGATCAAATGGTTTAATAACCTAGCGATTAATGAACAATTTATTTAAATAACAATTTAGACTACTAGAAACTGCGGACTATTAAAATTATCGGGTCTGGTTTGTGGGGCTGCAACACAGCAACACAGCATTCTATTGCCGTATACTGCGGAAAATATTTGAATTTAGTTTCCGATAGCGAAAAAAAGTTTCCTTTCGGTATGATCAAATTTTTAAATTTGTTTTGCACTAGTTTAGAGTGGGTCATAGTTTCACCCGAATTTCTGCATTTTTTTAGCGCAGAGAGTCATTAACGATTCTCAGTGAGACTCATTATGGAGAAATTCAATACCAAGAATAGTAATGTCCATTCGTTTATTTCTTGTACGGAGAATAATTATTGAGGAAAATCCTTGCACCTATTGATTTTGATTTTTAATACCAGTTTCTACAGGGTGTCTTTTTTCAAAGTGGACAAACTTCGACAGGTGATTATACAAGTGATTTGCAACAAAAAATGTCATATAACACATGGTCGAAATGTTGTCGGTTATTTTCAATTTAACATTTCTTTATTTCACGAAAAAGTTCAAGTTTTTTCTCTAAAAAGATCATTATTCAGTTTTCCTTGTAGCCTCATCAAATCTGACCACATATTCGGAAAGGGCAATAAATTTGCTATAAGATGAGAGAGTCTGTGTGCAGAAAACGCTCTCATTGTGGGCGTGGTAAGGGGAAGAATATCACGATTCTGAAGTTGACAAAATCAGTCCTATTTTTTAAATGTTTTTTTCGATGAAATATTAATTATTATGCACACTCCTTCTCTTCAGCAAAAATTACCTCATTTAATGTACTTTCGAATGACATATCAACTTTTGTGCTAGCTGCTCATTCTCCGTATTTTTTGCTGATCTTCATCCCGCAAATCCATTTCAAGAGACATTTCGAAACCGGTCAAAAATATATACAAAACAAACAGCAATCCAATAGTTATAATACGCGGCAAATAAATCAGAACTAGATACTAATATGAAGATTTTTTTCTTGTTGTTGACAAACAAGTAACACCTAACACCTAGGTAACATTAACAGATTAATCTTTTTACGCCGTCTTTCGAAAGATTTCAACCGGATACTCCATACTTATGTCCATTGTGGAACGCGTCTATTCTGTAGATCTAAGTATGTATTAACAACTCCATAGCTTCCTTCAACAATCAGGAATTTGGAAGTCTGGTATCTCTTTTATTTTCTCAAAAAACCACTCGTTGATTTCGTAGTTCATTTCTTTGGGGAACAATTTACGCCATCCTCCTGTCTTTCCTTGTCTGATGAAACAGAATTCGTCTTTTTTAATGGAATTGCTAGAACCAAATAGGTGATCATTATTCACAGACTTGTTCTGCTTGAATTTTTCAATGTCGATATGGTTTTTTAATTTTTCCAGTTCTTCATCTGTGATTTTTTTGCCCAGAAAATCTGAAATTTTTCTGATATTCGAACGTTTGTCCTGAAATAATTCATCACAGGATATACCTTTGAGTTAGATGAAAAGAATAATTATTTCGTAATTTCGAAAGAGTTATATCTGAAATGATGTGTAAAAAATTTGAAAAAGCCCTTGAGCAAGTGCTTTTGAGCGCTCGTTCAGGAGTGAGCAATGAGGCTATTACCTCAAAATTTTGTATAGGACTTGTGATTTATACTAAATATATGCAGAATCTCAGAACGATCTGAATAATATTCTAGAAATTATTCAAGGAATGAAATATGTAAAAACTCGACATTAAAAATTAAATTCAACGATTCTAATGATGTGATCCACTTGAAATTCTGCGTGAACATTCAGTATGTCAATCTTCATTGAAAATATATTCAGTTAAATCGAAAATCTCGTCATGGAAATATAAAAATTCTTCTTTTCAATATTTCAATTGAATTTTCTATTGTTTTGATGATGCGATCATGTTGAAACTCTGCATGAACATTCAGTATATCAAACCTCATTCACAAAATGAATTCCACTGGAATCGGATATCTTGTTATAAAAATATGAAAATTTTTTGTTTTCAATATACCAGTTGGATTTTTTATGTTTTGTTAACAGTATAGCTACAGAATTTTCCATGAGGCATGCAATTCGATTGGTTTTATTTTGTCTGCGATACTGAAGACCAGAATTTTTAATGGTCATATTTTATAAAAGAGCCCGTATGATTTGACTCAGTGGCGCAGCCAGGATTTTGTTTTGGGGGGGGCTGAACTGAACAATTCTTGATGATACAACAACAAATACGAAAGTTGCAAAAATAAAGAAGAAAGAAATAATGAAGAAATCAATCAGTGATTTGACTGGTTAACAAACTTAACCGTGGCATTTGGGAACCGAACTCACCCTGAAAATCTCTGTCTCTAGGACAATCTCTTCAAAAGTAATCGGGCTCCACAGACATTCAATTTGACCATTGATTCGTCATCAGGGAGTCGAACCTTATCGTTTGAGACCATTTTCGGCTCACAATTCGAAAATTACAGACATTTGAGCAAACGATGCACTCGTTGAAATATAATGAGAGCTGAAAAAAAAAACCGACCTTATGGAAACGAAGAAGTCCTGTTTTGAAATCTACTTCGGGAGAAGTAATATGAAACTCACCTTGATGAGATCTTCATAGAATAATATCAAGAGATTTTGTTTTGCCTGCGTTTCCATGCATCTCCCAACAATCTCATTTGATTACCAATTCTACCTGAAAAAAGAATTGATACATTTATCTTTCACTCTCACTAGTCGGATGAAAATATTATGATACTAGAGAGGTAAGTTACTTTCAATCCGGTCCATCCAAACAGTAAAATTGTTTTTCCGCTCACCTCGAAATAAAAAGTGATTTTAATGTTTACGAAATTGAATATAAATGACCCATTTTAATCTTCAATCAAGAATTTATACTCTTGTAATCGATTCGGTTATTAACTAGCGACTAATGGTCTCGATCTATTAAAGCGTTTTCTCCGCTCACGCGTTTAAAATATCTTGACCATTAGTCGCTGTCTTCAATAACCTTGTTGATTAAGTAACAATTTCCTTCGATCTCGAAATAATAGGTGATTTTAGTGTGTACGAAGTTGATTATTAATGACCCATTTTAATATTCAATTTATGCTTTTTTAATGGGCAACCGATTACTATACTAGTAATGTCAAAACTCTACAGACACAAAGAAACATAGAAATTAATATTATGTCAAATGTATGTCTTGTTCAAAAAAGGATATTTCAATTTTTTTTTATACGAACTCTCGGGAAAATACTGAGCTTAAACGCCCTTTCAAGCGCCCCGAGATGAATTTAGAAGAAATCGGTTTGTGCGTGGTCTTAAACTGCTGTAAGTTGTAACCAAGGGGAAATACATCTTGAGGTAGGGTATTCCATAGCCTTGCAGTTCGGTAAAGAAAGCCTTCTGATACACCGATGTCCTAGCTGTAGAAAGATGCACGGCGAACTGTGACTATTATCGGCTAGCCTTGTTTGTCGATCAAATCGAGCCCTGGTGGAATCTGAAGGCAAATGGCAGCAGAACACCTCCGTGGTAGTATTATCTGTAAAAAAGGCATAGGTCTCCAACCTTCCACGGTGATCGAGACTATGAAGGTTGGCAGTTAACGTTGGATCGTCTATTAGGCGCATGCTCTTTTTTGAATGGAATCAAGTAGGAGTAACGAGTGCTTAGGAGCTGAACCCCAAACATGAGAGCAATATTCCATAGCTGGACGCACTTGAGCCTTGTAAAGTAATAAAAGCTGCTTTGGAGTGAACAATTTCCTAGCACGACATAGATAGCTAAGCTTCTGTGCAGCTTACTTGGCAACTGAGCAGACGTGCTCATGCCAGGTTGCATTTGGACTGATATTGACCCCTAGAAGCTTAAGTCCATTGGTTGGGTTTATTGTTTTATTGTCCATTATTAGTTGGGGTGCAACTGTCGATGTTTTTTGTGAGCAGAGAGTAGCCTGGTCTTAGAGGCATTGAATTCAACCAGATTGTCAGAACCCCATTGTAGAATAACTTCTAGATCTTTGTTGATTGTCACAGCTTGAGCGATTCTTTGGGAACTGGATGTTGACGCTGATACAGGCTTCTTGTTTGTCGTGGACGCTATAAGAGTGCTGTCATCTGCAAAGCTTAAAATCTTATTCTTGGTTGAATTTAAAAGGTCATTAATTGCATTAGGAACAGAGTCGGGACAAGATTGAGCCCTGAGGTACACCGGCGTTGACGGAATGAAGTGCAGACTACGCACCATCGACCACAACACAAAGTTGTCTCTCGTGGAGGAAACTTCCGAGCCAGCTGCAAAGTCCTTCCGGGAGACCGTAAGATGGAAGCTTAGATAGTAATGCTCTGTGCCATACACGATCGAAGGCCTTGGATATGTCTAGGGCGACTGCAATTCCTAGAATTTATACATAATTCATATTGAGATCGACGGAAGAATCTGTGAATCCTTTTTGTTATTAATCTAGCGACTAATGGTCTCGAACTACGTATTCGCTATTCTCTTAGCTCACGCGTTAAAATATCTTGACCATTAGTCGCTGTCTTTAATAACCTAGTTGATAAAATAACTATCGCTTCACTGGAGTACGAAATTGAGATTTCGATATACAAAAAGACAAATGAGAAGCTCTGACGAGAAATCGAAAGTTTTTCAGCGATCCTTTAGGTTGAGAGAAAAAAAAAATTATGTAATAAACATCCCAAGACCTATCGATCTCATTTTGTTTTCTGAGAATCTCCAAGATGTTCACATGTAGAGGATGAAACCAGACCAATGAAGCTTAGGGTATTCTGATTCGAATTATCGAATATTTTTTGAGATATCCTTAAAGAATATCAGAGAGCAATATCACTTGTTTTTTCAGAAATACTAACTTGCCAAGTAATCTATAAAGCGGTCCATCATCTGAATTTGCTTTTAAAGCCAAAAGACTTTACCAATTTCCGAACGCTCCTCAGAAATGAAACATACCTTTTCACTAAAATATTCATAAAAAACTTGAAATCTTCTAACTCATCAATCCGCAGGAAGTGACATAATAATATTATTTTATAATTGGAAACAGAGCCAATGGAAAATACATGATATTAGTTATTTTCACGCAGAAAATCAAATATTACCCTCCTTATAATTCTGCCACATCCAATATATACCTTGCTTCAACTTACTCCTCAAAATATTTTGGAAAACAATTCGAAACTACAGTATCTTTAATATTTCGTGTAATAAAAATCACCTGCAATCAGAAAAACGAATTGAAATTTATTTCGGGAATAACTACAAAAATTGGTAGAATTTAGAAATAGAATTAAATTTTCAGTAGGAATTAAATTAAATTTAAAATCAGCCATAGAAATTCTTTACAGGTGTACCTCAGAGTAAAAGTATGGAAATTCGGATCTGCTTCTTGAAAAGCAACCAATTTTAAATATTGATGATCAATACATGTGTAACAAATCCACGAAAAAAAAAGTAATAATGATATTGAACGTAGTATATCCACAATTTCAGTTTGAAAATTCCTGAAAATTTATTCCTTATATCTTACTGGAATTGGTTAATACAAGAATTCAAAGGACTTTCTGAGACATATAACATACTATTTAGTAATCGGGAGTCCCAAGGTGAGTGGCCTATTAGATCAAATTGGCGTCTTACGAAAATGACTCTAATAGTACGCTTAATATTTGAGATTTAAGTCAGAAATTTAGCAAGTCATTAGATATTGATCTGATCTATGTCACTGCTTTTGAATTATAGTGGTCAGTTATATGAATGGACCAAAAAAATCATAATTTGCCAAGTTACAAAATCGCGAAAAAGTCTGGTTTTTTCAAATTAGACACCTAGCATATTTTTCAATTTTTGTGATCAGTGCAACAAACTCTACAATTCTTCTTTTCACGTCTTATTCGAAAAAATTCTATTCTATTCTATTTTAACGAATTTGTAACATTGCAAATGATGATTTTTTGGTCCATCCTGTATAACTGACAACTAAAAAGCGGTGACACTGACGGCAGTGCCAGCGTAAGGAAATTATTAGGAACAAAACCACTAAAGTTACCGATGTTAATCAAGACTCTGAAATTGTGGTGGTGGCTGGAATCGGGCGGGTACTGTAGATAGCTAAGGGTATACCGGTGTCCCAGTAAGTCTGTTTCAATGGCATTTCGAAATACAAATTTGAAAATTTCATGTTCTGCAATTGACTTGTGTCACTTCCGTTTTTCGAGGTTAATTTCCAAACCTGTATACTAATATACAAATATAATCGACCATATGCAGAAGAGCTTCCCTATAACGAAAGCGCTAAATCCGCAAAAAAATTCGTTATAAAGAAATTTCGTTATACAGAAAATTAGTTGCTATAGTCGGCAATGTCGCGGTCGACTTCACTGATAAATTTAAGTTTATCATTCAAAGTTAAGCTTTACCTTTTAGACATTTTCGCACAACTTTTCACACCAGCGCCAGCGTCATGGTTAGATTGAAACCAAAACAGCCAGGGGTGTATTTAAACTGTTTCAGAAGGATCTGTGTGCCCGCCGTTATGATTTAGTTTAAGGTCGGGATTCATTACATACCTCCGAAAAAATTTCGGAAAAAATCCATCCTTAAACCTTCTTACCAATTTCAGATAAAATTATCGTTCCGAAGATTTAATTCGATGGTGAGGAATATCAGTCACAAAGAACAGTTGTATACAATTTATTCAATGGCAACGTTTCTGAGCATTTAGCTCCTTCATCAGGCTAAAAACAAAAACCAATTTACAACATCGGCATGGATCATACAATTGGTGTAGCAATAAAGATAAAAAAAAAAAAAAGACGTCGCTATACAATAATAAATATGAAAATAAATAGATGACAAAATAACAACAAATATAGATATAAATATAAAGCAAAACAACATGAACATTCACGCCAGGTCGGCCAAGGAAACAATAAGAGTAAAATAAAAAGCGATCTCACCCTATGAATAGCGGTTATAAATCATTCGAATACATCGAAATCATCAAATAAATCTTCACACAATCACGATACACTTACACGGTATGCCGACGCGCATCGAGAAGTGACGTCACTGCGGAGCCTTTCCATTGCATTAGCGTTAGAATTCCAGAGAATAATTGGAATAATGCAATTAATCGCAAGTTTCATTGAAAATGCAATTAACTAACAATTAATTTCAAATGAAATTTCTCCGATGTCTTTGTTTGTTGATTCTAAAATATATCAATGAAATTGTATAAATATGAATGTAAGTGAGAAAGATCTATTTGTTACTACAGAATAAATTATTGGAGGTTCATCAAAAAACTTCGAATAAGTGAAAATATTTTCATCATTTCTAGGGAAATTTCAATGAATTTCACTTATAATTCGTGAATTTGAAAAGTTTTTTGTCCACTTTTCTTCATATTCTGAAAACTGATCTTCTCATTTAGACTCTGTCTTAAGTTGGTACGGATTGTGCTCAAGCAAAGAATAACATCGAATGAAATCTGAACGTCATTTTTCAGTTTTGCAACCGTGTTATCTTCTAACACTTGAAAAATTTTTTTCCTCAGATAATGAAGTACTGACGGGATACTTCCGACTTCGGAAAGCAAAAGTACCTTATTTTGAATCCCTTTTAACTCTTCTGTAATTCTTTCAGCCAAAAACTGCGCAATTAGGCATGAATGCAGGTATTATATCAATATTATTATAATTCCACTTTTATTTACGCTCCTCAATGACGTAGATGAGCACGCCGGACGAGTTTAGACTCCGATCTGGCACATACCGGTGTGAGTGTATCGTGCACACAATAAAATGGCATTCTCAGGATAGCATTAAAACCACATCAAACAAGACGTATTAGTATAAACAAATGCATCGGGCAAGACAGACTGCATTAAAATGTGTGAGACATACAAAACATCTAATTCAAGACGAAACACGAACTACCGCGCAATAAAATTATCTAAGATAATTTTATTGTTTCCTTGGCCGACCTGGCGTGAATTGTTCATGTTGTTTTGCTTTATATTTATATCTATATTTGTTGTTATTTTGGTCATCTATATATTTCATATTTATTATTGTATAGCGACATCATTTTATCTGTTTTTTATCTTTATTGCTACACCAATCGTATGATCCATGCCGTTGTTTGTAAATTGGTTTTTGTTTTTAGCCTGATGAGGAGCTAAATGCTCAGAAACGTTGCCATTGAATAAATTGTATACAACTGTTTTTTGTGACTGATATTCCTCACCATCTTCTTACAATGCCCATTTATAAAACGATTTTCTTTGGATATTTGGTAACAAAGAGAATTTACTTCATTTTAGAGGGTGTTTTTAACTTGAATTTGGATTCAAGGTGCATTTTCTTGTACGTACGTGTACGTGTAGAGAATTCGTTATACAGACGTTCGTTGTAGGGAAGTTCCACTGTAGTTATGAGAAAGAAATTATTATCTAGGTATACTTTAATGACTTAAATTTTTTACTAATAGTTCTTCCACATTGTTGAAAAATTTATAATTATCAACAAAGTCCATCACTGATTAAAATTCGACATTAAGGATATTTCCTGTTGTTATGATTTCATTCGATACACGTTGCACCAAAAAAATAAAATAAAATTTTTTCAACAGAAATATTTTTTACATTTCAAAGATGTTAATGATGAATTGTATGAATTATGCGAGGGATTCATAACACCGATATTGAAATAACTAGCAATAATTGCACTGAGTTGTTTCATTTTGTTTCTTTAAAAGTCTACAGAATTGAATCTTTAATATACCTGTTTCAGCTTACTGCGTGGGAATTAATGACTTTTCTACAACAATTTCAATTCAAAATTTCAGTGGTGCAAAGAATGGGCGTTCATAAAACCAATTGGTCGTTTTGATGAGTAAACCAATATTGATTAGTAATTACACCGAGGAAAATGCCCATTTCGATTTCAATTGAACAACTTTATTAAACTTCAGAATTCAGATAATTACCACACTAGGAAAATTCATCACTACACCTAGTCATCTGTTTATTTCAAGTATGTTTTTTTAGTTTTTTATCATTTGTGTTCTCCCATTTTCATAAAATTACTTGTAGTAAAAATTTATCCTATATCATATTAATTTTCCGGAAAAATTATTTGCTGCTTCTTGCTAAACTAAAATCGTTCTTTTTCATGCTAATACTTTTTTCCATTGATTGGATTAATTTGACAGATCAATACCATTGCTTAAATCTGAATTGTCGTTATAAATAATATTTTATAAAAGCGAGGAAGCAATTTATGGCAAATGCTAATCGAAGGTGTGGATTTCATTTTTCTTTACTACTAGACAGCGCATGTTTTGAATGTTCTATTGGTTCGTCTTACCGTGAGTCGTGAGATAATACTTATTTGTGCTGTTCGTGCGACAATGCTAATTTTACACCTGTCTAGGTAAGCAGAATCAAAAACCATATGGAAACACCTGCAATTGAACTCTTCATATGAATATTCAGATCTTTTGGGTTTGCTAGAGCCTTTTAACATCTATATTTCACAAAATATTCTATATTTCAATGCACTAAAAATAATTCGATCCCAATATTATTGAATCACACCTTCTGAGAATCTTTGTGGAACTCACCAATTAATATGAGAAAATGGATAAGGAATTAATTAATTCAATATTTAAAGAATCATTCAAAGGAAGTTAAATGCAGGTCTTTACATAGAGTTTTCATATGTGAAATTTGAAACGTGTTCCTTCGTATTCATCCTATATTTTTCAGTTGTTGTGACTGCCGTTTAAAGGCTTTCCTATTAATTTCCCGGCAAATTGAATGAAGCGGCACTGAATGTTAATAATAGGGGATAAGTCCGAATGAGTCAGAATATAAATAGTGAATACCATCGCAGGGAAGGGGAAAATGTTGCCAATCAATTTTCTTCAGGCGTCAACCCTTACGAACATCCGAATTGCTGAGCACCGGAAAAGCAGGTTTTGCAAGCGAAAGGGGGAAAATTAGGCAGTGGCGTCCCGTAGTACTTCTACAGGTGAGCATTTGATGAAAGAATAGTGTTGATCAATTACGTACATCCGTAATCTGTATTATATTCGAAAGGAATTCCAAATATTCATTCATTGAGTTCTTTATTTTTGTTGACTTTTTGACAACATCTTCCTTGGGCCTCATTTTTCCTAATTTGTAGCTTCATTTCTGAAGGAGTTGAGCAACTCAGTATAAGATTTTTCTGTCGATTTCATTGTGAATTGGGTATAAATTCTTCAATGAAATTTAATTTTCCTCTGCAACAAAGATACATTTGACAAAATATGAATTTCTGTGAGTTGTTACATACCTTATATTGCTTGAATACCTTACCTCAATTTCAATTACGCAACAGATTGTCATTTGATGAAAAAATATTTGTTAAGTATGAAATGAAGAGTCTACAAAACGAATAAATTCATCTAAAACGTTGGCAATTTTTCAAGGTGTAACACAAACTGAAAACACAAAAAAAATTGAAAACTTATGTTATCCGTTCGAATTCAATCAAAATAAAATTTTCTAGCTGAGAATGAGATTGAATGGTGAGCTATTGTTCAACTCGAAATTTCTGAACAGTTGGAGTCTACTGCATTCGAACTGAGTGCAACATTTATGCACCAGTTCTGAAAGATCTGCAGTTAATACAATCGTTGAATAAAATTTGGAGAATATATCATGAAAAATAAAGTATTTCAGCACTCAATCGGTTCTACCAAAATGAACGACCATGAAATATGTCAAATATTTTCATGTTTTATTGGGAATAAATCACCCCAGTATTCAATGAAAATCAGTTTAGTGTCAGTGCGATAATAGAGCCAAACTAGTGCACCAAATGGAAAACGTTATAATAATGTAGATAATAGATCGAATAGATATAGAGTTATAAAAGTAGAAATGAAGAAAGCTGAGGATTAATACCACCTTCTCATGTTGCCATTTTGTTCCCTAAGGCAAAAAAAACATTAAGTTAATTCCTAATTACAAAATCATAACTTCTGAGTTCAAGACCCTAACAGAAACTTAGTTCATTTGACGTTTAATCCGAAACGTGAGGCAATAACACGTCAGAAAATTCCATAGGAAGTTCCAAATTACCATACGCTTACACTTTCTCGACAGTAATAGGCCACGGGATCAAAATGACATTTTAATTTGGTTGAATAGAGACAACATACTGCACAGGCGGTTCGTTAAACCCTTTGCCTTATGCCCTCTCTTTCTATTAATTGTGTACTTGGTATTTTGCGTGTTGATGGGACGATATAAGAGAGTAATGTCTTTATTTAAATCCCATCAATCATCCTCGCGTCAGTTTGTGAACTTAACTAGGGACCTCGTGTAAGACCTGCTTAAAAACGTATTTTCGTCGGACGACTCAGAAAAACCGTAGGTGACTCTGTTTCAACAAGGTCTTTTGGATAGAAATTATTTATGAATTACCTCATTAAGCAGGATTCATGAGAAAATGACCTTGGTTACACCCGAAATTAATTCAATAGTAATGAATTGATGTTTATTTTCGTATGAGAGGGACTGTAACTAAATGTTAATTTGTATCGGTCGTTTTCCTTAAACGAGGGCTATAACTTTTTAGTCAATTATAATTTCCAATTCTGAAATGAAAATGTTTTCAAACGACAAGGTTCTATTCACCGATTGTCCTAGAGACTTGACATTTACAGGTAGGTTTGGTTCTTGAATGCCGCGATTAAGTCCGTTGTCAAAAATCTTACAGGGTGTTTCATGAAATATAGCCATTCATCTTTTTTGTTCCTCCATATTTCAGACAGAATGAAACCGAACGAAATTGAATTGAGTTTGAGGATCTAACTGACAAAGTGAATATTCATGCAAATTTTCGAAAGGATTGCGTAATCAAAACCATAAAATTTTGATATTTTTTGTTTTCGATTTCTTACTCATATTATTTTTCAATAATTTCCAGACTATAAGTCTGACCATCAAGATATAATAGAGAAGGGACGCTATGACATTGACAATTGAGTAAGGAAAAATAGTACCACTGGGCTGGGCTAAGTCGGAGACCAATATGGCGGAAAGTTCAGGATTGAAATAAGTTGCCAGTTTTTTCTGTTTACAAATTTCACCAACAAAATACGACGTGTTGGGACTTTAGGAATCTTGTACAAATAAGGTCGAATGAATATCAAATAAACAAATCTTCATCAGGCGATAATATACACAATATATAAAAAGATATCAGATTACCAAGACGAATAGCAAAAATTTCTAATGCGGATCTGTTCAGAACTCATCCCTACCTGTGACATGTTTTTCTTCTAATTCTTTCTTATCTGTCTCTTCTCTACTTGAAGAAAGCCTTACAGTGCACGATACCATTTTATTGTATATTATTAAGCAGAAAAATCACAATTTAACTAGAAACAGGCGAAAAATCACAGTTCCTCCAGAAAATTCATCGATTATCAAATTTGACGTTAGGTAGTAGTAATATGGCGCCATCTGATACCACGTTCATTTCAATGATGGCAACTCTATACTATTCTATCTCTATGAGTCTGACCTTGCTGTAAATTTTCATTCATATATTTGGAATCAATCTAGAGTCCTATACAATATTTTGAGGTCATAGCTGTATTGCTCCACTAAAGAACAACTATGTTTACTCACTCGAACAAATAATCTATTGTAATACACGAGAGAAGGCAGTAAGGTTCTGTCACGAATTCTACACTATTCTTAAGTTGAGGTTTGTTCGAATGGGTTCAACTTGATATAATGCTCAAATTGGAAAGACCATTAGCTAAAATTTAATTCCGAAAAATCATATGCAAGTTATGTTAATCTAAACCTCATTTTTTCTGCATAACCATTCCAGGGTATATGTAAATGCTCCGACGGAATTTTCATTACATTTAAGCTCGACCTCATCATCCGATGCAGACAATTCAGAAATGCGTTCGATATTAAATATTTCTCGGATAAGTTTTAGGGTCGCCTCTGGTCTAGCGACTGGCGATGTGGAATTAATCTTGCAGTCATTCGAAATATTCAAGAAACTTATGACATACTAACTTGAAGGAAAATGTGGGAGTCGCTTTATGAAAGAGAGAATGTTGGGGGTTTAATATGTGATTTCCTCATAACCACTTAGGTTCAGTCGTTTCATCAAAAATATAATCCAAGCGAACTGGCAACGTAAAGACCAGATCTCCTCAAACAACTACCTACATGGAATCTTATACTCTACTTCATGTTACATATTCTGGTCCTATTGCACTTCCTTCCTCTCTACTGAACTTCATAAGCCTAAGGACCCAAATCTTTATGCAAAATGCGGTGTGATGACGTTGTGGGAATGCTGATTCCAAAAAACGACGAAAAATGGACAAACCTGGGTTTTCTTCAACACTACAGCAGAAATATTCTTGAGCGACGTACGCGGGTTTTATTCTTCACATCACTAACTGGTACCAACAGTTTGAATTTTTTCACCAATTTCTTTATTGCGTTTCGACAAGGTGCTTCACGACGACGTAAAAATGTTCGAGTTTTACGAACCAAATTTTCACTATTTTATAGTAAATTTTAATCATTTCAATGCGTTCTTGAAGCGTGTATCGTTCCATTTTTATTGATGGCGTCGTTTCTACTTGTCTAATGTCAAAAAATGACAGCTTCAGACATGACATCTACAGAATAGCGGGCCATACAAAATAACACCTCTTATTGGAAAACCCTTCATATATCATCATTTCCAAAACTACTTCTGTTTCAACCCCTTTCACTGGTATTTTTCCTCAGCTTTTCGGTTATTGATAGATCTTGAACTTGTTGCTAACTCACAGCTCCTGATCTGAGACATAAGTTGTCACATTTTTTTCTATTCCTAAATTCTTTGGTATTTTCATGAAGAAATATCTTAGTTAATAAAAAGTCATTGGAGATGATAACCTTGAACAACCAACAATTGTGTAGGAGTGTTTTGCTAATCATCGGGGAAACAAGGCCTGAAATATAATTTTTTCTGGCTAATGAGCCAATTCATTATTTTAAAGGCTTGCTTTTGCTTTTTCATCTGTGCTCCATCTTTTCAGGTACACCCAATAAAAAGTTTGATTTCGGAAAAAATATGTCGTTCAATTCTGAATATTTCCGTGCGATTATCATGGTTTCTGGCGTACATTGATTCAGTAATAGTGCATCGTTTTTTTCGGTGATCCTTTCACTCTGGTGTTCCCATACATGCCTTTAAACTGCATACAAACTGCAAATCTCATTTCCCTCTAGCACACCACTGCATTTCCTAGGGTTTGCAACATTATTGGCTTAGCCAACTTAATTTGTTATACAAGGCTTCTGGGGTTGCGCCAGAATTGAATTTTTTGGGGCGCCAACTTCGCCGTTTTAAATGGGATAAGCCCATTGTATGTTTATCATCGCCCTTGGCTATTTACCTCACAGTTTCACGTCGTGCGGCTTTTGTTATTAACGCCGTTAAATATTCTAGTTATTGCAGAATAGAAATTTAAAATTCGGATTTAATTTAGTGACTTGTAGTGGGGTCTGCAGGGTGAGATCCTTTAATGAAGACTTTTTGTTTGCACAGAAGGGGAGGCTGTGAATGCCTCTAGGGGTTGGGATTTTGATGGGTTAATATTTCAAGGAATTTATTTATAAACTTGTGGGGAAGAGAAGTCGGAAAGTGGACCAGTTGCAAAAATCTAATGTTTATCTTATATTAATGGTGGTATTCGTAAATAATTCAATTCTGGAGTGGTTCCTGTAAGTTTCTTATTTACAGTGTAACTTTTGAACTACCCATCGAAAAACATAACCTTCAATCGTGAGATTTGATCATGGAACTTCATGTATTTTGAGTTTTGATTTATATTTGAAAATACATTCATCTGAATGATTTTTGCGTTTGTTCCTTTTATCTAATAAGTTGAAAAGGAAAGAAAATAATTTCTTGGTTAAAATATCTGTAGAGCGTTTTTTAAGTTTAAAGTATACTTGGGCTTCAATCTGAACATGTTCACAAACTAGGCATTCGGCATTTCTTCAATCTGAACATTTTCTGGGCATTCTGCATTTCAAATCGATTAATTTATCACGCAACCTTTTCCTTTAAACTCTCATGAAGTTCCTACTTTAAAAAAGAATGATTTTTAGATCATTGAACAATATTTTACCTGTTATGTTTTTTTTTCGATAACAATTCAATAAACAAAGCCATTATTTTTTCATTCATCGTGAATTTCTTATATTCAACCGTTGGTGTTCGTTCTAAGATAAACAAACCATTCAACGTAACCTCACATTCGTTAATGATTTCGGTCGCCCGTCGAGTACTCGTACATATTTAACCCTAGATAACGGGACATTCGTTAAATTTACGATGGTCAATATTTGTCGTGATATTTCGTTTGCTTCCGGATACCGCAACGTGGTGAAACTCTCAGTCCCTTCCTATTTAGTTGCTAGCTAGGCTCTAGTGTACAAAAAATCGCGTTATTTTCAGTTGAATTGCAGATTTTGGTCCAGTATCGTCAATTTTACGATAGTCCCGTATTTACGTTAGTTAGTTTTCGCGCTTGTTTTTTTCTGGTTTTAATTTATGAACATTAGTTTGTAATTAGGAGAAATGTAAGTTATTATTTTACGTGTAACATTTTGAAGATATGTCGTTTCAGCAGAATGGCTTCAAAACGGCCATTATCTCAGGCAGAATTAGAACAAGAAATTCGAAAAATTATGGAGGAAATAAATATAAATGTCAATATAAGTATGGCCTGCATCAACTCCTTTGTATTTTATTCAACAAATACTTTGAGGAGGGGAGGAAAACCTCTTTCACGATACAAGTATATGATAGATTGGAGTCGTCGCCTTGCTGAGCCATGGATAAACGAAGATTATCGACTCCAACTTTGAGGCGAAATATCCACCAAGATATCGGTCTAATTCTGAATATTCAATATATAAACTGCAATTCCCCAGCAAAAAAAGCGCAAAACTTGTTTCTTCTGCCTAGTAAAAAAATAAGGATGACTAAAACTTATTTTGGACAATGTGGACATCCGAATTGTGGGGAGCACCGCGGATACATTGGCAAAAAAATGCAGTGATGATGGATAGGAATTCGAAATTTTTATTATATTTTGGTTTTTCATTTTTCAATGTAGAATTTTCAGCACTTTTCGTGAGTTTTTCTCTAAAGATTTTCCGAAAAATGAATGTTTTGTCGACCGTCGTAAATTCACGATAGTCCCGCAATGACGTGTGTTGAAACAAGTCCCGTTATCTAGGGTTAAAGATTTCTCTACTAGTGGTCCATAATTGCAATTGCACTGTAATGCGGCCCATACACAAGCTACTTTCTCGGCGTTTTGGCAGCTAGCGTCGCCGCAAGCGACCAAAACGCCAAAAGTAGCCCGAAAAACGCCTGTGTATGTCCATCCGCTGCCACGCTGGCGAGTCGCCGAGCTGGACGCAACGCCGGACGCCAAGATCAAACGTGTTTGATTTTAGCGTCAAGATAGCCGGCGAAACGCTTGAAAAACGCTTGTGTGTGTGTGAGAGCGTCTAGAATGGCAGAGAATCATGCAAGAATTGCACATTCAGAAGAATTTATTACAAATTTCATAGAACTATTTGAAAAGAATAAGTATTGGTGGGTGATTAAGAGCAAAGAATATTCGAACAGAACACTAAAGAATAAAGCCTACGAAGAATTGTTAGCTTTATGTAAACAATAAAACGATGAATGCGATATTGATTTCGTAAAGAAAAAAATGAAAAGCATCCGAGACTCATTCCGTAAAGAATACAAAAAGTTACGAGCTACGGAAAAGTCGGGTGCAAGTACGGATGACATTTTAAACCTTTATCGTCAGCGATCGATGAGCTACTGAGACGCTTGTGTGTGGTGAAAATTGCACGAGCGTCTAGGATGCTAGCAAAACGCTAGCTGCCAAAACGCCGAGAAAGTAGCTTGTGTATGGGCCGCATAAGCTTATGAAAAGTTACATATTGGCTTACAGATGAAAGCAGTATACCACCATAAATTGATTGGAGATATTGAACATGTCTACGAATTTGAATCATTTTATCTATGAAGACTCTTTTGAATCATGTTTTGTGGATGTTCGGGGCAAAAGATATTAGATACATTATAAATTTTGAATGAAAATGTAAACTGAATAATACGAAATCTATGAATTGAAATAGATATGTCAGAAATATTACATTGATTCAAACAATCAATTTATGCATCTAGATCGAAGAAGAGTGAATAAGTTCTAGTAAAATAAAATAGATAATACTTCGAAATGAATATAGATCAGACGAAAATACATGAGGATACAATAAATATCAATGAATTGAAAGGGGTGGGCATTAAAATAATTATTTTATCTCAAATGAAATTATTGGATGAATAACCAGGTCATTACTCTCCTGTAACGATTGGATTTTCAAATCAAAATATGTTGACGATGAATTGAACTGAAGATAAACACTACTGAAAAAAGTCAGGAATAACAAATTTTTAAGATTTCCAAGAAAAGATGACAATAAAAGATATCAAAAAAATTTTGAATTGCAGTTATATGTTTTTAGATTTGGGATTGGAAATTTTCCAGCGTCGGCAGTGTTGTCAAATGTTTTTCAATTTCCTTTCTTAGAAATTATTTAGCTGTTTTTTTTCTTCGCAAAAACTATCAGAATTGAACGATCAGAATATTGAGCATTTTCTGTGAAAACAATCCATAGGTACTATTCTTATCCATTCAAATGAATGTCTGATACCTACTTCTTCACTTCAATGAGCTGTTCACGCTGTTGAGGCCAGAACTGTAATAATAAACATTTGAACCAAAACATCACATGATAAAAAAGTGAAAATGATGACTTAGATTATTATGTACTTGGTTCTTGTACCAACAGAATTCCACAAATCCATGGCAATAAAATATGCTAAACATTCGAACAAAATATCGTGAGTAAAAGCGATGACATATCGCATAATATAAAAACCGTTCAAGCTGAATTATGGCAGTCCCATGACCTGGAATCGATTTTCACGCTTATTTTTAGACTGTATGCATACTGACCGCCGTCCCAGCCCCTAGAAATAATTACAACAACTTTTCACATTCCTTCACGATTATTTAGCGCCCCGTTTCAAGGAATTATTTCCCGTGCGACCCCATAAAATCAACATTTCACCCTGTCCGGGGAATCACAAAAATGCGAATAGCGTCACGTGGTCAGTGCCACTTAATTAATTGTCGCCGGTTAACGGCAAAGTGCTGATTTCTGGGGTTGATTATGCAAGCGCCAGGTCGACACTTGAATAAAACGGGGGTTTTAGTACTTTCTGTTCTCGCTAATGGAATGTCACTTGAATGGTCGGGAGGTGTTGGAGTTTTACGAGTGTATTTTCCGGCGGGTTTAATCACATAATCAGGAGATTGAATGTTTGAGGAGGAATTAGTTAACTCGGTAATGTTTCCTCCCGGCCGGTCAGCTCCACGGGCAGTTTTTTATTCCACCACGGTCAAACTAAATTTCGTAGTTTCCTTAATTTCAGGTTAGCTTCATACGTGAAATAAATAGAAGTTGAAGACATTTAACTTTATATTATCGATTTAAAGCACCTACTCCTAGAATTAGTAAGGGCCCATCTATACTGATCGACAAAATTATCGCACCACCTAAAATTTCGTTAAATTTTAACAATTGATATCTTGCCAATCTTTAGTCGGATTTCAACGTTTTTTCTTTCAATTGTAGCTCTGTTATTGTCGAATTCCCTCCATTTAACAGAAGTCCAAAAAATAAAATCTTCATGTTGTACAGGGCGTTTAAATAATGTCATGTTTTATAGTCAAATTCTAACGTCTTCTGTGGGCAATACCAGGTTGCTGAGGCATATAAAAACAATAAAGCGTTGTAGCCTAGTATCTCTTGAGTATTTTGTTTTTTTGCAACCAATTTATCTTGAAGTCGTCCAGAGATATTCAACTTTTTATCGACTCTTGTATTTTATGCATTGCCATGAATATCTTCGCAACCATTTGCCCGATTTGAATGTTTTTTTAGTTGTAGCTCTTTTATTGGCGAATATCATACTACAATGAGATGATGAAAAAAGAAATGCATCATGCTGTACAGGGCGTTTAAATTTTCGGGTGTTTTTTCATTACAGTTTAACGCCTTCTGTGGGCAATACCAGACATATGAGGCTTCTAAAAACTATACAGTGATGTAGCCTGATGTTTTGAGTTGAGTATTTTGCTTTTTTAAAAAGCAATTTACTGTACCATTCCAGAGATATTCACATTTTATAACATCTTGCATTTTTCTGTTTTTTTTTATTTCTTTTCGTTTATTTTTGTGTTTATGTTGAATGCAAGATGTTATAAAAATGTGAATATCTTTGGAGGGGTACAAGTTAAATGCTTTTCAAAAAGCAAAATACTCTGGAAACATCAGGCTACATCACTGTATAGTTAGTATAGTATAGTAGAGAAGCCTCAGGTCTGGTATTGCCCACAGAAGGCGTTGATAGTTGATAGTTTAAAAAGGGGTTACAGTTCACTGCGACCTTAAGGTCTATTGTGCCCAAGTACAGAAGGCGTTAAAACTGTAATGAAAAAAAACCGAAAATTTAAACGCCTGTACAGCATCATGCATTTCTTTTTTTGAACATCTCATTGTAGTATGATATTCGCCAATAAAAGAGCTACAACTAAAAAAAACATTCAAATCGGACAAATGGTTGCGAAGATATTCCTGGCTAATGCATAAAATACAAGAGTTGATAAATGTTGAATATCTCTGGACGATTTCAAGATAAATTGGTTTAAAAAAAAACAAAATACTCAAGAGACACTAGGCTACAACGCTTTATTGTTTTTATATAGCTCAGCAATCTGGCATTGCCCACAGAAGAAGTTAAAATTTGACTTAAAACATGACATTATTTAAACGCCCTGTACAACATGAAGATTTTATTTTTTGGACTTCTGTTAATGGAGGAAATTCGACAATAACAGAGCTACAATTGAAAGAAAAAAACGTTAAAATCCGACTAAAGATTGGGAAGATATCATTGTTACAATTTAACGAAATTTAGGTGGTGCGCTAATTTTGTCCATCAGTATATGAGTCTAATCCAATGCCAGCCGTTCGAATTTTCTTGATTTTTGCAAACTCAAAATGACTGGATAAAAAGAAAATTTACTGCTTATTATAAAAGCAGGCGATAACAATTATTCCGCAGTTTTTCTATGGAAAATATAACTTTAAAGGCCAGATACAAAAAGCCTTTATTAAGACTATTTGTTTGCACAGAAGGGGAGGCTGTGAGTGCATCAAGGGGTTGGGATTTTGTTGGGCTAATTTCAAGGAAACTCATTTATAAACTTGTGGGATTAAGAAATAAATATGAAAGTGGACAGTCGCAGGAATCTTTTGTTTGGCTGATATGAATTTGGGGATATTGAACTTGTCTCGAATTGGAATCGTATTATCTATGACGACTCTATAACTATGTATATTTTATCGATCATTTAATGTACCTACTCCTAGAATTGATAAAATGAACGGCAAAGAAAAAACTTTATTGGTTATCATAAAGGCAGGCGATAACTATCATTTCACAATTTTTCGAAGAAAAATATTCATTCAAAAGCCCAGATCTCAGAACTGAAAAAGGATCTGAAAAGAACCGAACATATTTACGTTAGCAGATAGGAATATCACATTGTGATGGGTTATTCGAATTGCGCGGTTTTCAAAAATAAATAAAACACAAAGTTTGTATTCATTTTGTTTTTATTGTCATTGAAGTATCAGTTATGACATTTATATACGAAATAGTTATTTTTGTATTAAGTGCGTAAAATGAGTGTTTTTTTCATGGCACATGAGAGTGTCAAAAAGCACGCAACTAACAATAGAGCACAATAACTGAGAAATTGACATTACCATCTGTAATTGTCGAGTCTATGGTTGGACCCAGTCAGCCTGTCTGGCATACCTATCTTTCTAGTGCTCTACTTTCAGTACAATATTTAAATGAATCCAGTGATCTTTCTGTGTCGTAACTATAGAAACAGTTTGTTGAAACTGTTTGAATCTTTGACAGTATTTGCTTGTAGTTGCTTCAATTTTGAATTATTCTAAAGAAGATGGATGTTGAACATGATAGTGGTGGTGATACCCCCGCAGATATGGGCGAAGAAGCAAAAACAATGTATCTAATATGTTACCAGCCAAATCAAAGGTGATATATGAGAAAATATAACTAATTTCGAGGATGGTGCAACAAGATCAACGTAAAAAAGGTTTCTGAAAATGTGCTCACATGCTATTTCGAGGAAAAATGAAAATTTTGAATCCTTCCACGTTATGGAGCTCAATGTCAAAAAAACATTGAATGTCAAAGAAAATATTGATATAAGGAATTTTTCAAAATTGGTCCCGCTTATTAAGAACAAAAGCGTCGCATACCGAGGAAAGACATCTAAACTGTTATCGAGGGATGATATCAATGAGTTTCTTAGAGATGCTGATGACGAAACTAATTTACTTTAAAGGTACAGATCCAATCATAATTTTGTGAAATCATTTGTAATTAAAATATTCATTATTTGTAGGTTGTCATAATTTTTGGTTTCAGCGGTGAAAAAAAGACTTTTTTTAACGGTGAAAAAAAGACTTTTTTAACAGTGAAATAAAGACTTTTTTTAACGGTGAAAAAAGTAATTTTTACGCATCCATAGTGATGAAGAAAAGTCGTTGTACAAAAAATAATATCTGCGACCCCTCCTCTGGCAGCTTTCCCGACGTCTACCCTTTCGATAAAATTTTCAATGACCTTTCGAAATAATTGAAACTGTATACATAAAACCAGCAACTTTCAGAGGAGCTACTCTCTTTGAATTTGATTGAATTAGTTTTCAAGTATTTCATTTTACCTTTCTTGAGCTGTTTATAATTACCGGAGCCCATAAATTACCTGCTTCAATACTAAGTGTTTCATTTTTTCTTCTAGCGATATTATGGAAGATTCAGTCATTAAGGATGTTCAGTTTCTCAATATAAGTTTTATTTTGACCATTGAAAGTAAGATAATATATCAAAAAATTCAAAAAACAATTCACAGTGACATCTTCACAGAAGAAACGAAAACAATCCATGTTGTCCAGAACAACAATGTCTTTATATCTGATATGAGTTGTTTCGAATATAGTGGAATCACTGAGAATCTTATCAAAACAAGCCTTAAGATTTTGTGTTACACCAAAATAATGTTCATTCGGGCTAAGTATCATGAACTTGGTGTACAAATGTGGAGAAAAACTTCCCTGTTTCGTTAGCTTTTCGGTGAGATACATTAGTTAATAAATTCCTTTATGCAGTCAAAAACTATGGCTGAAAAGCCGAACAGGTAACAGATCTTTCCAAGTCATTCAGATATCCTCTATTGCACTCCAGTGATCGAACCATGCTCCGCTTATGAATCGAGAGTGAAATATAGTATATTTGAATGACTCGAAAAAGTCTGTTTCCTATTCAGTTTTTCAGTCAAAGTTTTTGATTGTGGATATCTTTTTGAAACGCTAACGAAACAGAAAAGTTTTTCGTAACATTTGTACACCAAGTTCATAATACTTTTTCGAATATTTTTCAATTCTTTCATCAAGATTTTATGAGGAAAACAGGTTCAGCCGTTTATGAACCTTTATATCTCGCGTTATCTGAATTTTAGTTAATGCTTTTCAGCAGAAATGAAGACCATCTATATAGCTGTAAGGAATTATTCATTGAATATTAAAAGGTCAGTATTTCTTACAAAATTAATCATTTTCGATAACAGACCAGAAAATTTCAAGAAGTCATATCTTCGTTACCATTGATTTTCAAATCAATAACGTCTAGTATATCCCTCTCACGTCAAACTACCAAACACCCTGTATATTAAAGCCACTAAGGTGAACCATATTCCTAGACAAATCGCATCGATCTTCAAAGCTAAGTTCGGGTCGAGAGCTACCCAAATCTTGGCCCACTTTCCGATGAATCTCTCCTTGACCTCTCCCAACCCTTACAACTGTTTTACACTTATCATTTAATATCAGGTCCACTTATCGGGGCATTACAGCCTCCGAACACGCCCGCCCATCGCCAGCGCTAGCGCGAGGCTGCTCAGTTGATTTACTGGTTTATGAGCGTGAGAGTGGGCCATTAACTTCCAGTCCAGCTCTAAACACCTCGTATAGGTAATGGGTAATGGGGGACATGCGCCACTGTTGTTCAAGGAAACGAAGGGGAGGTGCCAGGTTATTGTCATGATTTACCTCCCGTTGAAATGGCTGCGTTTTAATTCTCGGATTAATGCGTGGATTTACTCAGGCAGATCTTGATCAGAATCGTTAATGTTTTGACGTTGAAGTGGAAGCAGAGAATGATAAGGTTTTGCCCCTTTAAAGTTAAAGTTATCTTCTGCACGAAACAGACCAACGGTTCAGTGTAATCGACGAAAGCGAATTGTGAACGACTTTATTTTCTATTGTATTTTTTTTGTGAATATGACTACATCCATGTATATCTATGGTATATTCTGAATTAATTGAGGCAATTTTGAAAAAATATATTCATAATTTCCAATCGAGAATTACCAACAATCGCAAACAATTGAACGCGAGCGCGGATCCATGAGAGGGGGGGGTATGACTGGACCCTGGACTGGACGAACCCTCAAATCTTGTGTTTGATAAGAAATGTTTCTTTTGAAAACGTAATTAAATCTGAGTGTAAATATTTATTCTGCTTTCGTTTTTTCTAGTTGCTCATCATATTTAAGTTAATTTGGGAGAATAATTTGTCAATTTCAAGCTAAGTCCCAATTCACTGATTAGTATTGACTACTTTATATCTATAAAGACATATCTGTTGGTGTAAAGGAAGTCATCACTCGTTTCGCAAGAAGGAGAAATGGGATATTCCCTTTGCCATTTAGTTATACCTTTGTTATTATTCTCATTAAGTTTTTGTTTTTGTAATAAATCCAATGAATTTATTGTTCGAGTAGAATCTCATCAGAATTTTATTTAGGGGTGCTGATTTGTATCGAAAAAATCAATTGACCGTGACCCCCTCTTTTCTCGAGAGCTGGATCCGCGATTATTGGACCGATTGGAAGCCGGAAACGGAAAAAAACGAGATAATTTATCTGAAAAAAAAATGCATTTCTCTGCAAGACAATGCACCAACTTGAAGGGATCGCTCCAGGAAAAGAAATTTGAAGCAAATGAAGAAGTTAAATGGGAAACTGTCTACTAAAGCATATTTTGGAGACTTTGACAAATCCAACTACCAAATACATATATCGCAATGTTGAAAAACCGTTGGACTAAGTCTATCTAACTAAAAGAGGACTATATTGAAGAGTAAATAGTAAGTATTTTGACAAAAATCGTTTGCTTTCTTTGACAGGCTCACTTTGTATAGTATTGAACGTCCTTATAGCTACAAAATAACAGAGCTCAAGAGCCAGATCTGCAGAAAACCACCAGTACCAGTTCAGTATACGTTAAACAAATCAGGATATCTTCAACAAAATCACGGAATCGAAGCTAAACGAAGAAGCGATGATCCCATGGCGTAAATTGAAAGCGGCGACCAACCGGCCAAAAAAGGGCGTTGGGCGTCGTGAGTTACGACGACCGGACCGGCCCAACCGGCACTCAGCGGCGAGAGGTCACGCCAGGCGAAAAAAGTTCATTACGGTCGGCCAGCAATTAAATTAATTTTTCACCGACAGAGACATCGAGGTGATTATTTTTGGTGGAAGACGCAATGGCTACAGTTTTTTTACAAGTCAGGCTTTTGGGAGGCTGTTAATTCGTTTTGGAGCGAAGATGAAATGAAGTCATCATTTATTTCTTCGTCGGTTACGCAAAAGGACTGGTTCTACTTTGAACGGTTGGTAGAGTATAAAGTATTCATGTAGTCTTGATAGAAAAATTAATGGATGTTTGCTGGAAACTTGGAGGAATTGTAAGAAGACAATGCTTCTGAATGATGGGTCGAAATATAATCAGTTGTGGTGATCATCTGTTAATTTTTAGTTATGGTCGTTTCAAAAATATTGGGATGTGATATTTCAAATATTGTTAATTATACAAAAAAAACCGATGAAAACACTTCATCCTTTGCCATGAGAAACGAGATACTTACCCAGGTTTTGACTTGAGAATTCGAATTCTTCAGGACGTTTAAGTTGAACGGACAATTTCAGTTAACTTGAGTAAAACCTGATAATAAGAATAACCAAAGACTTCATATTTGAATAAGTACCTCGTGACTGCAGTAAAGCCTATATTGGAGAAACTGAGCGTTCCTCAAACGTTCAAATCAAAGAACATTAATAGTTATTTAATCAACAAGGTTATTAAAGACAGCGATTAATGGTCAACATATTTTAAAGCGTGAGCGGAGCGAACGCTTTAATAGTTCGAGACTATTAGTCGCTCGATTAATAACCGAGTTACAAGATTTTTCCGACGATCTCAATATGAATTGTGTATGAATTCTTGATTGAAATACATTTTCATTCTGCACAAGACATACATTTGTCATAATGAAATTTGTATGTATCTATGTTCCAGTAGAGTTTTGACATTTCTCGTAGTGCTTCTGAATACTTTGTGAACGGTTGCCATGAGGATTGCACATTAAAATAGCCAAAAAATTTAGCATAAAAGGGTCATAATGCTCAATTTCGTACACATTAAAATCACCTTTTATTTCGAGGTCGGCGGAAAAAAAAATTAAAACTCAACTCTGGGACACTGATGAGCCAAAGCTTGTCCAAAACGCTTTGAATGAAGACCAAAGGATTTTATACTTCCATAATATCAAAAGGAGTTACTTCAGTCGATGGAAATTGAAGGAAATAGATTACATGTCGATAAGCGAAAATCCCACTGACCAACCACTCTTGGTTTCAAAATCATCTGGGATTCGACAATAAGATCGGTCTAAAGGGAATCAAATGCTTTTGAAAACTGAATGTCACAAAATACATTAAAGTCATCAATTGCTTTCTGAGAACTGTTAAAACTGATAAACATTCTCAAACAGTGACGAAAGTTGCTTTTTTCTACAAGCGTGCACTTTCATTCTCTTTCCCGCACGTATTTCAATTCGTAAAGAGTCACATTGCCAAACAGTGTGGGAAAAACCCCTGCTATTCCATTACCAGCACGCAAATGCGTGTGGTAATGGATTAGCAAGGGTTTTTCTCGCACGCGCTTTCTAAAGAATAAACTGAATAAGATATATCTCTATGCCACCGACGACGTTACTATGGAAACGGCATGTGAAGACTTGTAGAGACTTTTGTCATTCATGTGTATTTAGAATGATCAATTCACATTTGATCTGTGTGTTGAATCGATCTCGTATAAGCGCTGTAGAAAAAATATTGTTCCTAACTCGTGCGGAAGTGTTTTTCCCGCACTCAACTGCTTACCCAAACGACGCGAAGCGGAGTTTGGGTAACGTGTGGGAAAATATCACTTACCGCACTTGTTAGGAAAATTGCTTTTTTCTACAAGCGTGCACTTTCATTCTCTTTCCCGCACGTATTTCAATTCGTAAAGAGTCACATTGCCAAACAGTGTGGGAAAAACCCCTGCTATTCCATTACCCACGCAAATGCGTGTGGTAATGGATTAGCAAGGGTTTTTCTCGCACGCTTTTTCTAAAGAATAAACTGAATAATCATATATCTCTATGCCACCGACGACGTTACTATGGAAACGGCATGTGAACGACTTGTCAGAGACTTTTGTCATTCATGTGTATTTAGAATGATCAATTCACATTTGATCTGTGTGTTGAAATCGATCTCGTATAAGCGCTTGTAGAAAAAAAATTGTGTCCTAACTCGTGCGGAAGTGTTTTTCCCGCACTCAACTGCTTACCCAAACGACGCGAAGCGGAGTTTGGGTAACGTGTGGGAAAATATCACTTACCGCACTTGTTAGGAAAATAACTATTTTCTACAAGCGTGCACTTTCATTCTCTTTCCCGGACGTATTTCAATTCGTAAAGAGTCACATGCCAAACAGTGTGGAAAAAACCCCTGCTATTCCATTACCGCGTGGTGGTAATGGATTAGCAAGGGTTTTTCTCGCACGCTTTTTCTAAAGAATAACGCAATGCGTGTGGTAATGGATTAGCAAGGGTTTTTCTCGCACGCTTTTTCTAAAGAATAACGACTTTTGTCATTCATGTGTATTTAGAATGATCAATTCACATTTGATCTGTGTGTGTTGAAATCGATCTCGTATAAGCGCTTCTAGAAAAAATATTGTTCCTAACTCGTGCGGAAAGTGTTTTTCCCGCACTCAACTGCTTACCCAAACTCCTCTTCGCGTCGTTTGAGTAACAGCAGTTTCGTGCGGGAAAATATCACTTTCCGCACTTGTTAGGAAAATAACTATTCTGAGGGTTTAGAGCCTAAAGTGATTTTCTGACGGTGGCTAGCGAACAGAGTTTATGGAAATAGCTCAAATAATACATCAATTTACAGTGTGGAACAGCGAAATGGAATAAATTCGATAACGAATAAATGAGAGCGTGTTGAGAAATACGCTTGGACACGCCGATTTGTATTTTGAGATTCGCATTGTTTTCAAAAACTAATAATTATATAGGGTGTGTCATGGGACAGTGGCCGATACCAACTTTCTCATTTTAAATACACCCCCCTGTAAGACATAATTCATGTACAATGTCCCATACCTACCTTCAAGTTTCAACTGTTTCGGAAATATTAAGTGTTTTCAGATGTGTTACAAAATTAACATTGAAAAAAGAACATTATTTCATTTCACAAGACGTTCACGGCGAGCATTTTGAACATTTCTTACATTGAAATAAATATTTTTTGGTTTTTTATACATAATTGGTGAAACGAAATGATTTTTCTTAATGTTAATTTTTGTAATACATCTGAAAACACTTAAATAATATTTCCGAAACAGTTGAAGATGAAATATGGGACATTGTACTAGAATTATGTCTAAAATTTTCTGAAGAATTCAAAAAACTAATATGTTGTATACAAAATAAGATAGTTGGTATCGGCCACTGTCACATGACACACCCCATATAATTATTTTTGTTTGCAAAAAATGCGCATCTAAAAATACAAATCGACGTGTCCAAGCGTTTTCCCAACACGCTCTCATTTATTTGTTATCGAATTTATTCCATTAGGCTGTTCCACACTGTATGTAAAAAACAGAAGTTAATTACGGTCGGCCAGCAATTAAATTAATTTTTCACAGACAGAGACATCGAAATGATTATTAGGTACAAGTAAGGCTTTTTGTAGGCTCTAAATTCGTTTTGTAGCGCAGATGAAATGAAGTCATCATTTATTTCTTCGTTCGATTACGCAATAGGACTGGTTCTACTTTGGAAGAGTATAAAGTATTCATGTATTTTTGCTGGACAAATTAATTAATGTAAGCTGGAAACTTCGTGAAATTGTAATAGCACAATGCTTCTTAATGATGAGTCAAAAAACAATCACTTGTGACGATAATCTGATATTATAGTAAAACGAAAGATCCTTTATATTGACTTTCCGAATTCACTAAAATTCCGCAAATGACGCACTAAACTGGTTTTTCCCCTCCACTGTACCTACCCCTTGATGTTCACTCAATTTCGAAAAATTCAATCAGAAAAATGCATCAGGATTGAGTTCACAGAAGCTGAACGTATTTGACATAGGTATACGAATATCTATGATTTCAAAGCTGAACCATATCGATTTCACGTGATTAGAATGAATAATTGAAGTAATTACTCCCACAAGATTATTATATTTCATTCCCATTCCTCTGTTGGTTTACCTCAGTTAATTTCCTGCAGAAAACTTGCCGTCAGATATTATTTTATTGTCCTGAGCTAATCGCGTAGTCGCATGCAGATTTCCAGTTGCATGTCGTGCAGCAATAATTCCTACGAATGATTTACGGCAGTAAAAGCGACTGTACTGTCAGTTACCTCATATTTAAAACAATCTCTGCTTTCCATATTCTTGATATATTCTCCCTACATCTCTTATCGCAGCAATCGCGAACTGTCACAGAGAAATTATCGGGTGAAAAAAGTGGTTCATATCATTCTGAATTCTTCTTTGTACAGGGTGGTCAGAATTGGTGATCCCTGAACTTCAACTTTTCAACCCTAAGAGATAGAGAAAAATGGATGGCACATTACGTTTTTCTTTTTCGAAAAACTCATTATGCCGACAACCGCATTGCTCTATTGTTTTTTGTTTTCCATTTGAGTTCCAGTTAGTGCTATAAAGTTGTAACACAAACCTTATACACTTTTTCGATGGAAATCCAGTGGCTTAATTTAATTTTTGCTGAGGGGTTTCCTTCCTGATTTATTCTATGTAACTTGTTTCTTTCATGGATTCAACAATTTATTTTTACTTTTCTTTGTAAAAAAATATATAACATGTCATAGGTATATCGCCCTTAGATCAGTGGCGATGCTACGTGGGGTGCCGGGGTGGACGAATAATATTCTAGTAAATGTTCCATGATCAGTAACTTTTCAATACTAACTCAGAATTCGCATAAATGATAATGTTGCAAATGATTTGAATTCTACTATTGTAGGACAGTTTTCACTACTACTTAGGTAGGTATATAGAAATTTTGATTTCCTACCCCATCTAATAGGGTGAAAGCTATAATAGTGAGTGACCTTGAGTGCATGGGTACATTAACTAGGCGAATTCGGTTCCCAATTTTAATGCAACACTATGGTTATTAATGTTATTATTACCGAACTATAGTTGAATGATTATATTTTGGTATCACCTTCAAATTTTCAATAAATTTCAAGGTATTCTAGGAGACAACAATTTCCTCGAAGTTACATATTTGATGGTCATTGACATGCTTTGATATCACCCAGTGTGATATTCATTGACATAATTTCATCCCACTCTTGCAGCAATTTTGGATATGATATCATCCTTCTTTCTCTAATTCATACAAATTCATTACCTGGGTGAATGAGACATTCGTCCTAAAAATACTAGAGAAATAAAAAAATTTAGACAATTTAAGTCCATATAAACAACGAAGTGACAGTAAGTTTTAGTGATCTTCACATATTTATCGACGTAATAAACTATTAGTGCTATCTAGGGTTTTAATTCTATTCGGATCAACTACAATTTCCTCAGGTTATCATTCTGAAAACGCCATCATTGGATATCTGGGGCGAGATTTTGCAGAAGTGTCAATAAGTGTATATGTTAGAGTTTCTTTAAGGACCGCACATAATTGCGTATATTTGTCGATTTTATTATGTTTTATAGTCGTTAAAAGTTTCATAAAGATTTAATTCTATTTGGATCAAGTTAAATTTCTTCGTTATCATTCCGAAAACGCCATCATTAGATATTTGGAGCTAGATTTTCCAGTAGTTTCAATAAGTGTATATTATGTTAGAGTTTCTTTAAGGACAGCACATAATTGCGTATATACTTATTTAATATGTTTATAGTCGTTAAAAGTTGTCTTGTGTTTGGAAGAGGTTCCGAGGAATATTTAATTGATCTAATCAATGATTTATATATTAGGGTTGATGGGTTGAACCCTATGTCAATCACCGTTCGATGTAATATTATTGACACAGTTATTTCCGAATGTTTGAACCTTAATATATAAATCATTGAAGGGTTTACTTACATCAATTAAATATTCATAGAAACCTTCCAAATAGTAGAAAACTTTTGAAAAATATGAAACAGAACAAAATCGCAAAATTTACGCAATTATGTGAAGTCCGCTGTAAACTCTAATATATACACTTATTGACTACTACAAACTCTTGCAACAAATATCTAATGATGGCGTTTTCAGAATTATAATCTGAGGAAATTGAACTTGCCCAAATGAAAATAAATCATTCTGAAATATGTAGAGACAGATGAAAAAACTCTATATAGCACCAATAGTTTATTACATCGGTATATATGTACCGGGTTTTTCACTATAATTTGACCCCCCCTTTAACTTTGTTACTAAAGGAGATACCAAAAATGTTTCGTATAAAAGTTTTACGAAATCAACTGAGGTTTTTGGATATGAGTCCAGAAACTGAAATATATACAGGGTGGCCAACATATTGATGGCAACTTAAATTTTTCAAATGGAACACCCTGTATATTCTTCCATGTTTGGCTAGCTTTTTTCCCCTGATTCGAATATGTAACATATGTTGGTCTATCTCTTTTATTCCGAGAACCGCAGAGTTTCAAATTTTAAGAACCACCTGCCAAGATCTGTAATCATTTTACTAGTGGCAGAGTGCGTTTAATGAAAATGCTCATTTCTGGAGTTAATGTCGTCAATGGGAAGATATACAGGGTGAACAACATTGAATGCAACTGTATTTTTCAAATGGGACACCCTGTCCTGTATTTTCTTCCTTTTTTTGATAGGCTATTTCCTCCTGATCTCGAATATAAATGCGTATGCGGATGTGTGGAGTTCAAAGTTTGAAATGATGACTCCTAATAAAAAATATGTGAAATACCTACGAAATTATTAATATCCAAACAATCTACTCAAAATTATATTTTAGAATGAATACTTAACAATTACTTAACCAATGAAAATGATGATAAACTATGGTAGTATGGTAAGAATAACATCAACTAAAGAAACTGCTCAAAATGACCACCTAAATTCAATACACATAGTTCATATAGTTGTCTTAAGTTCTTTAGACTATTTTGATAGCATTATTATGGCTCTGATTCAAGTCAGAAATTAAAGCTTCAAAATTTTGTTCCTTATCATTACAATATTATCATTATTCTTTGTGCGTTGACGGGATTAGTTCCGAATTATGGGTTTAATATTGGTTGATTTTATATCATTAATATTATTCTCCGCTTTCATTGATTGTCATTATTGCTAAAGTAAATCAAATTGGCCACTTAAATATTCACGAACTTCCAAAACGCTATGCCAGATGGTTATTGAAATTTGAAACTCTGTGGTGCTCAGAATAAGGAAGATAGACCAACATATGTTACATATTCGAAATCAGGGGAAAAAGAGCTAACCAAATATGGAAAAATATACAGGGTGTTCCATTTGAAAAAATGAAGTTGCCATCAATATGTTGGTCACCCTGTATATATTTCAGTTTCTGGACTCATATCAAAAAACCTCAGTTGATTTCGTGAAACTTTTATACGAAACATTTTTTGTATCTCCTTCAGTAACAAAGTTAAAGGGGGGTCAAATTATAGTGAAAAACCCGGTACAAAGTGTCGATCACTATCGGGGTATCAACAACTGAACCTCTCACCCTATATGATCTGCCAAAAAAAACGGACGACAAGCACACAGGCGGATATGAATAAATTGATTCGATCTTTTTTAAGCAGGATCTTATTATTGGACTCGAGATTGTTGCGAGATCAGCGGATTATTGATTTTTTAGAAATCGCACCAATGATCATCCTGCAAAAATGGTTTCAACCAACCAGTCGTCTCGGCAAGACAAATGTTAAGAACCCCATCGCAGGACTGCATTCTCTACTGCTTATTTCGAAATTTTAATTTCCTACCCCATCTAATATATGATCTGACAAAAAGACCTTACGACTAGCGCACAGGCGAATTTGAATAAATCGTGACAGAGCGCAGTCGGCGCGAAGGTGTTAATTTCACGTTTTCATAAATTCCATTAAAAGGGACCGTAATGTATTCCATTTATTTCGCTCACGCCGGAATTATAATGCGCATTCATGAGGGAAATTCGAAACGTCTCCTGATGACACTTTCGCTTTCGAAACGTTGTATATTGCCCCGCACGATCTACGATTCGCTGGCACCTTTCGCTGGAAGCGAAACCGCGGTCGTGATGGGAAAAAATGGATTCAAAAGTTGGTCTGGATGGCCTGCTCAAGGTTGCGAATATATTGAATTTTAGTCAGAATGAATGAAGTTCGAATAGTATGATAGTACCTGTAAAAGTATCAAAGCAGGGGCTCATTGCACCAAAAATTAAATATTGGGAAGAATGTGGTACAATATAATTAATTTTCACTTTTGAAATTTGTCAGAATGCAAAGTGCAAAGTGAAAAGTATTTTGGTGCAATAGGCCCCTTGACTAAACTATTTGGTTTTGGGACCCGTTATACAGGGTGTCCAGGAGATTAAATATATATATATATATATATATATATATATAATAAATTATTTTTAGATTCTTCAGACCTGTGGCTATCCAAAAATACCCAATGTATGTAATGCGATTTTTCGTAGTTCTCAAGTTAGGATTTTTGAGAGTGTTTTCAATGTATTTTGCCAGCTTGGTTTGAAAAATTTATATCTTTCTATGCAGTAGCTTTTGGCAATTTTTATTCTTTGAACATGGTCGTCCTGAATGTTGCTTCAATGAAGAACAAGTCGGCTTCCTGAAATCACTGCAAGCTACCAAAAATGTACCTACCCATACATTCATTCTCGATTCAGGATAAAGAAGGTGTTTTTTAGATTTTGGCCAAGTTCAAAAACTTTGCGGAGTCCAATGCTACGGAAGTCATATGAAAAAAAGTACTTGATCAGACTTTTTTGTTGTAATCAGCCCTGGAAGGCTGATAGGCTGAAAATCATTGAAACTCGATAAAATTTGTTTTTTTCAGCTCACACTGATAAAAAATGTTAAAATGCGTCAGAATTGCTAGGCGAATTCGGTTCCCTATTTTACTGTAACACCATGGTTATTATTACGGAACTATAGTTGGAAGTTGCTATTTCAACTTCCAACTTCAAACCTTCAATAAATATCAATTGAATATTCTAGGAGACACCATTTCGTCGAAATTACATATTTGATAGTCATTGACATAGGTACTTCCATAGTAATTGACACCCAGTATGCATCAATTGCATCGATTTTGATTATGATATCATCCTGCTTTCTCTCACTCATACATTCTAATTATATGGGTCATTGAGACATTCATAATAAAATAATAGGGAACTAAGAAGGTTTAGACAATTTTATTCCATATAAACAAAGAAATATAGTGATCTTCTCATATATACTGATGTAATAAACTATTGGTGCTATCTAGGGTCTATCATATGTGTCCCCATATTTCAGAATTTTTATTGCTATTTAAGTCTTCAGTATCATTCTGAAGACGGCATCATAAGATATTTGGTGCGAGATTTTGCAGTAGTGTCAATAGTGAATATGTTTACTGAAGGATACAGACTGCACATGATTACGTATATTTTCTGATTTTCTTTTGTTTCATATTCGTGAGAAATTTTCTTTTGGTTGGAAAGTTCCAAGGAATATTTAATTGATGTTAGCTAAATGATTCATATATTAAGGTAAAAGCCTATGTCAATCACTGTTCGATGTAATATTATTGACACAGTTATGGTATATTATGGTTAGACTGAAACATAAAAAAATCGGAAAATATAAGCAATTGTATGCAGTCGCCATCCTTAAGTAAACTCTAACATACCTATACACTTATTGACACTACTGCAAAATCTCACACCAAATATCTTATGATGCTGTTTTAAGATTGATAACCCCAAAAGAAATAATCAAGTCATTCTGAAATAGGTAGAGGCAGATGAAAAACCCCAGGTAGCACCAATAGTTGATTACAACAGTATAGATGTGCATATCAGTGTCAATCACTATCATGGTGTCAACAACAGAACCTATCACCCTAGTCACATTTTAAAATTATTTGCTATAACGCAGAAGATGAATATTGGCCGTTCAGAATTACGTTTCTTTCTGGTCGACAGTGGAGTACGGGAAATAATATCAGTAAAAATCATGAAACAAAAAGCATTTTCAACTGTGCTATCATCTCCAAAGAATTCCTCCTCTGATCCGTTCGAAAATAGCAATTACGCGCGATATTATCGGCAAAATATTCGAAAGGACTCCGATAAACACGACTGGGCAGTTCCCTCAAAAATAAACACACTAAAACAATTATGCTTGTCCTCGGCGGAATTAATTCATTCTTCCAAAGTTCCAAAACAGGCGTTACTGTTGATTTAGATATTATCGCGCCTGAATTTATGTGATACCGCATCACTTGATAAATACCCTTTTATATACGACGTCGAGAAACGAAAGGACCTCCAAAAAACGCTGCACGTATGAGGAGGACGTATGCTAGGTGTTGAATATATTTCATAAGCGAATATCCTTATCGGGCTCGGAGAAATCTTCAGCTTATTCATTTTTCAGTTACACTCCGATAATTTTCACCGGTATGACATACGATAGTTATGCAAATATTTAATTTAAGGCGAAAGAATAACGAAGAAAGGATGTAACAAATCATCGTCGTATAACTGATGACCCCGAGCTTATCTGATGATGTTGCTTGCACCTACCTTGGGGGGACATGTGAGGGGGGTTCACGGTCGCAGAGAAAAATGCATAAGCGATGGAAAAAATATGGTTGGGAATGGTTGGACTTGATGAATTAGCTTGCTTAGACCGTAATTTAATGTGAATATGTTTGTGGTGTTTGTTTTCAGTTGAATGTGTTCATGATACGATACGGGATCAGGGTGATCTGTCTGGTTGAAGTGAGGCATCTGCTCAAATTCGCGAAATTTTACAGGTGTCTGTAAACAAATGCGAGGCACTTTGGGATATGATTCATCGATGAAAAGAAGCAGGGGTAGTTCCTATGATTCTTTCTTGAAATCGGCTCCCTTCCAAGATACAGCCTTTGGAAGGCGATGATGAGTTGATAGTTTTCAATTTTGTTTAGGAGTCCTAAAAAACACTTAGTCATAAAACTATACATTATATGAAGCACTCAGCATTCTCATAATTTTATTATTGAGATTTTTTAATAACAACCCCCCATGATTTTCATTCAAAAATTGTTTTCGTTGGATAGATTTTCGAAAAATCAAATTTTCTCATGATTTCCCATTCAATTCTGGAGAAAAAAAGTCTCTCGCAAATTTCGATACAGTCCATAATTTTCTTGAACAATATGAAAACTTACTCTTTTGAAACTGAAAATTGTAGAAAGAATCATTCAAAATGTCTTTTCTTTTGTCAAAAACAAAGTTTGAGCATAAATAAAATTGTAGAATATTCATTCTTTGGAACATACGATGAAATGGATGCTGGTAAGTTTTAATTTTTTCCGAGGAAAGTATCGAAATATTGCGAGAAACTTTTTCTCCAGAATTCAATGGGAAATCATAAGAGAAATTCATTTTTCGAAAATCTATCCGACAAAAACAATTTTTGAAGTAAAATCATAAGGAGTTGTTATTATCCACCACTTATAATAAAGATCTAAAAAATTGTGTGAGTAACATCTACTTAATAAATCATTTTATGTATAGTTTTATGACTCAGTGTTTTTTGGTTAACTCGTCATCGCCTTCCGAAGACTGTATCTTGGAAAGGAGGTCGAATTCTAACAAAAATTATATGAACTACCCCTGCTTATTTCCATCGAGGAATCATCTCCCAAAGTCTCTTGCATTTGTTTACAGACATGTGTATCAAATAATTCACTATTGCTTTTCATAAATTGACCATAGGTATCAAACTCCACGTTGTTTTTAACTAGATGTATTAGTTTCGATGCGGAAACAGAAAATCACTTGTAGGTATGTTTTCATTGGTAAATGATGCTTTGGGGAATGCCATCTGACAGTACACTTTTTTCGGCTTATGCAGTTACTCACAAGCCTCCGAAAACTTGTTTATTGAATGTTCTTCATTATAATCAAGTGCATTCGACTTAGTAGGAAATCTACATGAAGCGAATAAAAGTATCGAGTGTAGAAATTCCTATTCAACAACATAAAAATTGATAATAGACTTGGTGTTAAAATAAATGTGAAAAATGGAAAAAGTTTGAAATACATATGTTCAATATCGTGACAAGGATTTAGACAGAGAATATTGAAGCTCTGAGATGTTCCCGAATGCTTTCAGGCCGAAACAATACCTCAATAAAAAGGATTGGCCAAAGCTGTATTGAAGATTCAATCCAAACGGTATTTGTGCACCTGAGTTCCAGACCTCTGGTGAATCTCAGAAGCTGAAGCTTTTTTGGAGGAGCTGATTTCCTCACACAGGTACTACCTGCATTGTGAACTGATGATCAGGCATTCATAATTTCATAGTTTACACTTCTCCAAAAACTCTGCATAGATCATTAACAGTTTCTTCATGTTTTACTGAGACGAAAGTAACTCCTGAGGTGCGGCAAAAAATTGAATAACCATACGAAACGAATACTAGATTGACACGGTGATATTATCTTTCACCAGAATCAGAACGGAAATAATTCAAGAAAAAATACAATATATGGTTAAGGAATTCCCACATATTGTCTGTTTTTTCAAGATCAGAGTACAATCTTAACATGGGAAGCAACCACCTGCTCTCACATGAAGTGAGCTTACGCTGTTTGAACTTCATTAAGCCTTCATGAAGTTATAAACCCTAAAGAAAACACATTGACCTCGTTAGCATATTCCCTCGGAATTAAATTACACATTTTTAAGTCTTTCATTCCACATCAATCATCATCCATCTTATTCTTTCATCGACGAGCCAGAAAATTTTTGATTCACCCTCAAAAACATTTGGCAGTTCTCAGCTCTCTTTAGTTTCGCACAACCCATTGTTTGATCTCCTTTGTACCACTCTGTTGAAACTACCCCATTGATGAAGTGACAGCAATAAGTCCTCCTATCTAGGAACCACATATGCCACGTCATTATGAGTATTTCCGGTAGAACTACTTTAATCCATTTGTGGAACACGCATAATCTGAACAGATATAAGCTACCCCTTTGAAAGGGGTTGATAATTATTAACGACTCCCCCCACTATTGATATGGCAACACGGTGTTTGCACCCTTTATAATACCACAATAGCTACTCAACGTTTGTAGTCTTGACGTAAGGACTTTTGAAGATAGATTATTATAGAAGATGTAAGAGAATTTAAACGTATGTTATTCTCGGAGAAATAGAGATATTGGAGAACTGTATTCCTGAGAAATTCGATATTGTTCGCTTGAGACAGCCTGAAATTCAGTAACATTTCCTAGAGAAATAATTCACTTTTGGCTCTATACAGCATATGGTTTTATGGATGGACTTCTTATCACTTGGAGAAGGTTACCGGTTGGGTTCAATGAAGACAAATAAAAATTTTCAGAAATCCTCCAATACTCGAATTGTATTAAGTTTTAATTTTGTGAAAACGGTGAGACACAGTTTCTTCCAGGGCCGTAGCTAGGCGGGGCAAAATGGGACAATGCTCTACCTTTAATTTCCAATGCCCTACCTTGAAAAATAGTAAAATTAGTAGTAAAGATCACATCGAGTAAATTTTTTTTACTTCTGCCCTATCCGTTACATCCATTGCCCTACCTCAAAAACATCTTTAGCTACGGCCCTGGTTTCTTCTATTGAGGTTTTCCCTGTACTCTTGTATCATACGTCAAATAGCATGGTAACCCGTTTGGCACAAAACTCAACTAGGGATATTTTTGTTTTATATATTGTATTTTGCCAGCTTTTGATCTCAAAATAATCTCATGACATTGATATATTTTGGATTTATTCAGTTATAAATTCGTTCGATCTGTTTTAATCTGGATCAAATCATTGAAGATCAAGTGGTTTAGTGTTTTTTAGGTCAACAGACGTTTGACTGAGAGGGTTTTTGGTTAGTGACATAAAAGCTGCTGCCTCTTATCATCTTCGTTTTTCTTCTTTTGACATTAAGCTTCGCCCCATGAAATGATATGATCTTCATTCAAGCTATGTTGAAGAAGCTCAGAATTATCTGAATTATCTTTCAGTTGAGCCAATATTGGAGAAACTACAATCCCCCAAATGTTCTAATCAAAGAACATAAAAGATTAGCCCAACAAGGAGATACTGATGAGTTGAAGCTACTCCAACATGCTTGGAATGAAGACCATAGGATTCCATGGAATCAATATATTTGTCATTCCAGCCACAAATTTCACCTCATAACCCATAGAAATATACTATAACCATATACCTGTAAAACTCTATACGCCTAAAGGGAAATAAAAATTGAAGCAAACTAGTTGCCATTTTCGATGGCCCCCTTCAATCATCTGCGCATGTGCAAACTGAAATTTGACAAGACGTGAAAAATTGAGGTTATGATTTTCAGTTATTTTCATATGATAAGTCTTTATTTAAACTATTCGAGGTCATGCTTTGGCGCCTGCGCAGTGAATTGTAGGCCATTGTACCACGTGAACGCTGCTTCAATTTGTACTGGAGAAGTGGATCCATGTTAGCGGTATATAAGTTTATAAGTATTCGACTATAACAAAGTCTATTTCTATGATACAACCTGCAAAACAGTGTAATAATTTAATGTTCTGTAGTGTAATATAGTCTGTTAAGGGGCCTACAGACGATCAACCTAGTTGAAGACTAAGGTGTTGTTGACGACCAGTTGAACGTCTGTAGGCTGGTTGGTGGTTGATATTCCAGGTTTGAAGACTAAGTTGATGCGAGATCAAATCGGTTTGATATTTGGTGGGCGGAGCCCGATGTTGACGACTAAGTTGGAGCGTCTGTATGGTAGTCATCAACTAGGTTGACAACACCAGTTGGAATTCTACCTTGTAGAGTGAACATCTCATAGCGTATTCAAAATTCCTCGTAATATTCGAGGAAAAGTAGTAATTTAACTAGAAAATATGAGCAAAATTCCAAACACTCAAGTTTGGGTAGCTTTCTTTGATTGGGTGAAAGATCTTCCTGAATTATGGAGAGTAAAATCCGAGATATATAAAGAAAACCTTGAGCAGATGCTTCGAGCGAACATTTATGGGTGGAGCAATAATGCTATTATAATTTTGTATAGTACTTGAGATTCATGCTTAGTAAATGAATGCAAAATCTCAGGATGATCAGACTTATAATATGGAAATTATTAAAAAATGAAATATGTAAAAATCAATAATTAAAAGATAATTGAATTATATGCTTCAGATGATGCGATTCTTGGATATCTATGTTATGACATATAATGATTCTTCCTTTCAATATTTCGCATGAGGCTTACTGTGAGCATTTTGCATGTGGTCGAGAAATTCTATTACAATTGGTTTCGTTTTGTCTGAGACACTGAGCAACAAACATTTTGAATGGTCATATTTTATAGGACACCTTGTATGATTTGGCTGATTAACGAACTTAATTGTGGCATTTGGAAACCAAACTCACCCTGAAAATCTCAAGTCTCAAGGACAATTCCTTAGAAAGTTATCGTGTTTATGGCCGGACGGTCCCACGGACCGGATTGAATATGACCACGGATTCGTCATCAGGGAGCAGAACCCTATCGTTGAAGACCAATTTTGGCTCAAAATTCGAAAAGTTCTTTCATTAAACCGCAATGGGAAAAATGAGACCCATTTTGGTACCAATCCTTGGTACAAATTCTTTCATTCAAGAACTGTGCTGCACCACATTGTCGCATATATCGTTTATTATATAACATATAACGAAAGATCTTTCTCCACGTTTCGATAATTTCTCCTAATCAGCCGACTAGTTCACTCGACGGAAACCACCGCTGAAATGATGTTTTCAACTTGGTTGACAACCACTATTTTCACTTTCATTTGGTTTACAACCTAGTTGACAACATAGTCTTCAACTAAGTTGATCGTCTGTAGGCCGCTTCACTCTGGATATCTATAGATAAATAGATATACCGATTTGGAAATTCACATCGAAAACATACTATATACAAGGCATCAGACAGAGAATTCTTCCGTCCAGTTGCACAGATGAATAGGCGAGATAATCAAGTGCGATAACTGAATGAATTCAACTGTCTCACTGCATTATCTAGTCTTGTCTCTCTCTTATCGCAGTATGGTAGGGAACCCGCACTGCACGTAAAGAATTTTTAATTTGTCAGGCTGCCCGTAATACGCGATTCAATTAAAGGGTTATCCATTTTGCGGTTTCAAAAGTAAACGTAAATAAAACACATAAAAATATTTTTTATCATGATATTTCTTTTTATTATAAAGTTTGAACGTTGACATTTGTGTGAAACACTACATCATTTAAATGACAACCACCCGAATTGTTGCAAGCATCGATTCTTTTGAGGTAATTTTCAACCACTTTTTGTCACATATTGGGCAGTATCTCAGCCATAACTTGACGAATATTGGTTTTTAACTACTCAAGAGTTAAGGTTTATCTGCATAAACACGGTCCTTCGCGTAGCCCCACAAAAAAAGTCAAGCAGTGTCAAATCGCATGATCTTGGTGGCCAGTTGATATCGCCGTCCACCGCCGGTTGTTCAAGCACCCATTCGACGTATCCACGATGTTGATGTGAATGGTCGGCTGACTTCAGTTGGTAAGTGAGCTGAATTTTATATGGGTGTAGTTGTAGATCTTAATGCAAAATGTGCCATAACAGTCCTAATTCCTGAGAATGACGAGAAATCGACAGATTCGGGTCTTCGGCAACACTTGCACTTACAGTAGCGATATTTTCAGTGGTACGAGCAAAACGATGATGCACAGGGCTTACAATATCTGTAACCGATCCAGTCTCTTCAAATTTTTTCACAATTTTACCAATTGCTTGTGTAGTTGGACGATTATGTAAACCAAAATCTGCTCTTAAAACACGATATGTGGCTGTGGCAGAATCGCCATTTTTGTATTAGGTTTTTACAATTTTCATGTGTTGTGCGATAGTCAAGTGATCCATTTTCATAAATGTCAGACTTTCAACTGAACAAAAAATTCTTTTCTCCAACCATCAAAAAATGTTGACATTTTTGTTCTACAGGGTGACTGGTGACGTAAGGGACAACGGCTAACTGGAGATAGAGAACCTCAAACTGAATGAGGATTGGGGGTTTAAATGTCCCATAAGGCTATTCGTTTCAGAGATACAGGGTGTTTTTTGCAAAAGTGCTAAAACTATGAACTTCCATATCTTCGTCAATATGGCATATTTTCCGCTGATATTTGGCAAGCGTGTTACTATACATATTCTCCATCAGATAGAGAAAAAAAGTTCCCAAAAATTGCAGGTCCGTATCCAAAAATTTCAATTTCCGTGTCAGGTTAGAAATATCACTCGGTATATAAGATAAAAAAAATTTAATTGGAAAATTGGAATCTTGAAGAAACACTGAGTAAAAATCTGTTTTTAGTTTGAATGGCACAAATTTTTTATAGTTTTTATGATATGTTGAAAGTCGAATATTACAATTTATTCATATCGAATTCAAGAAACATACTATTCCTGGAAGAAAAAAACACTGAATTTGATATGCTTAAATAATCCTGACGCATTTTGAATATTCCTTCACATCTTGAAATACTTTTTTATTAATTTTTCTATCAATATTATAAGAAAAACTCAAAAAACAATACAAACACAAAAAGATTAACAGTAGCACATATGGTTCATAGAAAAATCAAATGAACAAATGCTCGATATGCGAGAGCCATTCCCCTCACACACTTTTTGGCTCTTTTGAACAATTGAAGTACTTTTCATATCCACAAGATGAGAAATTACTCTCGATAGAACAGTAACACTAGATTTCAGCTCGAGAAAAGTTTGACTTTCTTCTCAGAACCCCTGAACAATAAACCATCTGGTACTTATTTTTTCAACAAAATTTATTCTTCAATTAAATAATGCAATGATTCATGAAAAAAACACTAAGCAAATGCTCGAAATGAGAGCAATTTGCTTCAAACGCATTTATTGGCTCTCTTGAACTCTAATGATTTCTTTCTCTTTTGAGATGAGGATTATTCTGAAACCAAATATTATATCCGTTCATTTTACGCAATTCAAAAACAAGTATTATCTACATATTCTTCATTCGTGAATACTGAAGGCATTTTTCAGTAGATAACAAACGACACAATTCCCAATACTCACAATCAATGAATGTATGAATATAAACGTCATTTTTTGAAATAAGCCTACTCTGTGTAGTAGGATGTATTTTATTTATAATGAATAATAAACCTCTTATTCTAAAAATCACTTTTTTTCCTAATATTCTGTTTGCATTAAAGACATTCATATGCTTCTCAAAGAAGGTGAAGTTGCTACACCTAAGTACATATTAGAGGAAAATAAGTCCTCAAAATTTATACATTATTTCATTGAAGAATAAATTTTGTTGAAAACATAAGTACCAGATGGATTATTGTTCAGGGGTTCTGAGAAGAAAGTCAAATTTTTCTCGAGCTGAAATCCAGTGTTTTTGTTCTATCACGAGTATAATTTTCATCTTGTGGATATGAAAAGTACTTCAATGTTCAAAAGAGCCAATAAGTGTGTGAGGGGAATGGCTCTCGCATATCGAGCATTTGTTTATTTGATTTTTTTATGAATCATATGTGCTACTGTTAATCTTTTTGTATTTCTTTGTTTTTTAATTTTTCTTATAATATTGATAGAAAAATTATAAAAAGGATTTCAAGATGTGAAGGAATATTCAAAATGCGTCAGGATTTTTAAGCATCTTTAATTCAGTGTTTTTTTCTATCAGGAATAGTATGTTTCTTGAATTCAATATGAATAAATTGTAATATTCGACTTTCAACATATCATAAAAACTATAAAAAATTTGTGCCATTGAAACTAAAAACAGATTTTACTCAGTGTTTCTTGAAGATTTCAATTTGCCAATTCAATTTTTTTTTATCTCATATACCGAGTGATATTTCTAACCTGACACGGAAATTGAAATTTTTGGATAGGGACCTGCAATTTTTGGGAACTTTTTCTTCTCGATCTGATGGAGAATATGTATAGTAACACGCTTGCCAAATATCAGCGAAAAATTTGCCATATTGACGAAGATATGGGAGTTTATAGTTTTAGCACTTTTGCAAAAAACACCCTGTATCTCTGAAACTAAAAGCCTTATGGGACATTTAAACCCCCAATCCTCATTCAGTTTGAGGTTCTCCATCTCCAGTTAGCCGTTGTCCCTTACGTCACCAGTCACCCTGTATTTTCAGGTGCAAAAGTCAAACATTTCCTTACCGTACAGAAATTCACTCGTTACTTAGCAACACTTTTAATCCTAGGATAAAAACGCTACTTTTAATCCTTGATAAAAGTAAATGCATTTGACGTCTTGACAATCACTGTCATGATTCTGTGTTCAAATTCATACCAAATTATGAACGATTTTTCACTAAAACCAATTTTATTGTGATTTTGACTTGGTTGGAGAAAAAATAGTATATATTATTCGGATTAAAAGTGCCTATTTTAACTCGCAATTTGCATTCGCTCGGCTGCGCCTCGCAACTGCAAATATTGCTCGTAAAAAAATATGCACTTTTAATCCTTATAATATAATATACTATTTTTTAAAAACTTCGTTTGACAGATGTCGAATTCCAGCCCTATACTTTTGAAACCGCGAAATGGATAACCCGTTATTTACTGTTGCCTACCATACTAGAGAATTAAGCTCCTCTAAACGATAAGAGAGAGACAAGACTGGAATAATGAAGTGAGACAACTGAATTCACTGTGTTACAGCTAGTGATTGTCTCGACTATTCATCTGTGCAACTGGAGGGAAGAATTCTCTGTCTGGTGCATTGTATATCGTATATTTCAGATGTGAATTTCCAAACCTGTATTTCACATCAAACATGGACTAGCAAAATCCTTCATATCCAAGCATGAAAGCTGTTCGTCACCCTTATCAACAGGGTGGCGCCCAAAAACCGCCCTTGAACAAACTCGCCGAAAAAAGCACTCAACACGTACACTTCGTGCTTAAAATAATTTCGAGAGCTTAATTGGCCCACACTTTATGCCAACTGTCATCATAGGGGTGTGTTCGGATATGATAGCAATTTTAAGAAACAAATTCAGCGGCTCATTTAATATGGTAATGCCGGTATTACGCGCCGGGCCTCTCTAATCTGCACCCCGTCTTCGATGGTGAATTTAATCACCTAATGGGGCACATGGTTAATGGTTACTGATAAGCGGTTGACATTCCGGGCGTGCGGAAAAGAGAAAATGGCGTGGAATTCCCCGGATAAGCACTGAGTCATCCGGGTTATCTTGCCAGCTGATGAATTGAGATCGGGGTAAATATTTGTTGGATGGGTAGGGTGCTTTTGGGGAGAAAGTCACAATGAGTGCCTGAAATCGAAGTTTGAAAGGGTGAATGGATGGATGAATGAGTTTAACAGCTGTTTCATCGAAGTAAATATTTTCTTCGTTCACGAAGGAATATTTCGGAAGCCAGAACAATGAATGATTGTTTCAAGTGAAATGTAAAAGGTTTGTTCCAACTCAAGAATTGACCGTACCATGATCGTCAGGATTCTGCGCAATAGATAAAAATGTGTTCCAACTGAAAATGTATCGTTTGAGAACGGTTTCGTTTTGTTCCATCCTGCTTCGGGACCGTGAGTGGAACGGTTTTGTGATCGTCATTTCGATCCCTGGTCTGGAGCAAGTACTGTTTGGACGGTTCTTGTACGGTCAAAATTTAGACGTGCGCATAAGATCGATTACTAACAGTTTCGTGACCGTCAAATTACCGTACAAAAGTCAGCTGTTGGAACAAACCTAAAGACAACACTGCTACAGTGTGTCGAATACACAAAATATTGAAGTTGCACTAACCACAAAACGACAAACAACAAGATCATTCACACTAAAATTGTATTCCCTAATCATTCAAATCTACAAACAAACCAACGGATTATTCATTTTAGGAGTTATTTTCCTTTATTTCAATGTATAATATTCATCGTACCTATTACTGCATATGTATAATGTACCAGGTTTTTCACTATAATTTGACCCCCCCTTTAACTTTGTTACTGAAGAAGATACAAAAAAATGTTTCGTATAAAAGTTTCACGAAATCAACTGAGGTTTTTTGATAGAGTCCAGAAACTGAAATATATACAAGGAGACCAACATATTGATGACAACTTCGTTTTTTCAAATGGAACGCCCTGTATATTTTTCCATATTTGGTTAGGTCTTTTTCCCCTGATTTCGAATATGTAACATATGTTGGTATATCTTTCTTATTCTGAGCACCACAGAGTTTCAAATTTCAATAACCATCTGGCATAGCGTTTTGGAAGTTCGTGAATATTTGAGTGGCCAATTTGATCTTTGGATTGGTAATGGCGCACCCATTTTATGGCCACCAAATAGTCCCGATTTAACACCGTTGGACACGTTTTTATAGCCGTTCCAGAAGGAAAAATTTACTTCAGCAATAATGACAATCAATGAAAGCGGAGAATAATATTAATGACATTAAATCAACCATATAAACCCATAATTCGGAACTAATCCCGTCAATGCACAAAAATAATAATAATATCTTAATGATTAGAAACAAATTTTTAAGCTTTAATTTCTGACTTGAATCAGAGCAATAATAATGCTATCAAAATAGTCTAAACAACTTGAGACAACTATATGAACTATGTGTATTGAATGAAGGTGGTCATTTTGAGCAATTTCTTTAGTTGATGTTATTCTTACCATACTACCATAGTTTATCATTTTTCATTGGTTAAGCAATTGTTAAGTATTCATTCTAAAATAATACTTTTAAGTAGATTGTTTGGATATAAAGAATTTCGTAGGTATTTCACATATTTTTTTATTCGGTATCATCATTTCAAAACTTTGAAACTCTGAAAATTGAAGAGACACATCCACATACGCATTTATATTCGAGATCAGGAGGAAATAGCCTATCAAAAAAAGAAGAATATACAGGACAGGGTGTCCCATTTGAAAAATATAGTTGCATTCAATGTTGTTCACCCTGTATATCTTCCCATTGACGTTATTATAACTCCAAGAATGAGCATTTTCAGTAAACGCACTCTGCCACTTGTAAAATGATCACAGATCTTGGCAGGTGGTTCTTAAAATTTGAAACTCTGTGGTTCTCAGAATAAAAGAGATAGACCCAAATATGTTACATATTCGAAATCAGGGGAAAAAGAGCTAGCCAAACATGGAAAAATATACAGGGTGTCCCATTTGAAAAAATGAAGTTGCCATCAATATGTTGGCCACCCTGTATATATTTCAGTTTCTGGACTCATATCAAAAAACCTCAGTTGCTTTCGTGAAACTTTTATGCGAAACATTTTTTGTATCTCCTTTAGTAACAAAGTTAAAGGGGGGGTCAAATTATAGTGAAAAACCCGGTACTAGCTTGCATTAGTTTCTCCTTCATGATGTTTCAAAGTCTTTTCAATTTTTTAGTACCTTATTGGAACTTTCAATTTGGTTATCACTGTGTTCTGCACAAATGAATAAAAGTTTAAGAACGTGTGTTCATGATTGAACTTTTCCAATGACTCGTCATTGGATAATCGAAAAAATACATATTTGATTGTTACCGCGAGCGCATCATTTTGTCGAAATGTCTATATTTTTGACGCTCGTTCTACCCAAACGAGTGCCATATTGTTTTGCCCAAATATCTGTGATTTAACATTAAAAAAATTATTTGTTGATGTTCATATTTCTAATACATCTGAAAACACTCAATATTCCGAAACAGTTGAGGATGAGTATGGGACATTGTACTTGAATTATTTCTAGAATTTTCTGAGAATCCAAAAAACTAATGATATACAGGGAGTTGTATTTAAAATAAGAAAGTTGGTATCGGCCACTGTCACATGACACACTTATATCATTTTTTTTAATGTTCATCTAAAAATATAAAGCGACTTGTCCAAGCGTTTTTCCCAACACGCTCTCATTTATTCGTTATCGAATTTATTCCATTCGGCTGTTCCACACTGTATATCCATAACAGGACAACCGATTCACGTGAAATTTATTTTGTGAATCAAAACGGATATACTGAATATTCAAGCAAAATTTCAAGATGATCGCAGTATCAAAACCATAGAAATTGATTTTTGTAATTATTTATTTTTATATATTTCATGCTTGAATAATTTCCAGAATATAATGTCGATTGTGCTAATATTCCGTATTTATATATTTGGTTTCAATTTCAAATCCCATATAAAATTCCAAGATAATAGTCTTATTGCTCCACCAAAGAACGAACGCCCAGAAGCACCTGCTCAGGGCTATTCTTGAATTTTTTTAATTTTTGGCCAGGAGTGGCCTCAAATGATTCTATTGAACCCACTGATAAAGAACCCTGGCAATGGAGAATTTGGTTAGGACGGTAGTCCGGTCGTGAACACAATAACTCTAGAACGGATTGAGTTAGCGTTCTGAAATTTTAGTTAGAGCGGATTCCGAATGCATTGGTTGAGTCCTTATCGACATTTGGAATTTCTTATTTATTTCCTGATATTTCGGAAACCACACATCCGATCAGTTCGAAATATGGTGCTTTGAAGGGAATAAGAAGGCGAAAACTTCTGCAAATTTCTCCAGGAACATGCTATCACGAAACATAAAAAATGTTTTTTATCGTGAAAATTTTATTCATCTGTCAAATTCGACAGACAACAATGTTCCGACTGATTTTTTATTGTTGTTTTAGCCAATGAGCATACAATTAGGCGATAATTTTGCATTAGTGCAAATTATCGATAATTGGCACTTGTGCAAAATTATCAGGTCCTTTGAAATAAATGCAGACGTATTATGATCGTTTTATTACTTATTAGAGTAACATGAAAACTGTTGAACCTAGACCTACTTATTGAAATTTTCACAATTAAAAACGCAATTATTGAAATTTATGATTGAACCAGTCGAAGTATGTTGTTGGTCAGAAACACGTTACTTGAAGCAGAAGTTGAACTGAAGAAACACTAAACTCGTTGTTTTCCACTGTTCTCATTTTCCTTATTATTTCCTCGTGAAACAATGTGACAGCTACTTACAGCGACACAATACGATTTGATGGATTCACAAAATTTTCTTATTAAATTTAACTCTTGCAATGAAAATGAATCGATAATTTTTGACAAATCTGCTCTCATGCAAGTTAAACTGTAAAAGGTACTCGAGCGCTCCGCGCACTCGTGCTCTTTTCAACTTAACTTGCATTCGAGCATATTCCCAAAAATTTTCGATAATTTTCATTGCACTAGTTAAATTACAACTGATAATTCGACCAAATCTGTTCGCTATAACTCTCGAACGAATTTCTCTATAGATTTAGGACAACCACATAATATCTGTATGTTAACGGTTGGCTGAAAGACGAGGCTAAACCGATAACGACTTCAAAACTTGAAATCTTCAGGGTAGGTTAGGAATTTGATAAGGAAAGAAGAATTCATGAATGAATAGAACCCAATAGCCCCAGGATATATGATTGTATTTCTGTTTTTGCAATATGGAAGAGCGCGCAAAAGCTACTTTCGATATCTATTGCAAATGCCTACTTTCTATATCTATGGTGTAAGAAATCTACAACTATTATAGCGTAACTTCACTTAATGTGTAGAAACAAGTACATCACTTTCTTAAAGTGACAAAACACCTGTCGATGTCACCTGATGATCGTGTTAACCGAAGGAATCCGTTCAAAGTGTCCGGTGTAGGCGACATCGTACCATTTTGGAGAACTGAGCGTAAATGGATTTCCCACGAGCATACGATCTTCCGTCATTCAAGACGTCTCAAGAGTGGAAACTGAGGGTCTTCTTCCTTAGTGAAATCGCCGAAATCGATGTAACCAAGGTTGGCTTTGGAATTGCTCAATGGTGCTTAAATAGGGCTAATTCAATCGGTATATCACGACGGTAAATGTGGAATCTACACAGGGTGTCTACTTTCAAAGTGGCCAAACTTCGAGAGGGGATTATAGGAGTGATTTCCAATAAAAAATGTCATTTAACACATGGTCGAAATATGGACGGTTATTCTGCAATTTAACATTACTTGATTACACGAAATATTTCGAGTTTTTTCTCTGAAATCAACCTTTCGACCATGTGCTATATGAAATTTTGTAGATATCGATCGAAACATAATCTGGGAGGATTCTACATTAATAAAAAACTTTATAGGTTTTCACTCCCAGTCTCTGAAACAGAAATAATTAGAAAATTTTCCATTAAGATGAAGTGCTCCTGCGAAAATCCTCACACTTATTTGTCAGGAGCAAATTGGTTTGAAAAAAACTGTTGGCCAATAGTAAAACTGAAAAAGGAAATAAATGAAAAAGATAATGTAACCTTTCTGTGTCTATATCAGACACCTTCTTCAAACAAACTTGTGAAATCTTCGGAATTGTGTGTATTTTTTCAGTTGCAGTCTAATTGTCTGCAAATGAAAAAACACACTGTTAGGCAACAGTTTTTTCAGAACCAATTTGCTCCTGACAAATAAGTGCAATGATTTTCGCAGAAGCACTTCATCTCAATCGAAAATTTCATCATTATTTCCGTTTCAGAGACTTGGAGTGAAATCCTATAAAGTTTTTCAATCATGACATTTTTTGTTGCAAATCACTTTTTTAGTCACAACTTACACACTTCAAAAGTAGACCCTGTATGAGTCAATGTGAAGAAAATTAAAGTCCGGGTCTTCTTCCAATTGTAGACAAAAATATGCGTAGTTGTGAATTTTAGTTGCGTATTGGTATTCCACACTACCAGCGAAAAAAAATTTAGATGGGACACTATAGCTACATTTCTGCGTATGATGCGGGAGAACATCAGGGATCACCTCGGTAAAAATGATTGGAGTATTGGATTTATTCAACATATTCCTTATTCCATTGAAACATAATTCCCTCCTTTCATTTATTCGATTGGCTGGGTATCTTGAAAGTGAAGCTGAGTAAACAAACAAAGAGATGGAAGGTAATAAATAAGGATAAATCCTTTGCAACAAAGAATACATTCAAATTCAATATTTTGTCCTTGAAATCGCTGTCAAGTTATCGTGCTAACAAACGTACCCACGGATCGAATTGAATTTGATTACGAATTCGTCATCAGGAAGTCGAACCCTATCGTTTGAGAGCATTTTTGGCTGAAAATTCGAAAATTACAGATATACTGATGGACAAAATTAGCGCACTACCTAAAATTTCGTCAAATTTTAACGATTGATATCTTCCCAATCCTCAGTCGGATTTTAACGTTTTTTTCTTTCAATTGTAGCTCTGTTATTGTCGAATTTCCTCCATTAAACAGAAGTCCAAAAAATAGAACCTTCATGTTGTACAGGGCGTTTAAATAATGTCATGTTTTATAGTCAAATTTCAACTTCTTCTGTGGGCAATGCCAGGCTGCTGAGGCATATAAAAACAATAAAGCTTTGTAGCCCAGTATTTCTTGAGTATTTTGTTTTTTTAGAAACCAATTTATCTTGAAGTCGTCCAGAGATATTCAACTTTTTATCAACTCTTGTATTTTATGCATTTGCCATGAATATCTTCGCAACCATTTGTCCGATTTGAATGTTTATTTTTTAGTTGTAGCTTTTTTATTGACGAAGACAATGAGGTGTTCAAAAAATAAATGCATCATGCTGTACAGGGCGTTTAAATTTTCTGGTTTTTTTCATTACAGTTTAACGCCTTCTGTGGGCAATACCAGATATATGAGGCTTCTAAAAACTATACATTGATGCAGCCTGATGTTTTCCTGAGTATTTTGCTTTTTAAAAAGCAATTTAACTTGTACCGTTCCAGAGATATTTACATTTTTATAACATCTTTCCTTTCATACAATATATTGACAATGAATATTTTCAGTCGAGTGATGCTGGGGTTTACAGTTGTCATAATTTTCTCTAATTCATAAAATTCATTCGAAATGAATAATTGTGTAAATTTCTAAAGTTTTCTTTACATTCCATAAGTCTACAGAGACAACGGCCAAAGAAACATAAATAAGAATTAACTTTCAACACAAAAATAAACGGAAAGAAATTAAGAAAAACAGAAAAATGTATGATGTTACGAAAATGTGAATAGCTCTGGAAGGGTACAAATGAAATTGCTTTTTAAAAATGCAAAATACTCAGGAAACATCAGGCTGCATCACTGTATAGTTTTAAGAAGCCTCATATATCTGGTATTGCCCACAGAAGGCGTTAAACTGTAATGAAAAAAACCAGAAAAGTAAACGCCCTGTACAGCATGATGCATTTATTTTTTTTTGAACATCTCATTGTAGTATGATATTCGCCAATAAAAGAGCTACAGCTAAAAAAACATTCAAATCGGACAAATGGTTGCGAAGATATTCATGGCTAATGCATAAAATACAAGAGTTGATAAAAAGTTGAATATCTCTGGACGACTTCAAGATAAAATGATTTTTAAAAAAACAAAATACTTAAGAGATACTAGGCTACAAAGCTTTATTGTTTTGTTTACCTCAGCAACCTGGCATTGCCCACAGAAGACGTTAAAATTTGACTATAAAACATGACATTATTTAAACGCCCTGTACAACATGAAGGTTTATTTTTTGGACTTCTGTTCAATAGAGGGAATTTGGCAATAACAGAGCTACTATTGAAGAAAAAAAACGTTGAAATCCGACTGAAGATTGGGAAGATATCAATGTTAAAATTTAACGAAATTTTAGGTGGTGCGCTAATTTTGTCCATCAGTATATTTGGGCAAAACGATATAGCACCAGTTTGAGAAAAAGCGCTTAAATCGTTTCACATCCAGATAAAAATTAAAAGAGATCCATACTCGTAATCAGCCGTGCATTGAATTCCAATTAATATTGGAAATGAAACCTTAAGCGAGAAGGATTGAAAGTTAGCTAAATTCCACTCCGCATAAATCAAAGATTTTTTTTGTATCGCATCATAGTTTAATGAGAAAATCTGTTCTTATCAACTTTGCGCAGTTCTCTCCGTTGTTTCCGCTGATCAGTTTATTTTCATCAGCATTCTAGCGAAAATCCGGCTCGAAGACCAGGCTACAAAACTTCCGGAACTTATAATATAAAATTCAAAAACCCTCTTCGTCTGCCTTCCAACTTTCAGTATGGGCATATTACTTCCAAATTCCCAAATATGCCGACCAACTTCCCAGGCCCGAAAAGGATTAGGCGGGAAATTGATTCACGTCTGCGATTTTGTTTCTAGACGGCTTTTCCTTGCCCCCTTGCTACCCTTGCCCCCTCTCGTTCGTTGCAGCCGAATTAAAATCGCTTCCGAGGCGCGAATGTACCACGACCCATTAGCTTTTATTACAATTTATGGATATTAAAAAGTTGGGGCTCTATCTTAAATTGCATTAGGACCTGGATCGGCAGAGACCAAGATTTTCCCCTTAGTCAGAATTTTTCGTTAATTGTCGAAAAGAAATTTATGGTTGATCGGGTGGTTGCTTGAGTAATTGCTGAGTTTTCCTTGGTGAATTGTACACCGAGAAATTTTCTTTGGTGTGAGTTTCTGTTATTGGGGTTTTATAATAATATTTTGACATTGATTGAGAAGTTTGGGGTGGTATTTCGAATCTTCCGATAAAAAAGTATCAGTCAAAAAATTATCACACTACCGGGGCAAAAAAGTGACTCTTCTATGAGCGCCGGGACATTGTAGTGTTGAAGAAAATGAAAAAGCCAATGAACATGCAGAAAGTGTATTAAGATTAATACCTGCTGGATCTGAGTTTTTCTGTAAACTTTGGAAAGATCGCTCCAGCAGTTCTAGTTGAATAACAGAAAAGCCCTCAAGAACCACTTTGGAATTACTGAGATTGTCACATTAGTCAGAATTTTTCGTTAATTGTCGAAACAAAATTTACGGATGATAGTAGTTACTTGAGTAATTCCTGAGTTCCTGAGAGTGAATTGTACTCCAGGAATTATTTTCTGGTGTGGGTTTGTAATTGGGGATATATTGTTTTGAATTCGATTGAGAAGTTTGAGGTGGTATTTCGAATTTTTCGATAAAAACATATTAGTCAAAAAATCGTCACACTACCAGGAATCTCTGCTGTCATGGTAATAACGTAACACCTTAAACAACTGACAAGAGGCAATAATGTTACTCTACTATAGATGACATTGGGCATTTTGCGGATTATTTATAATAAGCCACTGACATTCTCTAACGACAGTTTGTACGAAGAGTCCGAGCTACTTGACGTGGGACAACTTTTCTGCTTGAACATGCTAATGAATATGAAAAAGTCTAAAATAACATCCGACCCCATAGCACACTGTTACAACACAAGAAGTAAGATGAACTCTTTGAGAGTACCCCGTTGCGATAAAACTGTGGGACAGCGTAGCTGCTATTTCCTTGCACCGAAGCTTTTCAGCCAGCTTCCCCCGGAAATAAAGAAGATCAATAATGTTAATTTGTTCAGGGAGATATCAGTAAGGTGGTTAATCTCTTGCGGAAGAGCAGGATTACATAATTTTGTGAATCAAAAAGACCGATAATGTGGACTTGCTGGAGAGAGCTGTGATTTTGAGTATTGTGTGTTGGTAAATTGTGGTACTCTATTGTTTCTATTTTGTCGATTCTTCACCCATCAATTAAAAGTCATTCAGTTTAAGTATAATTTAATCACTTACAAGTGATAGCTTTCCGGAGCTGAAGCTTCTGTGATTCATTTATTTGTTCACTTTTTCCTGTTTTTGGTCTATGCTTATTTGTACTTTGTGTCTACATATACTCCATAATTTTATCTACTATATACACTTACCTATAATTCTACACTCTACTTACCTGTCTGTATTTATTAAGTCAGTGAATAAATATTATTATTGTTATTATTATTATTATTGTTTTGCTGGAGGAAATGAAAAAACCGGTGAACTTGCAGAAAGTGTATCAAGGTTAACACTTGCTAGACCTGAGTCTTTCTGTGGACTCTGAGAAAATCAATATAAGGCAGTGCTCCAGCAATTCTTCTTGAATAGCAGAAAAGCACCATAGAAAAGCTCTCTGTACTTACAGGGGCCAAAAATTCCTGTTGATTTCAGCAATCTTTCTCAGAATAATCCTGAAGCTGTCTCGAGCTGAGCTTCGGATAATGGTGGGACTGCTGACGGGGCACTATCGATAGAAATACCGATTGAAAAGTCAGCAAAAGAGATTTGCAGGTTCTGTAGATCAGGAGCAGAGACAGCTAAACACATGGTACTATAGATTCCGAAGCTGGCTAGCCAGTATGAGGAAATCGTTTCTGGATTCCCAAGGGGTAACGCTCATGGGTCCTTAGAAGGCTGTCGGTTTTATCAACGCCTTCGATGACCTCCTTGGGTTCCATGAATGAGTAGGATAGAGAACAAAAGATCTACATAGTCGCAGTTCCCTGAATGCTTACCTATAGCCATAAAGACCCTAGTTTTAATAATAATGATTAAGCACGCCCATTAATTGAATTATTAATGAGAGGCACCTAGAGCTGCACACAGTCTTGGCTACACTTTTTTCTATAAAATATCAATACATTCTTTATTGTCAAAGAATGAAACTCCTACATTTGTCGAATATTGGGAGTGACAGAAGACAGTTACAGTGATCATACACATCTTTCGATGCTATTCACTGATCAAGCATAAAGAAAATCCCGCAATACACTTGCCATATGACTAAGCTTGGCTCATAAAATTTTAGATGTGTTATCTACTAGCCCTTCCTTCTGTCAGAGCCATCTATCAATAAACAATAAGAACTTAGATGCCCACTCAATTCATGGAAACTCATTGATGTAATAACGTATACCATATAATGTATATATACAATAATAATTTGCTGATTATATTCTTTGGTGATTGCATATTGAGCTACTGTTGTAATAGTCAGTAACTCGACGAAGTCTCATGAGTATCAAATATATTATTTTTTCACAATATACGAAAGTTAAGATCCAGAAGCTTAGAACTTGAAATAGAAACAAAATATGAGATACCTACGCAAGCACTTTTGACCCGTTTCAATTTCAGTTGAACTAAATCTAATTATTCCAAGGCACTAAAATGACTCAATGAAAGCGAATGAAATACATAAGCAAAGTTTTGCAATGTTTTCGAACAACTTGGTTGTATGGATAGCAACTGACGTTAATGGTTTTATAATTCCAACGCTAAAACCTTCGTTAACCTTTCTTATCACACCCTTGTAAGTCATCATCACAAACCCTTCTGCGTTTCAACCTGGATCTTCCCCCTACAAAATCATTACCCCAGATGAGATTTACGTTTATTACACCGTGTTGTTCGATTTTGGCTAGATACGAGAAGCTACAACTAACACTACTCATTTAATTAATATCTAATATGCAGCGTTACCGAATATGCCACAAGTCAAACTGACGGCTTGGTATAAATCACAATTATCGACCGTTCTACCCTTCGTCCTCCCCTTTAACGCCGCTCTGCAACGCTCAGCTACAGCGGGACTTTAAAATAGAATAACTATTAGTATACATCATTGCAGATATATAACCGTTTCGGAATAACTGACGTTAATGTAAAATGTATAGGGTGAAATTATAGGTTTCGTGACTGTTGCTGTAGTCCTCCCCTAGCTTATTGAAAACGCATACGTATTCTGGGCTAGACAGTGGTATCGATTTAGCGTTGGCAACAATGGTCATAGGCCGCCGGAAACAACAAAAATGATAGGACGGTCTAGTGGATGAAGTGAATGGTTATTAATCGAATTTTACAGAGAATCAGTGCCGACGAGAATTCATTTGAGATTTTGAAGAACCTCAGAGGTTTTGTTATACAGAGTGATCAGCTAATTTTCTTTGTCTTCTTCGAAATTTGTATTTACTCAGCTTGTTCCTAAACTTGTATATAAACAATATCGAATTCTTCTACATTATTTGTTCTGAATCACTCCCAGGTATTTACTCTTCTCCACTCCTCTTATCTTATCATCTTCCAAGTCTAAGTTTTCAACTCCTTCGTGGCCCACGGAGAGGTACTCACACTTTGCCATATCTATAGTCAATCCAGTCGCTTCCTATTCTTTTTTGAGTTTTTCATCATATACGAAAGGTCTTCTTCGTCTTCAGCTAATATTACTTGGTCGTCAGCGAAATATAGTGCGAACAGGTTGTCATCTCCTACTCCTAACCCCATATTTTTACATTATCTCGTCCAAATAAATTTTGAATATGGATGGAGAAAGACAACATCCCTGTCTCATCCCTTTAGATGTTTTGAATGGAGTTGTTATTTTATTCCCTAGATTTATTGTGGCGGTGTTGTCTTCATAATACATCTTGATGGCTCTTATCAGATTTGCTTTAGTATTCATTTTCTCCATCATCTGCCATAGTTGTTTGTGAAACTGGAACGCTATCATATACTTTTTTTAAATCAATGAAAGCTATATGTGTATCTCTGTTACTTTGTACTTTTTTCCGTAGCAATTTTGATGGTAAAAATGTTATCCACCGTTGAAAGCCAGCTCGTTTCTCTAGTTGTTTATCCTTGATATACGCCTCAACTAACATTTTCAATATTCCTCAACTCATGAGGGCGGTAAATGCGAGTTTAGCAGCCCTTGCAGATCCATACTTCAGGAATGTTATTTATAAATCGGGAAGACTATATTGAATAAAAAAGGGTATTTGATACCTTGAAATTGTGTTTTACTTATTGAAACCCAAAATTAATTGAACAGTCTAGTAGGGTCAAAAAACGAAGTGCAGTTATCTGCATAACATTGTCTATAGTTTTCTGCAAAACATGACTATCAACTTCCTTCAGTAATTAAAGTCTTCAAGAGTTATTCAATACTTATGATTTTAACCTTAAATGCAAACTAAACATACAAGATTGTGTATATCTAACTCTTTCTGATTAAAATTTTTACCTATATACATACTAATGAACCCCCATTTCTCTTGCTGATATCAGCGATACCTGAGAGTGATTAAATCACCCTATCTGTATCTATACGATGAAGGGTTGGGTAGTTATATGTTTACACATCACGGTGTTGTGGGCACAGCGCGTGCTCCATCTATGAATGTGCCCGATAGAGTTCGACGGGTCTTCGACTGATATCCTGCCGGAGTCACGTTCGAACGTGTCCTCTAAGGATCTATACACCAGTGGTGGAGGGCAAGTAAAGTCTAGGAGTTCTTTGAACACGTAGATGTCAAGAAAAACGTTTTTGAACTTCCGCAAAAGAATTGATGAAGTTTGTTATTTATAAATATGTTATTTCAAGTCCGATTTGATTGATTTTTTTTTCAATTTTAAGTAAGTTCAATCGAAATCAATCAATTTTTTCGAATTTCTAAAAACCTGGCTTACGCCATTTTATACTAGGTGAAACAAAGTCTGTTTTAGAGTAAATCGATAACTTTGCCTGTGAGTTTGAAATTCAATTTTCTTAGTTCATATCATATTTGAGCTGCAGAATCACTCGTTATTTGAAAGATACATGATTTGGTTTGGGCTATTTCCATCTATTATATACTTCTTCTGTGTCACGTTTCGGCCAGCATTCGTCAGCTTTAAACACCTAAGACTTGCAATTTTCAGAAAAGTCACTTTTTGAATTTGTTTCATCTTTAGCAGTTCTCAGAAAACAATTATCTATGACTTTGATCTATTTTTGATTGAATCGGTTGTCAAACCATTCACTCGAGCTGAATCTTATTATTGGAGCCCAGATGTTTTTGATATCAACAGTTGGTTGGGGGATGGGATTTTCGGTTAATGAAATTGATTTCCTTCAGTTTTTACGTCTCAGTTTTTCTACTTTTGAGATTATGGAAGCTGCGCCCCATGAAATCTTGGTCATCATGCAAAGCATTTTACACAAGCTTTGACTTAGCAGTATTTCCAAATTGAGCTCTTTTTTTATTCGATGATTTGAAGAATGTTCAGTTTCTCCAATGAGTTTGCCGCTCTCGCAAAGTACTTTCTTGCAGTTTTGGTGAATTGTACTTTAGTTGGATAAAACCCTGATTGTATTTTGAGTCTATAATGCTGTTCACACAATTCAGTTTTTCTCAAGTCATCTAATCTTTCAATGTGAGAACTGCATTTGAGAATCAAAATATATCAGGGTAAATGTACCTGAAGTAAAACCTGAACTCGCCAAAAACTGCATATATAAAGTACCTTGCAGGTGCGGTAGAGCGTATATTAGAGAAACCAAATATTCCTTAAATGTTCGAATCAAACAACATGAAAAACCTGGCTCTATGACAATACTGATAGCCAAAGAGCTTCAACTACTTTCATAGCATCATTACAATTCGGTGGCAGGGTTAATGAAGCAGTTATAGTGTTGAAAAATACTATGACAAATATTTATAAAGAGACCTTGAGACCTTTAAAAGCTCTCTTCTCTATTTGCAGGCACCTGAAATAACCTTGATCATCTACTAGCTTCTAGGAGCTGAAGAAGATAAAATGCTTGATCTCACAAATACCTACCTGAACAATAAATTTATTTTTTCTGTTGACTTCATTGACTACGATGTCCAAATGATTTCGTTCTAGAATACGTCGTACATAATAAAACTGAAATTTAAGGACTTTTTTACGAAAAATTGTATAAGAAGTTACCCCTAAGACTTCCTTTCGTTTTTTCACATAGGTACCCTTCTTCGCGATGTTTTCTACGACGCTGTTCCAAAAGGGTGATTACCGACCGTGCGTCGCGTGACTCGCCGCAATAACACTCACGCTACCTGCTAGATTTATACCGTGCCGGTCTCATAACTCTTCTATTATCACGGCTAGTCCGAACTTACCCCAGCAAAAACCCGCATACACATTCGCGGGTCTGCGACATATTTCAGGTGACGTACCTGGGGGCCATCTTGGAGACGGATTACGGCCAGAGAAACCCGAAGGAAGCGGACCCTGGGGGACGCCCGACCGTAGCTGAATGTGGGTCATTTGATGGCCACGGATCGCTGGATAAGTCGACGCAGTGTCAGCCTGTTTAGATCCACGGTATAAAGGGAATAGCTAGTTGTTGCGGTACCTGTGGGAGTCTGGAAGACGAACTGGAGATGCATTTGGTATGCTTGCGTTCTGGAAGACTGCGGTCTGAGTCCCGGTAGTGTGGTGATTTATTCATGGCATTCCGATGATGTTTGGTGTACACGTGCTGGAAATCGTGATGAACTAGGCATAAATGATGGGTTCACGTGAACTCTTATATATTATTGATATAAGGAAGGTTTGTATTCTGCATAAGCTGAACCAACAGTCAAAATATTTTGTGATAATTGAGCAGGCTCAATATTTTAGAATGAAATAAATTTGACCTCCGTGATGTGTAAACGAAGAGTAAGCAAATGCCAACACCAGCCAATCCTTAATTATCTAGTCCAATCCATTTGTAACAACTATGTTCGACCGCAGAGGTTGTAACAGTTAATGTGATGCCACTATATTTCACGAACTGTGTTTTGGATATCCAGACCGTTGGAAAGTACTATATCAGATATCTTTGTTATATTTTCCACATCTTGTTAAACAGGATTATGATATATTTGTTGAAATATAATTCTGCTGGTTGGTTCTTGCTACAAATTTCAGGTGACGTACCTGGGAGCCATCTTGGAGACGGATTACGGCCAGAGAAACCCAAAAGAAGTGGTCCCTAGGGACGCCCTACCGTAGCTGAATGTGGATCATTTGATGGCCACGGATCGCTGGATAAGTCGACGCAGTATCAGCCTATTTAGATCCACGGTATAAAGGGAATAGCTAGTTGTTGCGGTACCTGTGGGAGTCTGGAAGACGGAGATGTGCATTTGGTATTCTTGCGTTCTGGAAGACTGCGGTCTGAGTCCCGGTAGTGTGGTGATTTATTCATGGCATACCGATGATGTTTAGTGTACACGTGTTGGAAATCGTAATGAACTAGGCACAAATGCTAGGTTCACGTGAACTCTTATATATTATTGATAGAAGGAAGGTTTGTATTCTGCATAAGCTGTACCGACATTACCAAAATATGTGAGTGATACTAGAGCTCAATGTCTCACAATAAAATAAATGCGACCTCCATGATGGGTAAACGAAGAGTAAGCATATGCCAACACCAGCCGAACCTAGATTATCTTGCCTAATGCATTCCTAATAACTATGTTTGACTCCTCAGGTTGTTACATTTAATATAATGCCACTATATTTCATGAACTTTATTTTTGATATCCAGAGCGTTGGAAAGCTGTATCTTTTATATATTCTTTTTATATATCTTTGTTGAAAAAAAAATGCTGATTGGTTGCCTGCGACAAGTTTCAGGTGGCATACCTGGGGGCCATCTTGGAGACGGATTACGGCCAGAGAAACCCAAAGGAAGTGGACCCTAGGGACGCCCTACCGTAGCTGAATGTGGATCATTTGATGCCACGGATCGCTGGATAAGTCGACGTAGTGTCGGCCTGTTTAGGTCGGCCGTATAAAGGGAATAGCTAGTTGTTGCGGTACCTGTGGGAGTCTGGAAGACGAGCTGGAGTTCAATTTGGTATTCTTGCGTTCTGGAAGACTGCGGTCTGATTCCTGGTAGTGTGGTGATTTATTCATGGCGTGCCGGTGATGTTTTTGTTGTACAGGTGCTGGAAATCGTAATGGACTAGGCACAAATGCTGGGTTCACGTGAACTCTTATATTTATTGACATAAGGAAGGTTTGTCATCAATTTCCGATTTTGGAAGTCTGCATAAGCTATACAGGCAATTACTGAAGGCCTTAGGGATAATACAGCTCACACTGAAAAGAGGCCAACCTACATGATACGTAGACACTGCATAAGGATTGTCTGGAAGATTATAGCTCAACTTGTTACTGATAAGTAAAAAAGTTGTCCATCATGCTTTGAATGAGGACCACAGGATTTTATCGTTACATAATAGAAGAAGGAAAAATAACTAGGACGTCGAAAATTGAAGGAAGCAGATTTCATGTCAATAACCGAAAACATTCGGTGCGATTCTGTTTGCGCAATATTCTGTATTCTGTTCGACCATTCTGTGGCAATATGATCTGTCAGTTTAGTCATAACCTTGCTATCCCACATTGCTATCTTAGCAAGGTCGAAAGAGTACTTGCCTACACAGATAACAATCTTGCCCAGGACCAAAACAGTTAGAAATACGATAGAAAAACACTTATTTCATTTCAATTTTTCAAATGGTTTGAAAATAGGTAAGTATGTTGCAATGAAAATGGAACTGATGTATTACAGAACATTTGATTTTAGGAGAATTCTTATATCGCAAAACCGACATATCAGAGACTCTAGAGAAGTTTATCAGAATATTTCGATCGGACAAACAAGCAGTTTCTGATTCGATTGAAAATTTGAGAAAAATTAATGATGAACCAACTTCACAATTTTTTGCTCATGACAGCTAAAAGACTACAGTTGGTGAGGACTTCAATCTAGGAATGAGCCTACTAGTTATGTGAAGAGTAATATATAAATAAGGACCTCATCTCAACAAATTTATTACCTCGATATGTAACATTTCCTTCAAGTTAATGAGGACAGGAAGAAAGCATCAATAGAAAAGGGTTTCACAGTATACATGTACAAGCTGTAAGTAATTTTATATTTTTTCCTTATATTTGATTGAATCATTATTTTTCAGATATTTGATGTGAATTTAATAATAACAAATGCACAGTTCCATGGAGTTGCCCACGAGTCGGCTTTGCCATGTTTCAATAATCTATCGGCACATCAGATTAAAGTATGTGCAAGGAAGAAGAGATTGTTTCTTCCAGGAAGTTTTGAGTATTCAATCCAGCCCTGAATTATGACACTATTTCTCATATTTTTCTAACAATGCAGAGGAAATATGTGGCAAAATTTATTTTTCGACGAAAAATGTTATCGACAGATTTTAAACGGGAACATATATTCAATGAACACATAGAAGTAATTCAAAATTTTTATTGTTATGTATGAAATGTTCACTGATAACAAATTTAGAATAAAGCTTCATTCTGTGATTTAATTGTTGAAAATTTCTTAGCCTCCAGTAACATCACACTAACTGCTTCAGGTATTCGGTAGAATGCTGTTCTCATTAATTCATAATTGTGTAATATGTGAAAATATCTCATTCGGAGGAAACATTCATATGAAATTGTTTATTCATAACAAAATATTAAATTAACTTCATTCTGGAAACTAATTGTAATAATTTCTCAGTCTCAAATAACATCACAGTTTAAGCTATTTGTCAGAATGCTTCAGCTAGTTGAAAGGAAAATTTCATTAAGAGGAAGCATTTATCTTTTCTGTGTGCATTCAAAAAATTTCCTATTATATTTAAGGTTTATCAATACTTCGATTTGAATTTTCTTGGTTTTCCTATTCCGAAACATTTTTCATATTCTCATTACAAATGTTTGAAAAAAACAGAAATGTCATAACAAAACCTCAAAAAAGTAGTTCAAATATCATATATTACAGTGTTGCCGGCTCTTGGATTGCCGATTCTCATAGCCATATTGCTAAGGAGACTGACCAACATGACTATAACAGTCGAAACAGAATACGGAATACCGTAGTCATATTGCTGTGAATTTGAGAGATAGCCATATTGCTTGGATAACAGGATTCATAGCAATGTGCGAACAGAATCGCACCGATTATGGCTTCAATGATAAATTACAGTTAAAAAAATATTAAATAAATTTTTATCCGTCAAATGTGCCAAAAATTTTCAGAGAGTGACGAACGTTTTGCGTTGGGGCGTTGAGAATTTCCTGGCGACTACCGGCGAATGGTGGGCGGAACGTTGACCAGAAGCAAGATATTTGACAGAAATAGACCAAATAACTTTGACATGTAGTATGCCAGTCACCTACTAACATAACATGATATAGCGCTGTTGAAACTTTAATGAACTGCGGTATTTCTGTACTAGCAGATCGCTTTAAATTTTGAAAAGGTTCTTAGTCCTTTGTGGGCTTTGTGTATTGAAGGTTCACGGTCTAAGCAACGAATAATCAGCCGGCTTGGTTCATGAAACGAATGGATGATCTTCAGAAGAACTAGTGGATGACCATTGGTCATATTTTAGGTCCATTATGAAACTGGTAGTAAGAATAAGAATGTGAACAGTAGTTTGTCTGTAAAATTTAGGTTGCTTCAACATGGCACAGAAGGTTGAAGGTTTGAGTAGCTATGACATTTCTGCACTTATAGACTGCTGTAGAATCTGCAGAAGGGCTATATGGTCCTATGACCGAATAATCAGCTGACTTGGTTTATGAAACAAATGGATCATCTCCACTCTCCAGAGAAACTAGTAGCTGACCCTTGACCATATTTCAGCACCATCATGGGAATAATCCTCTGATTGTTTCAATTAGCAAAATCTAATCAGTCCTCACTCCCAAGGAGGTCTTCTCTCCTCCCAGGGGAAATCATACACGCATCGTCATCGATCCAGCGGGCGCTGACCTAGATTATAAACGTGAGACAGACCCAATTCGAACGTCCGATGCTTGATTGACCAATAACCCCCAACGTGCCTTACGTATGTATGTGTGTGCACGGAGCGTAAATTGCTCTGTGATCCGTTAAGCGTCTTTCCCAAATGCACGTGGTAAAGGCTCCTCTACCCATCGTCGATCAATTTCCCCATCGGTCTACGTTTTCCTTTGTGGGTCGCTTTCCACCCATCCGGGTAATTAGAGGTCCGGAAACTCGAAACTGCATAAATTGGATCAGAGCGGGCTGTGACCTTGGACATTTCGGAATTATCGACGGAGTTTTAGCTGATAGACGCGTTCAGTCAAGTGTCAAATTGTGGCGCATATGGGGAGAGGTTATGTTTCGCCGAGCTCTATATCTGCTTTGTGAATCATATTTACTAGGTTCCGCTTGTTTGGAGTATTATGGAAATAGTTGATTAGTTTTTTAATTTTAATTGGGGTTGAATCTGGATATAAATTGGTTTCTGGTCGGAATGGCACTATTGGGTTGAATTGGTATGAAATTATACGCCTGAAAAAAAGGCAATATATTTGAATCGTTCATCATAAATTTTATTTCGTTGATAGCAGATTCTGTTTCACTGATGATTCGGTTGTTTGTTTGATTCAACTATATTTTGGTATTTCTTCATGAAATTTTTGAATGCAATGTCGGAGTTCATCCATCTTCCAATTCGAAATTGAAACCTCATATTTCTTTGATTTTAAATAATAAATTTCGCGGTCAAGCAACTTTGGAAAGATTTGAAGTTATCAGTCCATAACTGAGAGTTGTGAATTATCCAGCCCTCTTGTGAAGAACGGTTTCGAGTTTGAGCGCCAAATTCGGAAACATTCAACAATAAATGTATAATATAACAACATATTAGCTTCGAGAAATTTTCGTCCAAAAGTAATAGAAATCCCTATTGCTAGGATATGATAACCCATCGTTAGAGATCTGTAGATATTTCCTTGTACATCGGAGGTTTCGAAAGATCATCACGGATCGAAAAACCTGTCTGCTTGAGGAGCAATTTTCTTCGAATATAGGAGAAATTTCAGGAAATAGTAGAAATGCGACTGTTATTTAAGACACAGAGGTAATACTCCACTACCCCTTTGGTTTTCAGTTTCTTTTTTATGGCTTTTTCATATGCAATTGCAAGAATTTGTTTCAGTGGAAAGAACCCTTTGATATTATTATTACAGCATTTTTACACTTACAGAGGTCACTTCTGAGGTTTTGTTCTCTGTCTTGAGAAATGTATATTGCCCTGTTTGTTGGAAATAGGTAATCTTTCGTAAAGCTATAGCTCCACTGGCGCACCTAGGGGGACGGGGCTTTGGTGCTACAGCCCCCCCCAAAGATTAATTTCTTCGTTATTTCTTTCTTCTTTATTTTTTTCAACTTTCGTTATTTGTTGTATCATCAAAAATTATTCAGTTCAGCCCCCCCCCAAAACAAAGTCCTGGCGGCGCCACTGCAAAGCTCAGAAGAATAGTGCGTTTCAATCGATCTATCGAGTTGAATAATAGTATATCATGCAACGAGCGTACGATGATAGCTATTATTCATGAGATGAAGTTCAGGCTACCAGCCGTAGACGAGTGAATAACAAGCATTATACAGCATAATACACTTTATCCACGACTAGTGAATACATTTCTTGAAGGTTTCAACATTTGGCGTTCGTGACAGGACCTTTCTATTGAAAGTGTGGAAAAAGTCATGTTGACCCATGAGAAACTTTTGGAAAACTTATTTTTGTAGGTATACTTTGTGATAAAAGTTGATTTAATGGGTAAAAGAAGTAGATTTGGCCCTTCATTGAAAAAGTATTCCCATATTATGTTAGTTGGGGAACTTAAAAGTGTTGAAGATATATCAGTTTGAACAGTATTATTATAAAGTTGAATCAAGAGAGCATCTGACAGTAGTGAACAATGACTCATTATTCATTCCCGATAAATGAATAATATTATGGACGAGCAAACGGACGTATAATGGGTGGATTTCACAATTGTCGTGAAAAAATATTATTTACTACTACAGGGTGCGGCACGGAGGATGGATGGTTTTAAAAAAATAATAAAACCGTTAATTTTTACTCAAAAACACATTTATTGACGGAATCAGATTCTCAGGAAATAGCATTTGAGACAGTCAAGTGTGGAAAATCACATCAGGCATGTGGTGGCCAAAATCGGTGATGCAGTGCTGGAGGCGCTCTTGGAAGTTCGCGTAGACTCTCTCCAACATCGCTCTCTCAACTTGGGCAACTTCCACGCGAATAGCCCTTTCAATTCGTCCAGAGTTCGGGGCTTGGTCTCGTATACTCTAGCCTTGAGGTGTCCCCATAAGAAAAAATCGCATATGGATAAATCTGGGGACGGGGAGGCCAATGAACATCGCCAAACCTGGAAATAAGGCGACTAGAGAAGAGAGGGCGAATAACGTCCATTGATGCTCTGGCTGTGTGGGCGGTCGCCCCATCCTGTTGGAACCACACACGTCGGATTGGAACACTCTGCCGTCGTAATTGGGGATAAAGAAATTGTTGATCATTTCGACGTACCGCTCTGAGTTCACGGTAACAGCACGACCATTAAAGTATTCGAAGAAGTAAGGGCCAATGATGCGAGTTTGCGATACAGCGCACCAAACCGTAACTTTAGGGCTGTGCAGCGGTCTTTCCTGTAAGTGTGTGGATTTTTATTAGCCCAATAACGGCAATTCTGCCGATTAACCATGCCGTTGAGGTGAAAGTGGGCTTCGTCACTCATGAACAACGATGCTCCACCGTCCAAGGCTCCATGACGACAACTGGTAAATAAATGCTAGGAACACACGAGTCTAACGGCACCTTCCCCACTTCTCTCGTCCTCAGTGGGGGAAAGTTATGCCCATCTGAAAAACGTCCGCCCTCCGTGCCGCACCTTGTATTATTATTTCCTAGGGTGTCAACTGACGTTACCCTAAGCGCTCCACGTCGTGGGCTGAGGACTTGAAATTTGCAAACTGCAAGTACGCTTTCGGTCAATGCGACAAATGGTAAACATATCGCTACTTCGTTCAAGGTTCATGCTACGGAAGAAGGTTGTTCGTATGGATCTGGAGGTGCCGTCTTCGGTATATTTATACCTGAAGGAATGTACCTTTTGATTATAAGTTCCAGGAAATACCTTGTATCATTCAGAGCTATCCTGTGCTGATGAATCCTTATAAGGACTGAATTGCCATCCATAAGTGCTCAGTTTAATACTACTTCCTTGCATTTTGCCTCGAACGAAGACGAGATTAGTTCCGAAGTATGAGTTTAATATTGCTCAATTTCAATCGTTTAATTTTATTACTTTCTGTTCTCATCATTTTTGTATACATGGCGATGTTACGCTTATTAATTACACAGGCCAACAAAATGAAAAAAAAATTTGGTGCCAGAAATCAAACATCTGATTTAATATGTTTTTAATGTGCTGATTCCAAAAATGCCACCAGATTTTTTCTATCAGCTCTAGTTTTTGAGATACACGTTACAGGTTAAATGATATATTTTCTTCTGATAAAGGACAACAAATAAAGAGATAAATATGTACTTAATCGTCAAAATAGAAATTTCCAGAATCTTATTAGCCAAATGGATACCTGGAATTGTACCTGACCCAATGTTCCTGTACTAGGAACTACTCAATACAACTCTCTAATATTACTTTTATACCTGTAATTGCCTATGACCCGATCCTTCTATATACCTGCTTGGCTGTACTTGATGTATGTATTATTACTACTAGTTTTTTATTCACAGTTCAAAACGTAGTTTAAAATGTGTTCTTTTACATAACGGTAACAAATATGGCTCAATTCCTATTGGTCATTCTACTACCATGAAGTAAGAATATGAAACAATAGCATTAGTTTGAGAAAAATCAAATATGAAGAACATCAGTGGTCAATTTGTGTTGATTTAAAAATGATTAACTTCCTCCTTGGACAGCAGAGTGGTTATACAAAATATCCTGTTTTTTGTGCCTTTGGGACAGCAGAGCTAAAAATGAGCACTGGGTTAACAAAAATTGGCCTTCAAGAGATGTCATGATTCAAGGAATACAAAACGTGATCAACAAACCTTTGGTTTCAAGAGAAAAAATCTTACTTTCGCCCTTGCATATCAAGCTAGGCCTAATGAAGCAATTTGTGAAGGCCTTAAATCGAGATGGAATTTGTTTTGGGTATTTGTCACGTGAATTTCTGGCATTAGCACGGAAAAACTTAAAGCTGGTATATTTGATGGTCCTCAAATAAGGCAACTTGTTAAAGATCCACAATTCACCGCATCAATGAACGAGACTGAATCTAACGCTTGGAGTTCATTTGTTCAAGTAGTACAAAATTTTTTTGGCAATCATAAAGCAGAGAATTACGAAGAATTAGTGGAAACAATGCTTTCAAATTTCAATTTTCTCGGCTGTAACATGAGTATAAAAGTTCACTACCCCCACAGCCACCTAGATCGTTTTCCAGAAAACTTAGGTGATTGTAGTGAAGAACAGGGGGAAAGATTCCACCAGGATATTAAAACCATGTTTAAAACAATGTTAAAACTATGGAGATCGTTATCAAGGACGATAGGATATCCACATGATGGCGGACTACTGCTGGAGCCTTCAGCGAGACTGCCCTAGTAAACTCCATTCTAGAAAATCGTATAAAAGAAAATTTTTATGTGATTAGTGACTAAGTAATTATGTAAATTTAAGTTTTTGCAATAAATACTAAATCCATGTGTCTTTGTTTTTTTTGACTGTCAATAGTAATATTATATATTATAACAGTTATAACGTAATTATATACACAATTTTTTTAAAAATCTCAAAACTAGATCTGATAGACAAAATCTGAGAACTTTTTACATTCTGCATCCAAAAATTACTCAGGAACAGTAAAAAATCGCAGGCACCAAAATGTGTGTGGTGCCTGTGTTATTATTATTATGTCATCAAATATAGGTCAGACCACCAAACGAACTATGAAGCATGCAGAACGTCAAAGCTCCTTATTTCTCCTATTACTCCTGTACTCCAAGATCGGGAAGAAGCTCGTTGCCTCCCAACACACATTGTTTTGCTCAGTCGATCGTATCCACGCGGGCGTCGGTAGACTGTAGGGGTTCACTCTGTTATTAAGCCATCGTCAGTCGAGAAAAGGAAAAAGCTCATCGTGTTCTTAGAGGCGCTGCTGTTGCTGTACAGACCATCATTAGATGTGGAACTCCAGGCGCTTAATTGAGGATTACACTGATCAAGATGAAGTGGTCTTCTGTGGTTTGGATGTGGGACAGTTGTTATTCGATGCTAACTCATAAGATGTATTGTATTTTCTGTTCGGTCAAGTTTTTAATGTTCATGGAATCAATGCTCATCGACACAAAACGTGCAGGAGTGGAAGAAGAAATTGATAAGCTTTTTGAATGTCACTGGCAATTCATCCTTTGATCTTTGGCCGTAGAGTGGACGTGACCTTTCAAACATATTATAAATCTGCAGTTTCTTGGAAGAAAATTTGGCTGCTATGGAATGAATGGTACTGTTTCTAATTACCTTCAGTGTGTGATATTTAGAATTCTGAATAGGTACCGTGAATTAAACACTATCGAAATTCTAATGACACAAATTAAAACAACAATAAACACGGTTCCGGTATTCCAGATTGATGCACTAGTTGTAAGCAAAAAGGAAAAATCTCGAAATTGCCAAAATATTGTGAACAATTTTGGAATCTGTCATAATCATAGAGCCTCAAACCATCATCATCTGGATGGCAAAGTTCTTTCAATGCAATGTGAAGATCGCATGTTTCCAATTGTGCAATGCACTATTTCTACAGTTTTGTGATGAGTTCTAAAACTGTACAAGGCCTCTGTAAGATTTTTTGAGGGTTGGTATACTTGTGATATACCCAGCTAGGGTAGGTTCGGCCAAATCGTCTATACAGTCTGAAGTAATACGAGTTGAACTGTACTCAGGATATAGGTACCTATTGAATCAGCAATTGAATGACGTAATTCAATTCGCACTGTCTAGCCAAATAACATCTGTTATACATTTTCAATATGTTGTGTGTATTCAAATATCATGAATTGATAAACATGATCGATAATGGTTATAAAAATAAGGATCATATTACGTGTTATCTCAATATCAATTCTATCTATCTGAGACACGTTTTCATGAAGACGTAAGGAAAGACTATAGGAAAGTTTTCTCTCATATTCAGAATATAGATATTTTTGTAATGCAAGCACGTGTACCAAAATAATCAAATTAACTGTGAATGCTTTATTTAAGACCGGAAAATTATCGAAACACAATGTGGCAAGACGGTATTTCCCTCAATTTTCCGAACTTCTCGACTTGAGTCGAAGGTGCTGACGTCAAATTTGAATCTAATTTGAAATCAATTCTTACTGTCTATCCAATCAATATCTGCCATTTATACATTTTTAATTATTGTGTGTATACAAATATTAATTGATAAACATGATCGTTAATGGCAATCTTAATATATATATTTCTTGTGTGAGTGTGTATGTGACTGAACTCCTCCTAAACGACTGGACCAATTTTGATGAAATTTTTTGTGTGTGTTCGTGGAGATTCGAGAATGGTTTAGATTCACAAATCAGCCCGACAGGTGGCGCTGCAGTCGGTATCTAGGTTATTTATAATTTATAAGGCAAGAAACGGTTGCCGGATCAGCTAGTAAACATATAGATCAGGAAACTTGTTATCTCAATGTCAGTTCTATCTATCTCAGACACGTTTTTAAGAAGACGCAAGGTTGTACGGGCCTTATAAAAAACATCTGCATATTTTTCATTCAGGAAAGCACGTGTGCAATTATTAAATTGACTAAATGATCTGTTCAAGACCAAGGAATAATTCAAACAGAATGTAGCGAGATGATATTTCCTTCAATTTTCCGAACTTCTCGACTTCACTAGAAGGTGCCGACGTCAAATTTGAATCTCATTGTCTGGCCGGTTCCGCAAGACCCTCCGAGTCTATTGTTCCACGCCGAAACGCAACCCTCTCGCGTGCTAAAATTTTAACAAAGCGGAAGTCGATCGGCAACGAGACGGGATCATCGCAGGTGGAATATCTATCGGGACAATGGCTCGCACTTCCGGTCAGCTGACGTCGCGCTGAATAACGGGCGGACGCGGCCGTTGTCCGAAATTTATGGGCCCTTTTATCGGCTCGATTCTGGGCGGCGCCCGCGCCCCGTCCGCGACGATTTTCACGGCCCTCTCGATATTCTGCGTGGACGTGATGCCCGAAAATTATTGGAAGTGTTATTTGGGTCTGAGGGTGTATTCTGAGAGCATGAGGTGAATCCGAGAGAGTTTGAGCTCTTTTGTATCAATTCGAATTTCACTATCATCTAGTTAAACCTTAGGAAGTGGTACTGGAAAGGTTTCAGGTTTAATCACAGATCAGAAGAAAAGTTTATCAGCTGTTATTAGCCACTATTCACTGCTGGGTCCACAGTTAAGACTAATTTACACTCAGCCACTTCTACTGCCACTTGCTCTGCCTGAAATAATTTCCGAAATATTTTTGCAGCAGTATCGAAGGCAGTGAGCATTCACACTCTGCTGCATAATTTCTCTAGAAACCAAGTTTCGGCAACGACGGACGAAGAAATTCCGCAGCAACCTAGTTGAATGTAATCACTTACTGCCGTCCGCGCTGTCGGTCCTTTGACTGCGTACGAATAACCACTAATTTAGGGAGCATAGGGCAGTGCAGGAACCAAGAGAAGTGTAGTGATTGTATTCTCTAGCTGCCCCTTTATCCTGTTCACTCACCTGCTGCCTGCCGTAAAAGTGAGCTTAGTGATGTGAGTACCTACACAATAACAGAGTTCATACTGAACAAAACTGATTCTCTCACCTCATGAATTCTATAACCTTAACACCCCGATACAGTCAGCACACTTTCAGGGCAGGAAGCAGGTAAGTGAGCAGAGAAGTGGGCAGCACGAAACTGTAATCATCTTATTCAGAGATAGGTTTATCAGTTAGTTCTTAGCGATTGTGCCATGTCCGAATACTTCGAATCTGATTGGATCCACTGATATGTAGGTATTCTGACATCTCAAAATCCTATACTCATCAATCTCGAACAGGCTCATTTCGTGCAATAGCTGTATTCAAATATAATTCCGACCAGCATTTTGCCAGCTTCTGGTATCAGAAGTTCATAATGAACGCTTGTCAGTGTTTTAATCTTGGATGATCCTGCCACACGAACTTTAGTTTAGACTTCATTCTGCCGTTATCACGAAGTCAGAAGTTTTAAATATTTAGCTACGGCGGAAACTTTTCCTTAAATGAGATTTACACCTTTGATATCATGTTCTCAAAAGAGTACCAAGAAAAGGCTCAAAAAGCACTATTGCTCCAATTTTGTTCAGTAAACTCAAGGTTAGGGTTTAAAGATCGACATTTTTAAATCTTCTCGTCTAACATACGCAGACCAGAAAATCTTTCTGAAAATTTCAAGTTCCTAGTTTATGTTGTCCGCCAGTTGTGTGTTTGATCGAATCGAACAGTGTGTAGTACCTCAGATTCAGTTGAGCTTATAATAATTATTGGAGGAAAAAAATGCGTAAAAATGTTAGAAATCGAAAGATGAAGATGACAATGAGGTTTTATGTTCAATATAAATCTGTTTAATTTTTCTTCATACTAATCTGCTCAAATACACAGTGTGCTCTTAAGATTTCGTTTATACACACGTTTGTGTTCTGTCCCTTTCAAAACCCTTTTCACAAGTTAATTCACACTCTCACTTTCCACTTCTCTCTGCGAAAACCAGATTAGTCCTTAATTTCTCTTGTCTGAACCTGAGAACACACATCCCATCCTATGTAGGCTGAAGTATATATATATATTCTTTTGAATTCAGAGCTAAAATAATACAATACATGAAACAAAAAAGTCCCTAGCTGAGGTTGGTGCAAAACGGGGTACCATACTATTCTGTCGTATGATACCAGAGCACAGGGAAAAACCTCAGTAGAAAAAACCCTGCCTCGCCGTTTTTACAAAATGGTAACTTAAAACAACTATTCGAATAAATACCTTCAATATTAACCTACTTAAAATATTTAGCTACAGCGAAAACTTTTCCATAAATAATGGTACCAAAAAAGGCTAACGGAGCATTCTTGCTCCAGCTTTGTTTAGTCATTGTGAGCTACAGCTATTATTAAGGTTGTAGGATCAACTGTTCTAAATCTTCTCCTCTAACATTTGCAGGCTTTTCCACCGTGAACATTTCAAGTCTCTAGCTCATTTTGTCGGCCAGTTGTGTGAATGATCGAACAGTCTACTTAACTGGCGATTGAGTCGAGCTCAGTCCAATAATTATTGGGGGATTAAAGAGAAATTCGTGTAGATATCAGAAATCGAAATACGAGTATAAAGATGACAATTCGGCTCACTTCTTCATACTAATCTGCCCAAACACACAGTGTGCTCACGATTTCGTTTATACACACGTTTGTAATCTGCCCTCTTCAACCCTTTTCATTCTCGAAGTTTATTCACTCCCTTTTTCCACTTCTCTCGGTGAAAACACAAATTAGTCCTTAAATTATCTTGTCCGACCCTAAGAACAAACATTTCATCCTATGTAACATAGGCTGTAGTCGGTCGCTTCAAATATTTAGCTACACCGAAAACTTTTCCATAAATAAGGTTTATACCTACTATCTCATCTCCTCAATAGAGTTTCAAGAAAAGGCTAGAGCAAGGGCGTAGCCAGGAATTAATTTCGGGGGGGTTTTGACATTTTTCCAATTGACTTTGTAGGTGCCGGGAATGGTGAGGGTCGCTTTCTGTAGCAAGTATTTGTTGATTTCAAGAATTCATAGTAATATGAATAATTTTAACTAGATTTTCGGAGATGAGTTGGTTTTAGTGTAAAATGAAAGATTATTTTTGCAACAAAAAATAACTCTGAAATATTTCGGGGGGGTTTGAACCCCCAAACCCCCACCCCCCCTGGCTACGCCCTTGGGCTAGAGGATCACTCATGCTCCAGCTTTGTTTATTTAACAAATCCATTTTCATTTTGTTAAAGTTTCCTATCCTGATGTGTTTATGGAAAATTTGTGTTTGCTTGGAGGTACTGTTTCTAAATTCACTTCACGTTGATGTATCAGGAAAGGATCTAATTGAATTAGGAAAGTTGTAATCATCAGTTTTGTATATTAGCTTGATGAAGTTGAATTCACTTATGTAATATGGTTGTATTTTGGATATGTGGTATGCAGGAAAGCTCATATAACGCTTCCTCCTTGTTTGTTTATACTTTCTGTGTTTACTAGTAGCTAAGTGGTTCAGGAGATATTACGAACTAAATATATTTAGAAGTGAATTTAAGTAGTTTGTTCAATAACAACAATATGTACCTACTGGGCGTGCAAAGTTTCATTGACATCAAATTATTATATTCATGAGAAATGGTAACGTACGCTGAATTTCATGCATTAGGTATTCATTCTCTGCATTCTCAAAAAAAAACTCGATACCGTCTGTCATGTTCTCCCATTGTTAATAATGATGTAAGTATTGAAAGCGTTTGTGAACTTGGATATCCCATCCCGAAAAAAGACTGATTTGGAAATCAAAGGAAGATATTGAGAGAACCTGTTAATCCAAAAATATCAAGTCTCAATCTCATTATGTCACAATTGGTTATTCGAAAAACCAAACAATTCAACAAACAAATACTTTTTCATATTATTCAGATATTCTGTAAAAATAAAATTCCGAATCTGTGATAATAGACTTGTAACTTCATAATATTTTATTTCTGCTTTCGTGCTGAGATTACATCGACCAATACAATTCTTGTTGTAAAAATCCTATAAAACATTGGTGAGTATTTGCAGAAGTCAGAATTCATAATATTCCAATAAAGCTTTTGACTTGATATTCTAATTTTTGTATAAAACTAGTATTATACCCAATAACCTAATCCTTGAAACCCACCCTATTTTATAGATCATATCGCAATGAACTAACCTTAGAAATTGTTGAAAAATTACTACAATATTCCTGGGTTCCATTGTTAATCTACATATTCGGAAACGACAATTCACACGGTTTCAAGGTGTAGTTTGTTGTTTCTCAACAGAAACCTAGAGATATTGAAAGTGTGATAAAACTGTGGACAGTAGTCAAGTCCTATTCTCAGCTAATTTAAGACGAAGAGGCAGCACTGATGATGAACTACTAGTAATCTTGAAAACTACTGATTTGATCCATTTACAAACCAAAGGAGGAGAGGAGAACCTATTTATCCAGAAAATCTCAAGTCTTAATATCATTTTGTCACAAAGTTAGAGTGTTGAGATTTGTGTTCGAGCCATCCTCACAAAATTCTGGACCAGTCTTCATATCATCTTGGATACGATCTGATTGATAGTTGAGAAAAAGAGACATAAATTTAAAATCATCATAACTCGAAAGCAAGTCAACCGATTTAGTTCATTATAAACCTTATTCAGTTATCTCAAGTCTCAACCTTTTTCCATTCGAAAGTAAGAGTGAGTAGGGCTGGCCAGACATAATAAATTTTGACCTCTGATTATCGTAAGAACCGAATAAATTCAAATGCCGGTTCGTATTTTCCAGAAATTCAGCAGAAATATTACATCCAATCTGCGAAAAAAGACTTCCTGGTAAATCACATTGATAAATCCAATTCTTGTTGCAAAAAATGTTATATTTTCATAAACATTTTTGAGTTTTTTTATGGTCAGAATTCGCAATATTCCAAATAAATAATCATTTTTCAACTTCGAATGAGTAAAGAAAGCTTTCAACACGATATTCCAATTTTTGTAAAAAACTAACATTACCCATTTACTTAATCCTTGAAATTCACCTTATTCTATTGATCATATCGCAAGTACCAACCTTAGAAATTAATAAAAATTATTACAACAGAAATCCTGAGCTCTTTTGTTAATCTACATATTCGCAAACGACAATTCACACGGCTTAAAGGTGCAGTCTGTTGTTTCTCAACAGTAACGTAGAGATATTGAAAGTGTGATAAAACTGTGGACGGTAGTCAAGTCCCATTAAATCTCAGGCAATTTACGACCTGTCGAAGGGGCAGCACGATCAAATAAAATCAGAAGATCGATTTCAGTGTTATACATATTCATTGATTGAATATTGATCGACCAGATAAAACTAAATTCCGGACTTCAGACCATCTAAACAAGTAAGTCTTGACGTGTTCGAAAGAACTACGGCCAATTTCGTAGAGAAAATTATGGATATGAAATACTAGCAGCATGGGCGGTTATTCATTCTCATTTTTATCGGAGCATCGAACAATTATGTCCAAAAATGGAAACTATTACGAATATACCAACTACCAGGCAAATATCTAGGAGGAATATATGAATTATGTATGTTTTTGAATTCAGCGTGGCACAACATCAATCTTGAAACTATTACTCGATCTCTGCAAGCCACGTTTATAAGTTCATCCGTTTTTATGAAATTGAGTATTCTTCATACTAAGAAATGTTGAAAGTTTTTTGATATGAATATAAAGAAATATATTATTAGGACAACGAGGTAGCTCTTATTTCTTTAGAAGATAATACTGAACAGAATATTAAAAGTCTGTTTTTCAAATTAAACACCTCGTATATTTTTCAATTTTTGGAATCAGAACAGCACACTCTACAATTTTTCTATTCACGTTTAAGTTGAAAAGACAGACATTTTTACGATTTTGTAACTTGGGGAATGATGAATTTTTTGTTCCATCTTGTACCATACGTGATCCACAAAATATGAAATTTTACCATCAATGGTTTCTATAATAATTCAATAGGCCACTCCCCTTGGAACATCCGATGTACATCAACTTTTGTATAATCCTTCTATAAATCGAAATTTTTCAATCAGAAACACAATGCTTTATGAAATAATTGTGTTATGAAGTCTCAATTGTTTATTCTTTCCTACTTCTTCAAGAATATGTGCTTCATGGCACTCAAAACAAGTAAGTACAGAGTGTTCTCCATTTATAAATTTTCTACATTTTTATCCCTATTGTTTTTTGTATCCCGAAAGGCACATTGGCCTCTCGTTATAACTTGATCTGTTTGTTTTAGTTCTTTAGTGTTCTTTTTTCAACCCCTCCCTCTTTTGCAACCATAATACAAAAACATTTTGTTCAGAAGTACGAATTTGTTGCGGCTCCATCAAGCGAATAAAATTAGTCATGTAAGTATTTTCTTCGTTTAATGGGATTTCGGGAATATTACCATGTCACAAACCTTCACGTTTATGCTAGCTATGTTCATCAGGGCGTAGAAAATTAAACATGGCTTTCGTATTGTGTTATTGTGCGCAGATATAGGCAGCACCTAATTTGTCCACAGTGAAACACCGAAGGTGGCACGTGGACTTTAGCTGCGCAAACACCTATAACTTCCGAAAAGTTGTCACAATGCAACTGATATTTCATCCCAACTGAGATAATGATTTCTTCAGAAGGTATGGAAACGGGCCAACTGAACAAACGTGTGGATTTCAAAATACGGAGAATATCGCTACGGAGTGTGAGCCCGTGCGCCAGCCTCGGAAGGTTTATATTATCAGAAAAGGTTCAATGCGTAACATTGCTCGAATCAATCGAACCAATATCAAACTCATACTTCGGAGCTAATCTCGTCCTCGTTCAAGGTAAAATGCAAGAAAGTGGTATCAAACAGAGCACCTATGGATGGCCATTTCGTCCTTATCAGGACTCATCTGCATAGGATAGCTCTGAATGATGAAAAGTATTTCTTGAAACTTGAAACGAAATGGCACCTTCTTTCACGTATAAATATACCGAATCTCTATTTCCATACGAAAACCTTCTTTCATAGCATGCACCTTGAACTTCGAGGTTCATGCTATTAAAGAGGATGCCATTTCGCTGTAAGTTCCAAGAAATACTTGTATCATTCAGAGCTATCCTGTGTTGATGTGTCCTAATAAGGACGAAATGGCCATTCATATGTGTTCCGTTTGATACCACTTCCTTGCATTTTGTCTAGAACGAGGACGAGATTAGCTCGGAAGTTGAGTTTGATATTGGTTAATTTCAGTCGATTAATATTATTCTCTGCTCTCTCTTTTTTGTTAACATTATCTCTATTTTCAAAATGAATGAAAGAAGTATATAAGATTATATGGTTGAAACGATAGGGAAAACAACCAGCGAATAATGAAAGTGCACAAAAACCTGCAGCTTCCTTCGATATTCATCAAGGAGACCGGAAAGGTCAAAGACGGCTTGGTATAACAAACGATGGCAGTTCATCTCGTTTACGAGGGAAAGGGTGACTGCAAAGCTGGAATAATCTGTATCTAATGGCACGGGTCCTGATAACTGTTTAATTAAAGGTAAACAGCTTCTAGGTGCCACGACTGTAACCTTTGATAAGGTGGGATGAAAGGTGATTGGACCCTTCGAAAGTGGAGGGCCTTACCTTATGTCGGATCTGCAGGGTTAGATAGGGTTCCAGTTAGAGGCGATAAAGATAAACGCAATGACTTCAGAAAATGCTTTGAGGAATGTTTGGAGGAAGACCTGAAATACTTTGGGCCTGAATGGATCTCGGCAGAAATGATAAGGCAGAACTTACTTGAATAATGTAGTTTGCGTAAGGAATGCTTTTTCGGTTCATTTCTATCATTTCGATTAGACATCATTCTCAATAACCTTCCAAACTCAAATATCATAAATTAAATAGAGAGATTAAAACTCGTCCAATTAGGAAAAAAACTTATTCAATCAAGGGCATTGTAATAAAAACACACTATAAAATAGTTATTCTATTGGCTATCGATTTCTTCGTCCCGCCATCATCAGACCAGCTGAAATTACAATTAATATAGTCTGCATATTCTACACATAATTCGATCTTTTTTGAAAAAAATTTTGTCTCAATAAATGAGATAAAATAAAATATATATCATTTTTTCGAATATTCTAATATTTCTAGGTTAGGACATAGGTAGGTATGTTCACCGTCTCTGTAGTATATTTGTCTGAAACAGTGCATATATCGTTCTGATTATGCTCTTCTTGAAAATGTCCAGAAATGAAATATACTACAGAGACGGTGAGCATATCTCTAACCTAACCTTGAAATATTAGAATATTCGAGAAAATGTGATATATTTTTTTTTACCTGATGTATTGAGATAAAAACTGAAAAAATTACGAATTATGTGTAGAATATGTTAACTATATTAATTGTAATTTCAGCTGAACTGATGATGGCGTGACGCCGAAATCGATAGCTAATAGAATAATTATTTTATAGTATGTTTTTCTAACAATACCCTTATGATGAAGGTGAACACACTCATGAAGAAATTTATCAATGAACTTTTTTGATGTTTTCATTGGAATGTTATAAATAGATTGCACACTATTACTGTGACCAATGATTCAACAATTCAAAAAAAGCACTGAGTAAGTTTTGAGAGCTCGGTCACTAGTGGAACCTCAAAATTTTATATCGGACCTGGGACTGATACTGGATATGTGAATGTAAAATCTCAGCACGATCTGATAATATTATGAAAATTCTATACAAAAAATGTGTCAGTATCACAAGACAACTATAATCTATGTTCCATAAAAAAAATTTTCATAATATCAGAGTTATCTCGGATAACATTGAATAAGTGTCAATAAAAATATTATATATCAAATAGAAACTTCAAATAATTCTTCAATCTTAAATAATCCAATTCTAATATAAACCTTTAATACAAAATATAAAACAAGAATAATACAAAAACTGTCAGGTTATGGGCCCAGAAAACACTTTTGTTTTTGTTTTTGTAGTAACATTCTTCAGGATGACTATTTTCCTTTTACAATATTTGCATGGTGGAAATTTCTGTTTCTTCCAGCAATTTTCTCTTCGTGTCCTTTCTTCTTACATAATTACAGAAAATATCTTTGGACAATGTATTTCTTTCTTCTTTCTTGATGTTTTGCCTTCAATCGATGGATTTTTACAGTTAAAGAAGATGGGAGATTTAAAGCACGACTCGTAGTGCGAGGATGTGAGCAGAAAGGTGAAATCGATTTTGAAGATGTATATCTATAGCTCAGTAATGCAAAGTACCTCTCTACGTGCCATGCTGGCTATTTCTGCACAGAAAAATCTACATGCTGTCACATTCGACATAAAATCTGCATTTTTACATGGAGAAATAGAAGAAGAGATTTATATGAAAGTACCACAAGGTTATGAGGAAAAAGGAAAAGTATGTTTATAGAAAAAGGCACTGTATGGTCTCAAACAAGCACCACTTCAATGGAAAAAGAAACTTACTGACTTTCTCAAGCGCAAGAATATGATTGAACTGAAAACGGATCAATGTGTTTTAAAAGCGCAGCCAAAGATGGACTGTTGTTTGTGGGAATTCATTTTGATGATGGACTTGTGATGGGCGATGATCTAAATGATATAAATATTCATATTTCAAAGACTATGGCTGAGGGAATCAAATTCACTTAAATTTCTAGAATTAAGTTTTATTCTGTTTCAGTTAATATTAATAGTTATTTCGTTGTTGTGAATAGTTGTCCTGTTGGAGGGTGTGTCAGTATCAAAAGACAACTATAATCTATGTTCCATAAAAAAATAATTTCATAATATCAGAGTTATCTCGGATAACATATGAATAAGTCAATAAAAATATTAATATATCAAAATAGAACTTCAAATAATTCTTCAATCTTAAATAATCCAATTCTAATATAAACCTTAATACAAAATATAAAACAAGAATAATACAAAAACTGTCAAAATGCAATATATAATAAAATGTAGAACATTGACAGCAAAATTTCACCTCGATTGAATTTGGACATTCTTAACCTTCCGAAAAAATTGATATTGCAGACAAAAATTTTATTCTATGGTCTTTATTCACGATCCTTTTGTAATAAAGCATAAACATTCAGTATAAAAATCTTCACCCCTCAAAATGAATTTCACTCGAATCGGATATTTTGTTGTTAAAATATAAATATTTTGCTTTTTCAATATTCCGATTGAAATGTTTGTAACCAAAGTGCATCAGCTTTTCATGATAATACTGCACGTGGTCGCAAAGTTTTATTTAGTTAGGTTTTTTTTGTCTGAGATATTAAGGAACAAAATTTTGAAATAAAACAAATCTAACTGCTCTTCATTTCAAATGCAAATAGTTTTTACTGAGTCAGGCCCTGCAGAAAGGGATATCGAATAATAATCCTCATTGGTAAGTTTACATAGAAATAACTCTGCTATTTCCTGGACAGGCGTATTTATCCCTTTGTCCGCCTGAAGTCCTTTTCATAGATCATATCATTTTATCGACATTCAGACTGTATTTTCATTCGAGTTCAAATCTGTGTCAAAGGCCTGCTTTTCGATTTCATATAGATATATAAACATTCAATTAATCATTTGATGCCTTTGAAGGATTCCATCAAAAGAACATCATCGTTAGGTTCTTTTATATTCCCATTTATTGACAGTTACATCAATGAGAAAATGAAATATAGTGACGTTTGATACATTTTGTTGACGGGTTGTTCTTAATGATTATTTTTCACTATTTCACCCCAAGTTCAGCATGTATTCTTTGGATGGATTCATTAAGAAATCTTGAGATTGATGACAACTAACATTCCTGAATATGTTCTGCTGTTTTTCAGGTGCCACGTTTTGCCACACCAGTGCTGAAAATAAAAATCAGAGCAAACGTCAACTTTAAACTTTTGTTTTATTATAATTAATATACTTAGTTGACATTCGAATAGAAATCTGATTATCAATATGAAGATAGGTATATCTAATATATCTATATCTTATATAAAAAGATTTAATCCACGACTTTTGTATAATCAGCCCATTATTCGTCTATTGGCTTGGCCATATAAGTACCCATTAATCACAACTGAATAATGAGATTCACTGCTGTTGAATGCTTCATAACTATAGCTCTAAAATTATATTCTTTTAATTGATATTTAACAAATAAGGGTATATGTACCTTGTGAATCGATGAACTAATCTACTTTCCTTACATCAATTATAGCAATTTTTATTACAAAATATACCATGACAAGTTATCCAAAAATTTCTCAACTTGACTTTGTCCACACTTGTGACAGTACGGTCTTTACACGGTCGTCAAATATTATAATCTTCAAAAGATATTCAATAGTTCACCTACGGCTTGTAGCCTAAACTTCGCCTCGTGAATAACACTAATCATTATACACTCGTTGCATAATATACTATTCTCACTCTTCGAATTTTAATATTGAATGAACAGACCTACAATATTATATTCACAAAAAATTGTCGCAACACCATAACATGTAGTTCGAATTCAAAAAATCCATTTATTTGTTATTTGAAATTCACAGTTTTGCATACTTATAAAATCATAACTTGATTTCAAGAATTGAACCAGTTTCACACTTCTCTTCATTTAAGTAAAAAATTTCAGTACTACTGATTTTAGTTCCCATGAATTCGGTATTTTCAACTCCAGGTGGTGGTAGAATAGAACATCCATTTCTCCGAGATTTTTTTCGAATTATCTTAATTACCCAACCACCTATCGTGGTAGTTCTAACACTTTGATGGCAGCTACTTCTTAATCTTAGGGACGGCACCTGCTTTTTAATTCATAAAAAGGATTGTATGGTTCCATACAATGACAAAATTTTATGTATAGTCAGGCACCTGCACGTTTTTGTCGCTATAAAGTCCATAAAATTCCTCTTATCGTACCTACATTTTTTACAATAGGGGTTTTGAATTGAAGAAGCAAGAAGAGTAGATTAAAATGTACATTCAAGATTGAGATGGAGCCCAGATAGATATAATTAACAGAATATTTGACCTTACATACCAGTCAGGTAGTTTGGGACTTCACAGACGAAAGAATTGATGCAGTGAAAGTAGTAAACGTTTCTAATCAGAATTATATATCTTCATTATAATTGGAGGATTTTCAAAATTTAAAAAATCAAAATACACATCATTTCTCAATAAAATAGTTGATTCAGGTAGTTTTTCTTGTTCTCTAGATATTAGGATTTAATCCATCATACATATTTTGATTCTGATTTACTTTTGAGCTGTTACCAAGTTCTATGTTATGATTATGGAAGCTTTTCCAAGTGATAATTGACATCCATATAAAACTGAGACTCAACATTTCAGTAAGTTTCATCAATTGAGTGAAATCCAAATGAATCTTATTCGTTTATTTCAGTAGCTTTTTCGCGAACATAATTGCGGCCAATCATCTATTACTACCTAGTTAACAAGTCAACAACTCCTAAATGTCCCAGTGGAAATTTATGAATACACCTCTTCCAGAGCACAATATGCAACAGATATTATCTGTTGCAATTCTATAACTTCTATAACTGATATTTGCCGTGACCTGGACATATTATATTTACGTCCTCATCCAATTATAATGAGGTATTTAAGAAAATTCAGAAGTCAACCTGGGTAAATTCAATCAAGACAAATATTGAGTATTTTTGATTAATTTGTAGGATCAGATTCAAACTTTTTCGGTTATTTCAGTAGCATTTTCGAGAACGTAATTGCGGCCAATCATCTATCACTATCTAGATAACAATTCAACAACTCGTTAATTTCCGGTCGAAATTCATCAACACATCTCTGCCAGAGCATATCTGTCGCAATTCTATAACTTTTATAGGTTTGTTCAACAAATTTCACAGGGTGTTCCGATATTTGCCCGCCACCTGGACATATTTATGACCTCATCCAATTTTAATGAGGTATCTAAGATTAGCCAGAAGCCAACCTGGGTAGATTCAACCAAGAAAAATTTTCAGTATTTTTGATTGATTTTGTAGGATCCGATTCACATTTTTTCGGTTACTTCAGTAGCTTTTTCGAGAACGTAATTGCGGCCAATCATCTATCACTATCTAGTTCACAACTCAACAACTCGTAAATGTCCCAGTGGAAATTTATGAATACACCTCTGCCAGAGCATATCTGTCGCAATTCTATAACTTTTATAGGTCTGTTCAACAAATATCACAGGGTGTCCCGATATTTGCCCGTGACCTGGACATATTTAGGTACGTCCCCATCCAATAATAATGAGGCATCTAAGATAATTCAGAGGCCAACCGGGGTAGATTCATTCAAGAGAAATTTTAGTTATTTTAATAAATTTTGTAGGATACGATTCAAACTTTTTCGGTTACTTCAGTAGCTTTTTCGAGAACATAACTGCGGCCAATCATCTATCACTATCTAGTTCACAACTCAACAACTCGTAAATGTCCCGGTCGAAATTTATGAATACACCTCTGCCAGAGCATATCTGTCGCAATTCTATAACTTTTATAGGTTTGTTCAACAAATTTCACAGGGTGTCCCGATATTTGCCCGCGACCTGGACATATTTACGACCTCATCCAATTTTAATGAGGTATCTAAGATAATCCAGAAGCCAACGTGGGTAGACCCAACCGGTTCAAGCCGTATTTCAAACCGGGATGTGTAATCTCCATCTCAGATATTCATAAATATATTAGCAGTTCATATATCAGGTCCAATTTTCGAATTTGTTCGATCGTAATTGGAATTTCTTCATTTGTCTTTCGTGCAGCCGTTCGAGGTAATTAAACTTTGAATTTATAATATCAAAGGTCCGTTTTCATATGGAGATTGCGGTGGATGGAACATACAATTTGCTTTCAGTAATTTAAATTCAATTGGTTGGAAAGAGGCTACAGGAAATTGCCGCATCTGTATGTTCTTTCGAGGCTAATCGTTAGATTTAAATTAAACTTCAATTAGTGGTGGATATCTGCCTGTCTTTTCCTATTTGAACATGTTTGCAGTATGGATGATGCATGTTATGAAGGTTTTGATGATTGCTTATTACCGATCATGAGACTGTTTGATGACGTTGGCTACCGCCATGTTTCATTGAATGTTGATAGTTGATCGTTCATTAAATTGTTATTAGATTTCATGCTAGAAGTTCATATATAATTTCAGAAGTTTGTAGTTGTTTCTTGCTGGTGCATTGAAGGAAAACAATAATGAAAGTTGAATAAGGTACTGGGTAATTTTATTTGCTCTAATTTTACCCCCCTATGTATTGTTAAGAAAAGACATGTTGAGAATAATTATTAACAAAAGTTGGAGAGTACGTCCAGCTATTAATTGATGATTCCATCCGAGGTGATGATAGACATTTATATCTTCATCATATTCGAAAGAAAAGACAGTATCATCTGCTATCTACATATAAAACATAATTGACATAATTATTGATCCTCTGAATAACGAATTTGGTCATAATTTTACACAGGGTGTCTGTACACAAATGCGAGGGACTTAGGAGGAGATGATTCTTTGATGAAAATAAGCAGAAATAGTTCATATAAATTTTTTTCGAAATCGACCTCCCTTCCAAGATACAGCCTTTGAAAGGCGATGACGAGTTCACAGTTTTTAATTTTTTTAGGAGTCCTAAAAACAATGAGTCGTAAGACTATACAATTCTTTTGATTCCATAACTTTATTATGAGGGCATGAAAATAACAACTCCTTATGATTTCCCTTCAAAAATTGTTTTCGTGGGATAGATTTTCGAAATATAAAATTCTCTTTTGGTTTCTCATTCAATTCTGGGGAAAAAAGGTCACCTGCAAAATTTCGATACAGTCGATACTTTTCTCGGAGAAAATAAAAACACACAAGCAGTTACGATCACTGTTCATTCCATTTCATAGTATGTTCCATAGAATGAATATCTTGAGAGATCGTTAATGCTCAAAATTGGGTTTATTAATTTTGCTTATTAATCGAAAGAAAGTTCATTTTGTCAAATTAAAATGTTACGGATATAAATTTCTTCTGGAAATAAGTTATAAAAAATTTAGAAAGCTTTATAGAACATCTTAATCTCCAGTTCTAGACATACAATATCTTAGAATATTCATTCTATGGAATACTTATACGATGAAACGGAATGAACAGTGATAATAACTGCTTGTAAGTTTTTGTTTATTCCGAGAGAAGTATCGACTAAATTGAAATTTTGCAAGAGACTTTTTTACCCCAGAATATAATGGAAAATCATACGATAATTTTATTTTTCGAAAACCTATATCACGAAAATAATTTTTGAACGAAAATCATAGAGAGTTGTTATTTTCAACCTATTATACCTAATAAAGTTATGAGATTTAAAAAATTGGGTGAGTAACATTCTTTTATACGTCAATGGTGTATATCGAAATTCGAGTAATAATTAGGCCAAATTTTATCGAAGTCGAAGCTATTCCAATTCGCGAAAATTGTCCTTCGTATTGTATGTTTGAAAAAAGTCGCATCCCTGCTATTTCTATTCAGCTTATTCGGCGGCAAACACCCGAAAAAGCAGTCCCGCAACTTTTTATTATTTGACGTTCAGCTGTCGCGTTTTCGACGCTCTGGAACTATTTGAATAAGGGAAATGAGTTTCCCAAGTTGCGTCGTTCAACTTTTTTCTACGGCAGAATAAAACGGTTGCAAAATTTCACTTTCTACTCTGGTTATTGCTGCTTTTTCTCCTTCTCTTTATTGGTCTTCTTCGGGACATCTGCTATTGACTTCATGGATTTTTGAGTGAAGTTTGAAAGAAATTGGCTGTTGATTTCGAAGTGACACAGAGTTAATTGTACCATTAAAAGATATTGTTATGATATTATGAAGTTTCCTATGTTTCTGAATACAAACAATTTGAGTATAACTATCATGGAATGACGATACAGAATTTTTTGAATTGGTTACTTTGCCTGGAATGGGAGCGTTGTTACTCTAATATTTTATTTTGGAATAAAGACATTGCTGCTTATGTAAATACTTGATTTTTGACTAAATCAACTCTTGATATTCTCTTCTTCACTTACTTATCGGTGTGAAACTCATGATGAAGTATACTATATGAATATTATCACAAAATAATGACAGAATATTACCTGATATGCAATAATAAGGATGAGAAATTATTACACACCTAAATATACAGTGGAAATTTCCTTTAACGAAAGCGCTAAATCCGCAAAAAAATTCGTTATAAAGAAATTCGTTATACAAAACATTTGTTTCTATAGTCGGCAATTTCGCGAACGACTTCACTGATAAATTTTCGCACAACTTTTCACACTAGCGTAATGGTTAGATTGAAACCAACAGCCAGGGGTGTATTTTTTTAACTGTTTCACAAGGATCTCTCTGCTCGCCGTCGTGATTTAGTTTATGGTCGTGGTTTATTACGTACGCCCTGAAAAATTTCTGAAAAAACCCACCCTTATACTTTCTTACCAATACCCACTCAAAGAGTGATGTTCTTTGAATATTTCGTTATAAAGAGTTTAGTTTCAGAAAGTGTCTTTAACATGGAATTTGGATTCAAGTTGCAATGTCTTGTACGAAATTCGTTATACAAAGAAATTCGTTATACAGTTGTTCTATATAGGGAAGTTTCACTGTACCTACTTCTGAGATGTTCTTCTTGCAGACGAAATAAAACATTATACTGGTAACAGAATGAATCAGCTTTAGACCTTGACCCTGCTCGCAAATAATTTTCAATGGACATTCAGCAAAACATCCCTGGGTATATCAGTATATTTCATTGAGACTATGCCATATCAAGTGACGACATAAAGAGCTTGATTATAGGATTACAGGCATTCATTGAAAGCTTTTTGAATCATATCAAATTGTATTTCTAAAGCCATTATTTTTTTCTTGCTAGAGTAATACTGCTGTTGTTATCGACTACAAGCTGCCGCCACATTTTTTCATCTTTAGACCATGTTCAAAACTTGTAAGGTGTATATTCTTGACTATATCGCGAAACCAATAGAGCATCTACTGAAGCATAAAAAACCCCTGATCTGCGTATATGACAGATTATTCTGTTAATGTTTTATCGAAAAACATCGGATATAAGAGATGCGTTTCCTAGTAAAATTATAATCAATAGCAAACAAAACAAGATAGCACTAGCCATTAAAGAGCAAAATCAACTGACCATAGAAACTTTGAGTGCGAGAGCAGAAGGGAAAATAGGACAGAGAAGCCGCAGAAACATAGGTTCTAGAATATACCCAATGAAATTAGAGAATTGGAAATCGTAAAAAACTCAAGAAAAAAATGAATCATCAAAAGATCGCTCCTCAGTATATAGGATCATGAAAAATTATGAAAAATAAATGAGTGAATTAGATAAAGTGACCATCTTTTGACAAACATTCCAGAACTCTGAATCCGATGAAGACAAACAGAATACCGGAAGAAAAAACATTTCTGGATTTTGTATTTCATTGTTTTTTTGTCAATTCTTTGTTGTTAAAGTGGAGTTTATTTAACAACTGTAAACAGTTATCATGTATAACTTTGAGATTCTTTCGGAGTTCAAACAATTTATTACTGTTGAATTTATTTTCTATTGAGAACATAAGGAACGATTGGTGTTTGCAGTATTTTCCAGCAAAGAGAGAACGAATGGACAGCCAATCGCATGTCCTCTAGCCATAAAGAAATAAAAGCAATAAACCCTTCGAAGAATGTCAATGCGTCTCCTTGTTGAATTTCCGGATATAAATATCCATATGATATGCAAATCCGGTATCACACAAAAATTTACCACTTGGCGTGACCCGCCTGGACGGCCGTTTAAATTCAAAGCAACTTTATGCACTTTTATTTATTTTCGCATTCTGCAATAATGGTCGGCATAATCTCCGCTGCTTATGGGAGTAGTTGAAAGTTATGGCCGTTTGGCATGTTGACGTAAGGTATGGGAAGCACGTCGATTTTTGATTTCAAAACGACGTAAATGGCCAGAATGCCGTGCCATGTTGGTGCGACAAGAAGTGACCGAATGGCCAGAAAGGGTTGTTATCGAGCTTATCAAGTTTGCGAAGTTATGATGGCTTTTCTAGGAATGTCTTCGCGAGCGTCATTTGAATAGGAAAGAAATAACATTAATAAGCTCAGATTAGATTTTAATGGAGGGAACTGGGAAAAATAGGACGGTGTCGCTGCACTAAAATATAATAATGTGAAGTGGCCGATTTCGAAAATAGGGGTGCAAAGTTCATTTTCATGTTTTTTCATATACCCTTTACTCTTTTTCAGCATTTTATTGTATCAAGATTGAATGGGAGATATTAAATAGATATATCTTCCTGATGTTGGCATGTCAGATGCAATAAGTTTTTCACCTTTCGTTTCTAGGGCATAATACGCTGAATTAGTGTGACGTCACAAGCTGTTACTGGGTTCCAAACAAACATTGGAATTTGAACTATGGATTGTTCTTTATACGATTTAGTCATGTTGAAAACGTTCTTAAGTTTAAAAAAGGCTTATTTTAGGGATTATCGGTTCATGTAAAACTACAAAATCAACGTAAAAATATAAACATAATCCCATAATCCCATAACCTCAACTTAGCCGACCTCGGTAGTCCAGTGGGCATCCTCCTGGACTGTGGTGCCGGTGGTCCCGGGTGCATATTCATATCTCACGTATCGTAGCGCAATCCGAATTCACCCGAAGCTGACGTAGGTAAGGTATACCTACTCCACGCACGATATCGCAAAGACACGTGCGATCTTGAACGTAGTTCATAACTTCCGAAGATCGCATTAATTTGTCAAAAAATGGATTTTGTAGAAAAAATAACCTCAGTTTATCTGAAAATCAACGATGAATCGATTAGAATGAAACTAACCACAGAGAGTGAAATTGAAGTGTTTTCGAATTATTTTCTCATATAATCTTAAAATTATGAGTTATAACCTCCAAAATTCAGAATATAAAGTTCAGGCAGAAACGGTTTTAAACTACTTCATTAATTATTCATGGTTCACACTTTGAGGAAATAATAGTAGATTATTATAAAGTTAGGGGCTGAAGTGACACTTCTAATCCCGAGGAAAAAGGTTTCACCGTTCTTTTGAGAGAACAGTCCCATGGTTTATGAATTATTTTATGCAGTTTAGGTCTGAAAAAAAACTACAACAAATAGTAATATCATACTCGTAACTGTTATTTTAGCTTCAGAATATCAACTCTGCTGGTTATGATATCGTATTTTCATCCAAAAATGATGTTTAACGATACAGACGAAATGAAATGGGAAAGAACGTCTTTGCCTTTATGGGGGTCGTAGCGAAAAATTTTTTCAAACATGGATAAATTGAAAAAATCCTTGTTATCTATATTTATATCTTTTTTCTCAGTGACAACATCTATACCATCATCACAGTTCTATTGTAGTAGGTTCTGTGAGCCTATAAATTGAAGAAATTATTGATTTCGATGATAAATGTTTTAAATTCATCTATGTTACAAGAAAAATGATTTTCCTTGAAAGCTTTGCTAAAACATTTGGGAAAAAATGCTAGGACGCTAACAAACTACTTTCAATCCCTCAGGGATTGAAAATACGTACCAAATATATTACATATTGCGATGAAGACTATTTCTTTTCTGAATTGAAATTACATTTTCATCTCAGAATAATTCATAGTAAAAATATGGTAGTGTATCGTTATTTTATCTTGATAAATATGTTTGTTTTCAATATCAGTAGTTTTCATTGCTAAACACGAATACCCTAATTGCATTCTTTGATTTCTTTGGTTTCGAACACTTTTTCAATTAGTAATCAATCAGTAATAGGTTGTGACAAGAATTTTTTTCGCACAAAATCAATTTTCATCAATTGTCCGGAGCGATCACAATTCTCAATTCATAAACAACGTTCGATATCGCAAGTTACCTTGCGCTATCGCGCGTGAAATATACGTCGGCTTCGGATCACTTCCGATTGCGCTACGGTACGTGGGATATGAATATGCGTCCCGGGTTCGAATCCCGGTGAGGGCATGGATGGTTGTGTATGTCCCGTTCGTTAAGAATAAAAAAGTTTGATGTACTGTGTAGTATGAATGAACTATATGTTAACGACGAAGATAAACACTGAGATTGGGTACATAGCCGTATAGTTGAGCTTAGCCCACTAAAAGAGAATGTGAGTGAGTGATAACCTCAACTTAACATGATTTCCCTACTTTCAATTGCAATATTCATTCTGAATGATATGATGATTCACAAAATGAGCTTATTTTCATGTTGAAAACGTCTTCAACACGACAAAATCGTATACACGGAAAAAAATCGTAATCTACATTCAAGTATAAGGATAATCTTGAACAAATATTCTAAATCTAAGTTGTTTTAATATTGCGTTGAAACTATTTACTTGAAACAAAAATATCATTCTTTCATTTCAAGAACACACATATACTTGTTTACCAAGATTACAATATTTTTAACTGAAGATTTCGTGTTCTCGATTCAACAAGATCACTAGTATAAAAGCAAGAATAGCTATCAAGATCCATTGAAAATCATTTTGTTTCCTCTAGAGAAAATGTAATACATGAGTCAAAATTAATAGAAGTCGATCGAAGTCTAGTTTTGATATTGACTTGAAAGAAAACCATTCTTATAACTAGAAAATTAATCCTCAATTGTAGTAAAAATTGTTTTGATGGAAGAGTTGCACTGATTATATTAAGAATAGCTATCTTGGTTGAAATCTAAAATATCTTCCGCGAATTCAACTACTGCTCTTTTCAAGCATACACTATTCTTAATCCAAATACATACTAATATACGCAAGTCAAATACAGATACGCTCTACTACGGCTGGCCGTTGGTTCATGCATAGCCGTCTAAAGTCTCTATAGACGGCTGTGGTTCATGCGCAGATTGTGGTTGGTCGGAGCGAATGATAGAGCTTGCGCATGATGCTAGTCTAGATAGTTGGAACTAGTGGAAAGTTTATTGGCTTGGCAGACATTTTCGAAGAACAGTCGAAGAGAGCAGGAACAGTTTTTTATAGTTTAGTGTTCATAATATTTTTAGTGATTTATTATTATGGAGAAAATTCTAGACGAATGGGAATTGGCCGATTTGATTCCAATATTCAAGGGTGAGTACCTATATTTACAGATATTCTGAGAAATTGTTTTATGCACTTCGTTGGTGTGAATAAAAAAATTAACAGATTGATTGTTGGCCAGGTATCATTAGATTTTATACTGAAATTCACGTTTTGGGTTTTCAGAGCATGGAATTTGGAAGATTTGAAGGAGGCAATTCGTGAAGAGGTGGCACTAATCACCGAGGAGACACTACAGCTAGTATGGCAGAGCTTCCTCAACAGAATTGAAAACTGCATCAGAGAAGACGGCCGTCACCTTCCTGGCATTATTTTTGCAAGTTAAATTAAATGGCATATCCTAATAAACATGTCAGAAAAGTAAATAAATTTTTTGTTTGAAAAATTAACACCGTTTTGCTGTTTTCAAAATGTAAATACTTCCCGTGGTCACCCTGTACAATTCGAAACTCGGTGGTTTACAATTCTTCGGGTATATTAATCGCTAGAGCTAGAGGTAACATTACCTCAGAGATTTAGGGTACTTCATTATGTACGATTACTGTAGAGTTGTATCAAGAACCTTATATTCCTTATAATTCGTACAACTCTACAGTAATCATACACAATGAAGTACCCTAAATCTCGGACGTAATGTTACCTCTAGCGATTAATATACCCAAAGAATTGTAAACCACCGAGTTTTATTTATTCTTATTTGGAAACTAAGAAAGTTTTGCCAGGAGATTGTTCTATGTTCGATTCAAGAAGTCTTATTCTTATTCCAAGTTTTGGGTAGGTTTACTCGAAGAATGTTCTATACTCATTCCAAGAAGCCTTATTCTTAATCGGAAACTAAGAAAGTTTTGCCAGAAGATTGTTCTATGTTCGATCCAAGTGGGCTTATTCCTGGTTAAAGTAATCCTTCATCTTGATATAAAAGTTATTATACTATTCTCAAGTTTACTTTTCCTCATATGAAGTGTAGTGAACATTTACGTTTAAGAATAACGTGCATTTTGCATTGAGTCAAGTTATGCTTGCGGATATATGAGTCTAATATTGCTTCCAGTCAAGACTACTAGTCTTGGATATAGCATATATTTTTTTCAGTGTATAGAACAATGGCTAGTTCAAATTCCAGTGTGAATGAAGTTTGTTTGGAACCCTGTCTTTGACGTGTGACGTCACCACTAATGCGGCGTATTAAGTATAATAATCCACTTCAATCTGAAAATCGTGATGGGATTTGAAGAAATCACTTTTTGGCCTTTTAGGGCAGTATGGCATCTCAGTATTCAACCGATATTTTAATCTTTCGATATTTCATTCTCAATCAATTCGTATAATTTTTGCGCGCTTGTTCATAACTACCCATTTCGAAGACCTAACATGACTTTTTTCTTCGATTGCAGACATATTAGCGTGCAGGCCCACTGAAAAGCTCGTAACAGATGTAATCTTGCCCTTGTTTTTGAGCGCTCATACTCAAACGACTGCTATATCGTTTTGCTGAAATTTCTGAAATTTTCGAACTCAGCAGAAAATGGTCTCAAACGGTAGGTTTCGACTCACTGATGACGAATCCGTGGTCAAGTTCAATTCTGTCCGTGGGGCCGTTCGTCCGTTAGCACTATGAGATTCGAAGGGATTGTCCAAGAGAATTGAGATTTTCAGGGTGAGTTCGGTTACTAAATGCCGCGATTAACGAAATCGTACAGAGTGTTTCATAAAATATGGCCGTTCGAAATTTTTGTCCGTCAATATTTCAGACAAAACGCAACCGATCGAAATGAAATCTTGCGACCACATGCGAGATAGTGATATTATGCCTCATGCAGAATTTTATGGCTTTAGTGTTAACAAAACCATGAGAAATTCAATTGGAATTTAGAATAAAAATATTTTTATTCCCATAACAAGATATCCGATTCGAGTGAATTTTTTTTGTGAATGAAGGTTGATACACTCTAAGTTCGGGCAAAATTTTAAGAGGTTCGAGAATCGCATCATCTAAACTAAACCATAAAATTAATTTTTTCTCAATTATCGATTTAATACACATTAATATTCTCATTTATTTTCAGAATATGATTCCGATCGTGATTTTGCATTCATATACTTTGCATGAATATCAAGTCCTATACAAAATTTGCATTTTTGCTCCACCAATGAACGAGCGCTCAAAAGCACCTGCTTTTCTTGATTTTTTTTCTTAAATTGTTTATAAAACATGAAGCAAAAATTATATACTATAAAGATAGGAGACGACACGCCTACAGCTTTTATTACTATAGATTGGTAAAATTCTAGTTAGATGATAATTGATCATTAGTTTAAAATCGACATTTCATTAATGGAAGAAATGTCGATCAATTCGTTTGCACAATTATTTTTTTACCAGATATAGGTTTTGCTGTCAGTGTCGTCTCAAGAAAGTGGAAAATCGGAAAAACGCAGATTTTGTAAGAGTTAAAAGGATATTTCGTTATCTGAAGGACACAATGGACCTTGGTCTTAGCTAAAAATCAGTCTGAAGACCTTTGTAGATTTCAGTGATGCAGATCAAGAAGGAGAAAGTGGATGCTCGACTGGTGTTTTATGCATGTATAGTATGCTGGTAAATCTATATCTTAACTTGGTCAACGTCTAACATCTGTTGAAATTTCCACAACTGAGAAACAAATAGTGGCTGCTAGAGAAGCTTTATAAAATATTGAATGGTAAAAGTGACTTTATAAGGAAAGTCTAATATTTCTGTCAATTCCAACATTGATGGTGGACAACGAAGCTGCTATTGAGCTGAGGCAAAACCTAGAATTGAACAGACGCACTGAGTATATTCAATCCATGTATAAACCTTACAATAATATACCCAAATATTTCTGTTATATCTTCTATAAATCTATAATGAAAATATTATATATAAAATACTGCATTTTATTGAAAATAATGGATTTCAAATAAAAAATCCTGAAGGGAAACGAATTTCGCGTCAATTCCTATTACAATTTACTTCATATTTCTACACGAAATTAGAGATTTTATATACAAATTCATCTTCAGTGTCATTTGTCGATAAACTAAAAAATGTAGTCGTTTTTTGTACTAAGAAAGCAATGCCGTTATTTTTCTATATCTTATAATCTTTGACATGAAAGAATCACGAAAAAAATTGTCAATCATAATCGCTAACGCTTCCTGTTACATGCTAATAAATCGAATAACAAGAAGGTCAATTTCGAAAGCTACCACGTCCAACTCAAAGAAAAGAGTCCACCTAATCAATTTGCACCATTCTGGATCACGACGAAGCAATTACCTCACACTAATCTCCCAACAGAAATCAACCACCAACGTAGACCCGCTATTCAAGCTAGTAATCCTTTTCACAGCCGAGTGTCAGTTAAAAATGGTAATTTCATTCCCTCCGCCATTTATTCCTGACCGAAGTTCCTCGAATCGTCTGTCTGTCCGTCCGGCGCGACTCGCTTCGAGACAGGCTGTCCGTCAAAAGTCCTACGGACAATGGCAACCATCCTACGATCGCTAATGCTCTTCCTTTGGCGTTGGTCTTCCGAATAAAGCTATTATGGAGGTGCCAGATCAAGAAGTCGCCCATTCTATTGATTTCCAGGATGATATCGAAGGTCCAGGTGGGGTGGAATGATTTTTTTTAATATATGACGTGTTAAGTGGTTAAAATGGGTTTGTATTATGGGGGTTATAAGAGCAATCGGAATGTTGAGATGGGAGTTATCTAAGGGCTATTGTGGGTTTGATTTGGGTATTCCGATTCGAGTTGTTGATTCATATGCTTTATTAATGGTTTATTAATTAGCTGAATAAAGGGTCAATATGATTATGTGTCAGAAAAAAGGAGAAGCAGTTTCTGAATAGTGGAATCGAACATTATAACAGAATTGAATGAAGATTCATATAGAATCAAGTTATATTCTAACCATAGAGATAAAATCTCTATGATTCTAACCAATACTTACCAATATTTCCACAATCGGTAAGATTTATCTTCTAATACACTCGATAAATTGATTTTCAATGTTTCTTATATGATGGGGAGACCGGTGTCTATTGTAACAGGTGTCGAAAGTAACATGGCCGATAACAACGACATCTCTATGAATTTTAGGGAAACACGAGTGACATATAAAGCAGAGAGCTATTTAGTTAGTTTGAATCTTACTACACGATGATCGTTCAGAAGATCAATGTTTATAAAACGCTGTGAAAGTGAATAGCCGAGGTGCCACAAATTATCAAGCTTGAAGTTTTTATAGTGACACTATTTCAAGGTAAGTGTTGGCTTTATTATAGTTTTAGCTTTATTTATCAATGACTATTTGTTCACTGCTTCACATCAAAATATAGAAGTTTAATCAACACAATTCCTGTTTGTAAGGTGTAGATTGTAACGTGTTACAATTAACACCTGTATGTCAGTTGAATGTCAAAATTGCAAGTCAAATTCTTCATAATTTACTCCAAATAAGATGAAATTCCAAGTTTAGATTTACGGACATCGCATAAAAATATTCCTTTTGATCCTATAGCACCAACTCTTTGTAATAATTGATGTATTATGCTATTTGTGTGTGAAAAAATATCTGTTAAAAAGACCAACAGACTGGGCAGGTAAAGTTCATTAGCTGTAGAGAAAGCAATTTACCTAAGAGAACGATACTCTGAAATCAAACGCTGGACCTCCAGGTTGGGGGTTGAGGCCTCGATACTCATCAAAAGTGAAATGTTAAAAAACCCAATATAAGCCTTTAGATTACCAAAGCAAGTGATGAAATGGATACCCCGGAAAACAGGAAAAGAGGAAGACCAAGAAAGACATGATTTAGTGGAATAAGAAAATCAATGAGTGAAGGAGGGCTAAATGTTGAAGACTACAACAATAGAGGGCATTGGCAATTGGGAATCGGACAATTTCTTTAGGATGTTTTAACCCGAATAAATAATAATTACTTCTCTGATGAAATATTTCAGCGACAAGCAGAAGTTTTACTTCTTCACAATCACTACTGGCTGAATTAGTGAGATCCTGAGATCCTCAAACCGTTACCGAAAGAAGATCACTCAAAATCCAGAAAAGGTGGACGAGTGAAACGAAAAACTGCAATATTGACCGACACACCAGAAAAGCTCTTAATTGAAGGACAGAATTCGAAGAAAACGTAAGCAGTAAAACGCAAAATTAGCCAAGATGACTCAAAAAAAATGGAAAATCGTCAACTAATGAAAAGAAATGTCTGAGCTAATGAAGCGATGAAAAAAATTAAGGTGCAAAATTACTCCTCCGATTTTTCAGATGAGGACACTGTATGTTTAATGTGTTCTGAACCCAATTCAATGAGCACATCATTGATTGGTTGCAATGTAGGATGTGCAAAAAATGGGTACCTTTACACTACACGGACAAAAGTCCATTTTATGTTTGCATGAACTGTAATTCTGATTCTGAAGGATAATTGAATGATTAGATGTATTCTTATTCTTTCAATTTTCATTATATTTTTTCTGTTTCCTGTTTAAAAACTCTTTGTGGAAAATGAATTTGTTTTTGATACTTCCTTGAATACCCTGTAACTATCCATAACTGTTACAACAAGTGTTGACACAACACTTGTTACAATTGACACAAAGTCGGTGTCAGTTGTAACAGTTGTCGAAAAATCCTGAAAAATGTATTAACTCGAAACAACATAATTTTTGTGAGTTCAATTGTTGAAGGCAATAGCCAATTAGTACATAATCAAACACAAATAAAAATGAGTTGGTCAACACATGATGCTAGAGAAGCTTTAGTTTTATTGTCTTTTTGATTCACATCAAAACAACCCATTATAACTTGTCATTTTTCCAAGGTACCAATTTAACTGGAAAAAAGTAAATATCGCACTTGCTTGTTACGCTGATAAATAACACTCTACTGCACAACAAAAAGAAAAATACTCGTTAAGTAAGCTCGAAGGTACGAAATCGGAAACTCGTCATTCTCCAGTTTAAAGACCATACCTTATCATTTCTAAAGACCTTATTTTCGCCCTGCAACAAGTTCTAATTCGAGCGAAACTCACGTAACTTTATGGGAGTGCTTTCTAGCGTTCGCTTATCGCCTGAAATAAATTGCATAAATTGGTCGCAGAACAATGCGCGGATTTCCCAGGAATAATTGATGAAATGTGGCATAACTACGCGATATAAAATGGTATTTGTCACTGATTGTTGTTTAGCATTCAATGCAACAGTGCAACACTCGTTGGCTGATGGTAAATACCTATATTTCGAACATTGCAGCGTCTTCGAGGACCTACATCGTATGTTTACATTGTTATGGGCTGTATTTTATTGTTTGAATTGTTTTGTTTGCGGTATTTGATTCGCAGAATATGTACAGTATGAAAGAGAGTGTCAGCAAAAAAGTTGCATTGTTATGAGCTGTTATCATCCATATATTCAAATATCTCGAAGGTTATCTGCGGTTAACATAAATAGAAGGCATTATACAAAGTCGAGGAACATGGATAATAGAAAGATTTAGTTTGATCATTTTGATGAGATTTTGATTGTATGAAGTCTCCATAATTTCAACTAACCCTCATCAGATGAGTGAGAATATTTATTGAGACTAAAACGAGGATACTTATCCGAACAAAATAATCATTCTCTCAAAATGTGGGTTGAATGATCTTTCACAGTAGGTCATTCAATACGAATCAATGCAAGTCTAATTCGAATAATTACTTCGCTGTCATTGTTTACTACATATTTTTGTATATGTCTTCGACTAATGACATTTTTTCTGTAGTAGATGAAAATTCTTTTATGTTTGTACTGCATCTTGCAAACTGCCGCTTGTTTCTGTGTTTCATGGCATTAGGATTCTGTTTTGAATATTTCTTATTCTTTTTTACATGAGGGTCATTTCAGGACAGCCTGATGATGGTATAAATATTTTGCTGAAATCCATAGCTGATTAAAGTTAATGATGAAAAGCCAGTGTGTTTTTTTATTCTTATTATAATCTACACGCTGATGGAGAAATACATCAATTTCATTATAGATGAAACTTCAGGGTGGACAAAAACAGTTTTTCACGTATCGAAAACTCGGTATGTATTTCAAACTCGATATAAAAAGTATATGAACAGAACCATAAAAGAAAAAAACATTACAACATTAAACGGAAACATTTTATGTTAACATCAATCGACCTCTAACTACTAGCTTCAGATTATGTATAGATCATAATTGTAAACTCTAGCAGTTCAACTTTTGTTGATAAGATGTTCGAATCGTTGAAAATTCTTATTCAAAATCAAATATCGTATAAATAATAATGAATAGAAATGAAGTTTCTATACATTGAGAATATAAATGAAACAATCTCATAACAACAGCAACACACACTCACAAACTCTAACAAAATAATCCTTCAAAATATATGACACTGAATTCTTCATTAAATTTTTTTTTCATTTTTGAATTTTTATTCCAAAAACTTCTCAATTGTCATGTATTCCCGAATTTTGAGGTGTTTCGTGAAATATTTTGCTATACAATTTTAAAAAAAGGAAAGGATCCCTCCGATCCTAGTAGCTATCAACCTATTAGTTCATTGAGCGTTCCCCTCAAAATTTTGGAACGACTGATCCTTTTACGAATTTAATCGAAGTTAAATAATTATTTACAAAATTGCCAAGGGGGTCTGAGAAAGAATAAAAATTGCTGCGATCAGGTTCTGAGTCTCACCACATTGATTGAATCGGGTATTAAAGATAAAACAGAAACAGGTACAGCTTTTGTGGATTATTTTTTGCATATAATGCTGTTTGGAAAGATGGTTTGATTTTTAAACTTTATAGTAATATGAAATGTGGAAAAATGGTCAAATTGATAGGAAATATGCTGTGAGACAAAAGGTTTTGTGTTTTTGTTAACGATAATAGTAGCAATTTTGAAACATTGAATGATAGTCTTTCACAAGGATCAGTCTTATCACCTCTTATTATATGTGATATTCCTACAACTTCATCTGAAAAATTCAAATACGACGATGATGTTGCTTTGGCTTTCCATTATTCAGATTTTCAAACCATAGAGAAAAATCTTTCTGCAGATTTAGAAGTTTAAAAAATTATTTCTTCGACTGGCCAGAACCTTATAAAACTGAAAAAATATTCACTGCTTCCATATCGTAGAATACATTTGTGTTATTCTAAGAAATTCATTTGTATTCAGTTAACTACTAGTTGGACTACTAGTTTCTAAAAAATCGACTAGGTACTATGTTTCACCTACAAATGATAATCATATAAAATAAATGGTTGAGTTGAGGATTGAGGTAAGCCTATAGAATTTGCGCTGAAGGAAGGGTTGGCCTAGGGGGACAACTATGGGAGGGGGCGGCTGAGTTACGTTACGCCACTGCGCAGTGCCCTAATCTGAGTGGTTTAAAACTAAGTAATATTTCAACCGCAAAGTCCGTTTTTTCCAGCTTTTGGCATATATACCAAAGTAATAATGTGAAACATTTACCCGTCTTATTAATTAGACCTCACTTCGAGCCCACCAAGGCGATCTCGTTCAAATCAAAACAATCTCGTTCTTTATCCTGATATGGGCCACTTAAGACCACGGAATGCCGTGGAGTAGCGCTTTTAATTGTGCAGTTACCATGCAAATCTGGCATTTGGATTGTCCGAAATGTCGCCGTGGTTTCGTAGAAACGCCCAAATAAAGACGTGATAGCGAGCTGAGAAAATTTCTGGTGGGTGGTTTTGCTACTGGTCTTGTCTTTTATTGTAGGGTCGGACTGGTGGTTATGAATGTTGATGTCTTAATAAGAACTTATCAGATGAAGATGGAGATACGGGCCGATGTTGGCGGGTATATTTTCTCGATTACATCGCTGCAAGAGTCGGGTAACGAGTGTACGAGCGAAATGGAGATGGTAATTTAGATTTAGATTATTTCGACGCTTTGCACCAAGTGTACGTGTTATTTGTACCTACAGCACTGGTGTGGTCCAAATTTGTTTTCGTTTAAATCTTTGTATGGTTTACGGTAAGATATAACTTAAAAACTTACTTCCGTATGGGTTATGCATGCATTACGTTGTTAGGGACAGCCCTTGAAGATATAGGAAGTATCATCCATTCAGCTTGGCCATACTACTATACAGGTTGTCTACTTAGTGACCAAATTTCAAGGAGTGATTATACGAGCGATTTGCAACAAAAAAGTCATTTAACAGGTGGTCGAAATTTTCACGGATAATTTTCAATTTTATATTTCTTGATTTCACGAATCATTTTTTCCTTAAAAGGGTTATTATTCAGTTTTCCTTGTAGTCTTATCAATTTATAATAATAATAATAATAATAATCTTTATTCACAAAAACAAATAAAAAACATATGTGAATATTTTGACCCATCAAAATATTACATGGGGAGTCATCAAATCAATATTAAAAGGCATTAAAACACTGTCAATAAGTAGGTTACAAAACATTAAGGTATATCACAAACATTACATATATGGACGTACAAATTTATCAGTGAAATAAAAGTAAAAATATTTAAATCACAAATATCACGTAAAATAAAATAATTAACATTGAAAATAATTAGTATAACACAAACATCATATATGGACACACTATTCAAAATGACCAGACCAAAATTCTTCCATTGTGTAGTAGCACTTTTCATGTAGGATTTTTTCATCACCTTCTTCAACTTTTGTTTACTCATTTTTTGAAAGCCTCAGGTATTTTATTAAATTTGAATGGCTTCATGGTTGATTTGATACTGAGTTGAGCCGCTGATAACCTGTGATATGGTGTTGAGAATTTTCCTGCATTTCTAGTTCTGTAGCTATGGTATTCCCCATTTCGTATTATGTTGTCCTTGTTGTTGTGATGTATAAAATACAGGTGAGTATGTACAGACAGGTAAGTGTAAGTATTTTTTCTTGTTTAAAATGACTTCTACAGCTTTCCATATTTCTTAGATCGCATATGATACGAATGGCATATGTTTAATGAATTTGACCACATATTCGGAAAGGGCAATACATTTGCTACAAGACCAAAGTCTGTGTACAGAAAAAGTCTCATTGCGAACGTGGTGAGGAGATGAAAATTACCATTCTGAAGTTAACAGATTGGTCTTATTTTTCCAATGGTTTTTCGATGAAATATCAATAATTAAGCACAAGTTTTCTTTTCAGTTGAAAATATTCAATTTGTTGTACTTTCTGATGACATATCAACTTTCTTTCTGCACACCCTTCGCGATATAATATGATGGCTAACATGATAACAACGATAATGTCTAAAAATTCCGAACCTTAATTTGCTACATTTTGAAGCTCTTCGTGATTGATACTTGATGAAATTTTCCGTCGATCTCAAAATAAGAGGTGATTTTAATGTGTATGAAATTGATCAGTATTGACTCATTTTAACGCTCAATGTCTGCTATTTTGATGTGCAATCCTCATGGCAACCATTCACAAGGTATTCAGAAGCTTTACGAGAAATGTAAAAACTCTACTGGAACTGGAACATAAATACATAGAAATTTTATTATGTCAAATGTAGGTCTCGTACAAAATGAGAATATATTTCAATCAAGAATTCATACACAATTCAGATTGAGATCGTCAGAAAAATCTTGTAATCAACTCGGTTATTAATCGAGCGACTAATTCTCTAGAACTGCTTATATTCTGCTTATATTCTGACCATTAGTCGCTGTCTTTAAAAACCTAGTTGATAAAATTACTATTGTGGAAATCATATCTTTATCTTTTACCTGTAGGTAGTGTAGGTGATGTCAGAATAATTTAGGTGAGTGGGTAAATAATGGATTGATGAGGCCACTTTCACGAAATCAGATTTGATTATTCACGAAAAAAACATGTTTGGCAGAAAGAAAACCCTCATGCGACTATTGTTTCTCATTTCCAACGTGAGTTAAGTATCAGCGTGAGGTTGGCAGTCATGAGAGAAGAACTTTTCGGACCAGTTATACTTACTCTAGTAGTCTAAACTGTTTTATTGACGACGGATGGTCACTGCTGGCCAAACGTTGAACAAAAGAATTAAATATGATTGAAAAAGGTCTAAATAATAAAGTATATGAACAATCTATCCGTAATAAATCAGAGGAAATTCCTGTCTGTGAGTAGCGCCAAAAAAACAACTTTCCTCGCGGTCCATATGCATCTCCAGATCAGCTGAAGGTCAACCCGAATGATCCTATCAAGTTCCTCTTGTGGGAGTCGTCAAAAGCGACCAACTTCCCAGAAAATTAACCTCATCAAAATGCATGAGAACAATACGAATTAATTGACCAATTATACACACCGGACCGCGGAGAGGTGAAAAAAGATTTTAATAAGAAATGAACTTGGTGAGTGAAAAAATTAGATGTCTGTCCTTCGTTATATTTCACGTGACCTGACGTGTATAATATCGTAATGATCGGTTTACCTGGGGCATTAACATAATTGTTATTATATTTCTGTAATATCTTCAGTCGAGGCTCAACCCTCGTCAAGTGGCAGTCAGTTAGACCGGTCAGTCTTTATTGGAGTAGGAAGGAGTGAGCATAGAAAATTCATGAGGATTTCGTCATCAGATTCCGTGTCGGCTTGTCAAATTTCTTGACGTGAGGGACGATATGGATCTCGATGTCAATCTAGGAAATGAGCACTGCAAAATACTCGAGGTTAAATGATGAAACATCGTGATGACGACAACAGCTCTGGAATGCAATATCCATTAACAAATTGATGCAGTTAAAATTTTTCAAGTGAACGACACGCTAAAGTTGATTGATGCATAAACCCCTTTCGAAAATTTTAGATGCTTATATTATAAAAACCTTCCTTTCTATATTGGTGAGAAGTCCAGTATCCTTTTCGAAGGGTGCATGGGAGACATTGATTCATTTTCTCTCAATAACTTCGAAGTATACTCTTGCACAACTTGAAACTTGTAGTAGTAGTACTAATTTGTAACTTCAGCAAGTACGATAGCCTAAGAAATAGATTATCTTTATCCATATCGATTTGAAGACCATATTTTTGCGAGGAATTCTGTTTTCAACTATTCCCCTAATCTTCTAACTGATCTGTATCAAAATATTTGTTCTGATGAGGTGCTTGCGAAGGTAAAGCCAAGTTTGGTTGAACGAAAGAAAGCACAGATAACTCTTGCCAAAGTATTCTTCTGTCTGATTCCTTCCTTCCTGTAAATAAAGCATAAGCTCATTTCATGTTAGCTTCGAATTCTTTTATAGGCCATTTTCAAACCAAGATTGCTGTACATGTTTTGAGTTATCTGAATACGGTGGCCTGGAGTAGCAAACTTGTTTCTGAACCTAGTTTGGTGGTCATGCACTTGTTCATACCTTCGAAAACGTTGTTGATTTACAGGGACGTACAGGAGACACTCCAAAATGAAGCGGCAAGCAATGGTAAGTATCTTAACTTTTCTGAACAAGGATCTACAACTGGTTATTTGATCAACTCCAGCTATCACGCGTATCGCACTTTTTTGTTCCAGGAAAACCCTACAGACTTCCGACGACGCACCACACAGTATGATGCCGTATGTCATTCGTCTATGAAACTGAGCTTGATAGGTTAGAAGCGCTTCTTTTTCAGTGAGTATTTTTTTGCCCTATTGCAAATATTGACGTGGAGAGTCTCTTTCAAAGCCCATTCACATTCTCAGTCCATGTCAGGTTTCCACTGATGGACATCCCGAGGAAATGAATGCTCTCCAAATTCTGGCGTTTCGCTGTTATCATCAGCCTTTGTGTTTTTTCGGGGTTTACCTTCGAATTATTGGCATTGAACCAACCAATAGCTTCCTGGATACGTGTTTCAGCTTTATTCTGTAGACCTCTTTGTTTTTAAATCTGCTCTGAAAAGATGCATCATCGACAAATATAGTCCTTCTATCCACGGTAACGTTACAAACCATATTGTCAATGAAGATCAAAAACAAAATTCGCCCAAGCACCGATCCTTTGGACACACCAGTTTTAATGGATCTCTTGGAAAATCTCTTTCGGAAATCATCCCCTTGTTTTAAATTATGTTGAAACTAATAACATAATCCAAGGTTTCGAAAAATGAAACTGGAAATAATGGGAAACTCTTATTCTCTTTGGAAGTTACTTCTTTTTTTTATTATATTACCATTGCTGTCAACTATCGGACAACAGTTTTGTCATTGCACATAGTAGTTGCCTCATAGCCAAAAGAGTGAAACTTTAAAGGTCGTATAGTCCTCACTTTGTTGATATGCCAAACGCTCTTAATATCCCCATAGTATCAAAAATATCACACAGTGACCCACATCGGTTCATTCCAAAATCGATTAGTAAACTGGTGTTCAAACCGTCTACCTCAAAGTCAAACCAAACGGTGCAATCAACACTTATAAACAAATAAACCCAGATTGGTTATAATTGGCCCTCATTATAGACCAGAAGCGACGACCATAGAGCGACGTAAATCAGGCCAACCCCCGGTTCGATTATGTTAATCGGCAACGTTTCGAGACTGAGCAGAACGCGCATAGATAATATTCAAATGAGACGTCGTAAATAGCGGGGATAAGTCGGACCGTGACAAAAGTAATTATAGAATTATCTAATATTTAGAGCCAAACAGAAGCGAGGCCATAATTATAGATTGGTTCGGCGGACGAAAAAAAGATAAGGAATGCGAGTCAAGTCATAGATCGGTCGGCTCCACCATCTACAGGAGATAAGATCGTTTCCTGTCTATGGTGCAACCAGAGAGTCCGGGTCGATGGGAATATCTTCTGCTTTTTAGAAACTCCAAGGCCTGCTATGTCCAAATTTTTGAATAATTTTGATCAAACAGTCTTGCTGAGAGGGCATTATCATTCGAGCTGATTGATACGTCTCGTATGGATTTTGGTGAAATCCTAAAATTTTTGAATCGATTCGACAAGACATATTTTCGTCATACTTTTTTGGAATAAGTACTATTGTACATTTCGTTACTTCAGAAATGACAAATATCAACGTAGCGATAAATACACTGCGCAAAAAAATTAAAGCACATTATGGAAATCTCAAATTTATTCTACAACTGAAGGTGATCTCAAAGATAATTATTTTTAAAAGAATTATTCATGCATATATAATCCTCTTTCAACATTTTTCTCCAATACAGAAGTTTTCCCAGCAGGAATAAAAAGATGAGATCATCAATCTTGAATATATTGGCTCCATTCTGAAATCAGTTTTTCTCGATCAATAGTCTTTCGTTGGTTTTCTACACTCGATCGCTATGCAACGCGAAACACGCAATTTGACCCAAGAGGAATGTGCCCAAGTGGTAGTTTTGCGAGAAGAAGGGTGGACATACACAAGGTTTGGAGTTTCCCATACAAGTGTGTCCAGAATATTGTAGCGATTCAGAGAGATAGGTATGAATGTCCGAAGACCAGAACAGGGTAGACCACGGCTAACAACTGCCATTCAAGAACGTTACTTGAGAGTTTCTTCGTTGAGACAACGGTTTGCAACCGCTCGCCTCCTTCAAAATCAGCTTGAGCAAACTCCTAGGGTGCAATTAGCACTCACACAATAAGAAATCGCCTCAGAGGATATGATTTAAGGCCTCTTGTCGCGAAAAGAAGCTCAGCTCTTACCTACCCTAGCCCATCGAAGGGCGCGTTTGGATTTTGCGAGAGAGCATATCCATTGGGAAGATGCTGATTGGGAAAGAGTTCTCTTCACAGATGAGTTTAGATTCTGCCTCTACTATTGTGATCGACGTTCTCTTGTATACAGACCTCCACATGAAAGATATGCTCAGTGCAATTTCCTGAATACTACTGGTTTCGGGGGTGGATCGATTATGGTATGGGGTGGAACATCTCTTTGACTGCTCGCACTGACCCAGTGGTCATTCAAATGGAGCTATGAATGCTGACATTTTGAGATCCCTCATTTCTAGTACTACAATCTTATTAAATCTTATTTGTTTTTTTCAGTACCAGATCAAGACAAAGTGTTCTAGAACACGTTAAACCAAGAATAGAAGCTGTACCTCATTGAAGTTTCGAAGATTATTACAAGAGAATCCTCTTCCTTCATTTCTTCCATAATTTCAAATTGCTTCACCCTATGATTTTTTCCAAACGTTCACGACACCTCGTATAATGTGGGATCAACAAACTCCTTGGACCACACTCCTATAATATACCTACACCCTTGCAGTAAACTCCAATAAACAATCTGTAGACAAACATACATATAAATACAACATGTGTACTCTGACTCCACCCATCTGCACTGATGGTATCTACCTAATCTCGACCAAGAGCCCAGGCTTATCTTCCAGGCAATATATATTTATGCAGTATTTGTTCAGCGTAAAATCCAATCATGCAATTGGCGACTTATCTGTTGGAAGGCGTAGGCAGGCAGGTGATAATCGTCTCCGATGCTTCGATTGCAATTTCGATTAGATCGTCTGGTTCGATTTCCAGGTCCGAATTAGCAGTCGATAAATCTTGGGAATGGTCTGGCCTTATTACTTTATTTGACTTTGGCTGCGGGGGGCGTGTTATTTAAATGGAGCGCGTTATTGCTGGAATTGAAGCTGGGTGGGGGCTGTGACCTCCGCGTGCGAAGATGCCAGGTGGAAGAGTTTTCTTCTTTTCCATTTTTGGGCTTTGGTATATCTACCATTTATACGAGGATATATTAAAATTTTTAGCCTACTGTGGGCCCAAACTGAATTTCAAGGTCAAAAATAATTTATTACTTAACAATTTCTCTCTCTTGGTTGATATATTCTTCACAGCGAACTTGTAACGTCTCTAGACTTTTCAAGTGTGAAAGCAGAGAATAATATCAATCGATTAATCAACACTTCTTATTATTTACTACGGTGTCAACTGACGTTACCCTGTGTTACCCTGAGCGCACTGCTTCAAGGACTGAGGACATAAAATTTGCGAAATGCAAGAAAGCTTCATCAGTCAATGCGACAAATGTTAAACACCTCACAACTTCGTTCAAGGTTCATGCTATGGAAGAAGGATATCGTATGGAATCTAGAGATGGCTTCTTCGGTATATTTATTCCTTGAAGAAGATGCCATTTCACTGTAGGTTCCAAGAAATACCTTGTATCATTCAGAGCTCTCCTGTGCTGATGAGTCCTAATAAGGACGAAATGGCCATCTATAGGTGCTCTCTTTGATACCACTTCCTTGCATTTTGTCTTGAACGAGAGCGAGAATAGCTCCGAAGTAAGAGTTTATATTGGTTGTTTTCAATCGATTGATATTATTTTCTGGTTTCACTTTTTTGATATTTATGGCGAATGTACGCGTTTAACCACTTCTTATTATATATATATATGGCGGGGTTCCTACGTCCTCTGACGCATCCCGCATTTCGATCGCCATGTCTTTATATCCTTCCACTTCTTATTACTTTCAAAAAATTTTTTCTTTTTGCTCTGCAAACCAGACCTACACAGCTTTCATTACTGCCTAGTTGGAAGAAAGTTCAAGATCTCTTGAACTTTTTTTCAGTCGAGGAAAGAGTTGATAGTCGGACGGAGCCAATTATTTCGAATAAGGGGGGTGCTCTATAGTAATTCGTACGCTAGTCATGAATTTTCTGCATGGCAACATGAGATATGTGTGCTAGGGCGTTGTCCTGCAAAAACAAAACACCCTCGGATAGCTTTCCCCTTTTATCTGCAATTTTTTCCGTAGAGTGGTCAGTAATGTCATATAGTAATCTCCAGTTATTTGTCCTGTCCTTAGCCAATAAATCAATCATGATTACTCCATGGCAATCCTAAAAACCTGAAGCGAGAACTTTTATATCAGATTTTTGAAGACGAAACTTCTCAGGTGCTGGAGATGCTAAGTGTCACCATTTCATCGATTGTTGCTTTTTTTCTGTACAGAAATGTACCCAAGTCTCATTCATAGTGAAAATTCTGTTAAGGATTAGGGTTTCGAAAAACCATTCTCAGTTATAGGCATAATCCAAAATGCATTTAAATTATTGAAATTCACTATAAAAATGGTGAAAATTTAGCAGGGGCGGTTCGTAAAACTTGAACATATTTGGGTCTTCGTGAAGCACCTTGTCGGACAGCAATAAGGAAATAAGCGAAAAAATTCGAGCTGACAAGTTTGTCATGTGAAGATTAACCCGTGCACGTCGCTCAAGAACAACCGAGAATATTTCTGCTGTATTCGTAAGTGTTGAAGAAAACCCTGGTTTGTCCATTCCTCGTCGTTGTTATATCGAGAGATGAATAATGATTTTTTATAGCCGAAACTGTATAGTTGTATGGACAACGGTTTTTCAACAAGACGGCGCTACGTGCCACACAAGCAACGAAATAATTGATTTTTTGCGGGAAAAAATCTTCCTTTAGGGCCACGTGAATGAGAAGGTCTATGCTAATAGCCCAGCGTCGATTTAAGACCTCAAAGATGGAATTCGTCAGGCCATCAAGGACATAGCGCAGCCACTTTGCGATTTGGTTATGGAAAATTTCCTTAAAAGGATATGGTCCTGTAAGCGTGGTCGTGGTGGTCATTTGCTTGATGTTATTTCAACTATTAACGGAATAGCTTCTTCTTTATAATGAAATAAACATCCGATCATTGATATTGAAAATTGCCATTTTTTTGTATATCAAAATAACACCTCTCATTGGAAAACCCTTTAGTTGAGAACGATAATTTTCTCTCTTTCTCGATCTAGCTAATTCATCCTCATTCTCTATGTTGCTCAGGAGTATCATCTCATGAAATGCTCTTTGATCCAATATCCCTTTACATCCAATACTCACGCAGTCTTTCAGCGATTTTCCACGCGTAGTCAAAAATTCCAACACACACACAAATCCAATTACTTGGAAAGGGACACAATTCAATCATCCTCCTTTCATCGTCGTCCCTTCGAAAATCACAGGGATATTTTTAATCAAAGATCCAGAGGAGGGAAACATCAATGAGAAGAGGGAGGATTGCTCAAAGATGTCTCACAAGTTGGGGTCACCGCCCTACCTGTAAATACTTTTCTGCTAACTTTATCAATTATCTTTCCCTCGTTTCATTCCCTCTTCCCGTCATCAGTCCATTATATAACCGATCCCGAGTTCATTGAATGGACTCGTCCTTTTTTCAGCAATGGAAATGCATTAATTTCTTCGAAGAGTTCGGGATACAATGTTTCAGAGAAAGCTTTCATGTTGAGAAAAGTTTTCCGTTTTTTCTCTGGTTGACATCCAGTTCGGATTTCATTTTTCGATGACCGGAAACTCATTTGACTTATGGGAGGTTTTTGGAGGTTTATAATGAATACAAATGGCGTTAAGCAGATACAAAGGAAATGGCTTCAGAGAACTCCTAATGAGATTTATTCAACAGGTTATAACGAGTTTTGAGTTTGCTGGTTACAACATTAGCGACCATTCGCGAGATATATCAGAGTTTTGAGCTGATAATAGTTTCAAAGTGCTGAGCTTCGGGTAACGTTGGGATTACTCTCGGCACAATAATCGTTACGCAGATCATTTATGCCATGTGAAAAAAATAGCAGATGAGATCTGCAGGTTCTGTAGTTCAGAAGCGGAAACAGCTGATCACATTGTATGTAATATTCAAGTGTCCAGTGCTGCCTGGCCTAGGAACAATTCATATAGGGTCACACAGAAAGTAAAGGCTAGGGCTTCAAGGGAGGTTTTACCAACGCCATTGACGACTTCCCTGGGTTTTCAGGAATGCTTAGAATATAAAACAAAAGTTCTTCCTGGTCGTTCTCATAATACAATTATTTATTTATTTATTAATTTATGTATTCATTTATTTATTTATCGTATGGCAACATCACAGGTAATTACATAACAAGAATAATAAACTGCCATCTATATTAAGGTGGCGGACACGCGTGTACACTAGGTCCGAGTTTTCTTGTGAATTGGTACTATATTATATGTTCTGTGGTTGGTACTTAGAAGAACGGTTTAATGATTGTGTCATCATTTGTTGTGGCTGTGATCCTTTCGCCAGAAGATCTAGCGTTACCCAGGGTGCACCACGTGAAGCGAACTAACCCTACACCCCATAATAAAGTTATAGACTAAAGATATTGATTAAGAATTATGTCGAAATTATATTTATATACATAGATAGGGTTCCGAAACAGTTACCGAAGATGAGGATAATAATTAACCGATACCAAAATGGGCGTCCGCTCCCCAACAGTTTGACAAGTAGCGATGCGTTCAGCAGGAAGAGCTTAAACTATTGGTAACAGTTGCATAACAGTACCCTTTGCTGAATTCACCCATTAGGTTGAATTTCAACGACATAAAGGTCATGAATATGTTCCTGGAAATTTCAAGTCGCAAATTCTTATCGGTCGATTACATTGAGATACTTTATAAGCTGCTTTTGAGCGAATTTAGTAGCTGATTGTGAATTCGCTCAATGTAAGCGTGTCAACAAGCCAACAATCTAATCGTGAAAAAGCTGCGACTAAAGGTGAAAGCTGGGCTACTTTACACGCTAAATCGCTCGCGTTTTGGCTTGTTGGATTTGAACAAGCCGTGTGTAATCACAGTTCCTACTAAACAATTTGGGAGTTCTCATCTACTTGGTGGTTCCTGGTTCTCTTTGAAAACATATTTGACATTTATCTTAGATCCTTGACAACGATACAAACATAAACCTCCCGTGGATCGCTAGATTGTTGGCTACTCAACGATAGACAGCATAGTGTGTAATCATTACAATCTCATAAGCTAATTGAATCGCTTCCAAATTCGCTCAGTAGCAGCTTGTGTCTAAATGTAATCGACCCATAACAGACTGCTCTCCTAGGAACAAACGCTTCGAGAAAACATATTCTTGAAAAAACATGTAGAGAGAACCAGGAGTATCTTCCTTTCATATAATGAAGTGAACTGAATTGAACAATTTCGTGTTCCAAACAGCAGAACCTATCAAGATATCATACGCGGATAACACAAGAATCATCATATTCCATCTGGCACTCCCAAATATCACTCATTCTCAACTTCTTCACGTTCCGAAACACAAAAACACAATCGGCGGACCACACAACAGGTCTCTTGATCTTAATTAAATCAAATCGAGAATAAATAAGACAAACCTTAATTATATATTGATCCTGCGAGGCTCCCGAAATTATAAAGACAACAACTGGATTTCAATTAGAGAATGAAAAGTAGAAACATTTGTATACTGGGTTGATTAATTGACATTATTTTTCATCTGATCCAAGAATTAGTTCCGCTAGCGTTTCGTTTTTATTAAGACGATTGTTACATTATAGGACTGAATATATTAGGTTACAGCATTTATTCGCTTGAATATTGAAAAGATTTGTCGAGGTGAATGACAATTTCCTCGAAACTTATTGAATTTTTGAAGCCTCAAAGCTGTCTTAATTGTTGTGTTGTGATCGTGAATTATTCATTGAGTGGATCAATTAAAGGGCCTGTTTCTCCACCTACTGATTAATTAACTGACAGCTATCTGACAAATATCGTCCAGATGTCTTTATCTGTATTAATCATTATTAATAAACAAGACTTGAGGAAAACTTTAAACTAAAAAATACAAAAAAAGATTGTATTTTTCTTGCTATGTATACATACCAAGAAAAATACAATTGAAATGCAGCTAATGAAGTAAGAAAAAAAACCAAAAAGGTAATGACTGTTGTTCAGAATTCCATCTATCGTATCCCCTCTTGAACGCGCTGACACACCGAGACTGGACAACAAGTTGGGCAGAGAGTTCCAGATGTTAAAGACTCTGTTAGGAAGGAAATTCTGATGCTGACTAGTTTTCCAATTCTCTCGTCTCAACTTTAATCTGTGTCCTCGAGGATTAATTATATCGAAATACTTTCAGATCATCAGTTTAGAATGACATTATAATTATGATTTTTAATTTTTTGTCTGAGTAAATCCAGGCATGTTTCTTCAGAGGCTTCTTCTGTTATTCAACGCACTTTTTTTAAGTGGTCTTTTCTAAGCCCATAGAAAGGCTCAGGTTCAGCAGGAGTCTATTGCACCAAATATTTTTCCACTTTTCACTTTGACTTTTCTTTTTTCAAATGAATTACGTTGCATGAAACGCATTCATAATTGAAAAGTACAATGTGGAATATCAAGTGCAAAGTGAAAAGCACTTCGCAGAAAGTAAATGTTGGGAGAAATGTTGTGCAACATAATCAATATTCACTTTCGAAATTTGTCAGAATGCAAAGTGCAAAGTGAGAAAATACAAAGTATTTTGGTACAATAGGCCCCCAGGTATCAACCTGTATGGAAGTTCATAGGCTTTTTCATTTCCTCCACCACCACAATGCTGGTGCTTTATGGTGTTATTGCACTCCCAAGTCAGCAGACACCCCTGAAATGTAATGAATTTGATGAAAAAACAACAGTTTTCTAGAGACTGAAAAATGGGAACGACAATTTCAATGAAATGAGATATATTCGATGAAATCTGCTTGGTAACTATCAGACCTAAACATCAAGAGGCGAAAGTTTCTGCGAAAACCTTCACAACTAGAGTCTATGGTTAACAAGTTTTTGTAGAACTGTCAAAAAACTCTGATTTTCTTCATTACTATGGATGCGTGAATGAAAACCTTTTTTCGCCGTCAAAAAAGTCTTTTTTTAATCGTTGCAAAAGGACTTCACCTTTTCTCACCGTTAAAAAAGGACTTCACCTTTTTTCACCGTAGTACCTTTTGCGAACTACTCCTTCAGACACTCACACAAAAATTATTGATCTAAGTAGTTTTTCCTCATGATTCTGTATCTATACATTTTTAAACTTGTTTCCATAAAGATCTCATAAGCCAATTCAAAACCTGCATCTAATATTCCGGATACTATCTTTTTTGAACACCGCTAATTTCTTCATAATCATTTTTTTAAGTGAGCCAAGCAACTTGTCACGCAGAAGTTAATTAAAATCATCAAAAGTTCGCAAATGAACTAGGGAGATTCCATGAAACCCTCTGAGCCATATCACAAATTCTCTACATAGTTGAACTGAATGTTTCACATAACATGACGTGCCGTGAATTGATACAAAGACATGGTGGGTAGATACCCAGCACCCTACCGACTTCAAAGATGGTAGACTGACGTACATTTTGTGGAGGTAAAGGCAAGTGCGGTTTTTTGCAACTCATTCCAGATCAAGAGGAAGATAAGTCGGCATCAAGTGTAGGACTGGCTTCAGGAGATTGTGAGGTAGAGAAATTTCCATTGAGGACGGAGGACGGAAGCAATGTCTAACTATTTGATATCGGTTTTCTCTAATGAGGTAATAGGTAATGAAAGGAGCGATAAGTTCCGAAAAATCTTCTTGGTAGATTTGAAGCATCTCTTGAGAACTGAATTTCAATCTTCTAAGAATCTCTCTTCGTCATTGAATGCTTTCTCGGAAAAGTTCAATGGGTGGGTTTCCTCTTCTCTATAAGCTCAATCGGATGGAGAGGCGTCGAAATAAAAAGATAGGTATTGAGGTAGGTACTATAAAAACATCAAACTAGCTGTCATGATTCGAAGGGGAATGAGAAATGAAATGCAAAAGATTTTGTATATTGTTATTTGAAAAAAACTTCTAAATCTTCCTATAAATTTTCTGAAAACTTGAACCTCGAAATAGTAACTAGGCACCCTTTAGACAAAGAAATATTTGTGGGCAATAAAGTGTTGGCAAATGGATAGATGATCAGGATGTTGCTAGATAGATTGTATAGTCCGTTCACGAAAGTTTGAGCCATCGGTTTACCATGATTAGGATGAATAGGAACTTTTTGATTTACTCTATTTTGATTATTTCAGGTAGGCTGTATATTTCATTCGAAAATATTGTAATATAGTGTGTACAGAAGTGATAAATTGAAACACGAATACTTCAAAATAATTATGTGAGGAAGTTTGTATAGGTGTTTTCGGATACTTATTCGGGTTAACTCGAGCTAACCTTCGCATTCGTTTACCTAACCCGAACATCCAACCCGTGTTCGGAAAGTACGGTGCTATGAACTCGATCACTGACTCAGGTTTTCTGTCGAAACTCTACAGGAGAGCAGGGTCGTAAAGTCACTGCATGCGCACTGCAGTTCAATTTTTTATCTGAAAAAGGCTGCAATATGTCTTCTGTTCTTTTCTTAGTAATTTTGTATATTCTTTTTCTAAAAATCATGGAAAGAAAAAAAAATTCGGTGGAGTGTAAAATGTGTGGTTACATGAGCCGAGGAAATAATCTGAAAAATCTTCTTCATAACTTTGTATGCAGACCTTTCGGCGCTAAAGCTAAAGCCTTCTTTACTTCTTCAACAAAGGTACTCAAAGATAACAATGAATATGTGAGGGCACACCAGAAATTATAAGAAATATTTTACAAAAGCCAATATATGCAAGCAAAGCTGAAGATAATCCGACAATAAACTGGGACTGAAAAAAATCCATAAAATATTTGGTTATATTATTGATACGACTGTCACTTCAAATCCTAAACTTAGATCCTGGGTCCGTGATCCGAGTAGATCCGTCACGTGATCCAAAGGATCGAGTTAAAAACCGTGAGTAATTTTCCGAAAATGCCTTATATTCATGCAGTCGCTACTCTTTCCCCTGTAGAAACTTTAGGCTACATTTGAAGAAAATTGTTCAGTAATCTTTTGATAATAAGGAAAATCTTCCGATAAAACTTTTCATTCAAGACCAATAGCGAATAAAAAAAAATTAATCAAAATCAAGAAATTGAAATCATTGATGAACCAAATTATCTCTTCATGTAACTGAAAGATAATCGGTTGAATTCGCTATGCATCAATGACTTTGTCATTCGAGAGTTGTTTTTACATCAGTAGGAGAAAATTTTCAAGATTTAAGGATGATTGTGTGAGGACATAAATAGGCTTGTTTTAGTTCAGCGATTATTAGCGTACTATTCTTCAATACATTGAACTTCTTGGTATAGCTACATATCTAAATATAATATAATATTTATGAAAGACCCTCTGCCAATTCTGCTCCAATCCTACCCTGAACTCCAGACTGTTTACAAGGTGGTTTCGAGTGAAAAATTATATTAATTATAGGCGCACGTTCGATAAACTAAACTTCCTCTAATACGATGCTCTTGTAGCTAGCAAATCTCATGCTCCGACACACTTTGCAGAAGTTACACGAAGATGCCGATCGACTGATGTGGTTTAGCCTTATGGAGCGCATTGTATTTCCTTTTAATTAATTCAGAGGATGCCTTTCAGAGTAAGGGCATGAGAGGCTTTGGAGGCGTTTAGGATCGATACAACAGGCCGAAATGGAGGCTTAATTACCGTCAAGTACGAGTGTCACTCATTCGTATATGTATAGGGTAAAATGTACACTCAAAGATCAAGAAGATGCTATTGAAACCGTCATAAAAAGGAGCTTTGTTTGTGTGGTTTGAATGCGGTGAGTTGGAATGATCCTGGAATAATTAAAGAACAATTTTTATGATTTCATATGTTTTTATATTCTTTTAAATTCAGAGCTAACAAAATGAAATACATGAAACGGGTTAACATACTAGCCTCGGTATGATATTTATCTTAGTAGAAAAAACCCTGTCTCGCTTTTTTACATAATCAAAATCAAAACCTCAAACCATTCGAATGAATACCTTCAAGATTCAGAAACAAAATATTTCATTCTTGCTATTTGGCCAGGTGCGTGTTCTACACCAACTGTGGCCGTCCAAGTCATGATTTTTCGAATTTTCTGCTACAGGCTACAGGACCCTACTGAAGAGTTATCCTGTCTCATAGGTTTACAGCAGTATTTCGTCCTAAAGTTCGAATTCGATTCCGAAATGAATAATATAAATAAAAAAACGCGTTAATTCCCATCGATCGGTGTTATTGTAGACTTATAATATTAAGGTGAAAAATAACAACCTTGAAACAAATGAAGGGCTTCTGGATGCATTTGTAGGTTAGATATGTTCCTTAATATCTCAGACGAAATGAAACCAGTCGAAATGAAATTTTGCAGCATCATGCAAAATGCTCATAATAAGCCTCGTGCCAAATTTTGTTGACAGAAACATGGAAAGTTCAATTGAAATATTGAAAAGATAAAAATCTTTACATTTCCGTTACGAAATATCCGAATTAAATTTATTTTGTTTATGAATATTGATATACTGAAGGCTCATGCAAAATTTTAAGAGATCACCTCATCTGAACCATTGAATTATTTTTTTTTTTAATATTGATTTTTTAAATACAGTGGAACTTCTCTATAACGAGAGCGCTAAATCCGCAAAAAAAATCGTGAATGAGAAATTTCGTTATACAGAAAATTTGTTTCTATAGTCGGAAATGTTGCGGGCCAGTTCACTGATAAATTTAAGTTATCATTAAAAATTTAGCAATTCCTTTTAAACATATTCGCTCAACTTTAACACTAGCGTAATAGTTAAATTGAAACAAAAGAGCCAGAGGTGTATTTAAAAGTGTTGCACAAGGATCTCTCTGCCAGCCAGAATGATTTAATTTAAGGTCAGGATTCCGGAAAAAACCCACCCTTATACCTTCTTTCCAATACCCATTTAAAAAATTTCGTTATAAATTCACTTCGTCTGAGAGGGTGTTTTTAACATAGAATTTGGATTCAAGGTGCAATTTCTTGTGCGAAATTCGTTAAACAGAGAAATTCGTTATACAGACGTTTGTTATAGGGAAGTTCCACTGTATATCATCTCTTAGCATGAATCTAAAGTCCCTTACAAAATTTTGAGGTAATAACATTATTGCTCCTCCAATGAACGAGGACTTAAAAGCCCCTGCTCAGGGCTATCCGAAATAATTTTTATTTACACTATGTAGATTGATACGTTTTCAACTGTGAGCAAGTCTAAGTGTTCCATTTGCAACCTTCTGTAGAGGTATGTTCGTTTTGCGATTTTATCCCAGGCTGTGTTAAGATGTGTGTGTCATTTGAATGCATCGGAAAGGACTCTACTGAAAGGTTTAAGACTAATGGAAGAAGATTATTTCAATCGCGGAACGTATCGAGTTCCGCAGTTTAGGTTCGCCATTCAAATGCCATCGTCGGCTTTGACAACTATATTATTTTTCTGAGATATATGCAAGCGTAAAGATAGGTTTATGTTTCAGATATCAGAATGATAAAATAACTATGTCTTTTGTGACTGAGAAATGTATTCTGGTTGGTCCAAAGTATCTTTCGCTTTCTAGGTCATATAAGTACATAAGCTGGTTTACCATAGGAACGGGACGATTTTGAAATGAAATAAAGAAAGGTGTATTTGAGGTATCACCAGAATCCGTTTTGAGCGCTCGATCTACTACGAGTGCTATGCCATTTTGCCCAAAATTTATGTTATTATGGAATTTTGAGCTAAAAGTGGTCACAAACAAAAGGGTTCGACTCCCTGATGACGAATCCGTGGTCAAATTCAGTTCTGTCCTTGGGCCCGTCCGTCCGGCTGTTAGAACGATAACTTTCGAAGGGGTTGTCCTAGAGACTTGAGATTTTCACGGCGAGTTCGCTTCCCAAATGCCTCGGTTAAGTTCGTGACCATAGTTATAACAGAACTATTATATAAAAAAATCAATTGGAATATTGAAAAGAAGAATTTTTATATTTCCAGGATATCTGATTCAAGTGAATTTTTTTTGTGAATTAAGACTGATAAACTTAAGTTTCGCGCAAAATTTGAAGGGGATCGCATCATGAGCAGCATAGAATCAAATTTCCATCGATTATTTCACATACAGTAGAACTTCCCCATAATGAAGGTCGGTATAATAAATTCCAAAACATTCTATGTTGAGAACACCCTCTAAAACAAAGCAAATTCTCTCTATAACGAAATATTCACAGAACATCACTCTTTAAATGGGTATTGGTAAGAAGGTATAAGGGTGTTTTTTTTTCCGAAATTTTTCCAGAAGTACATAATAAATCTCGACCTTAAACTAAATCATTACGGCGGGCAGAGTGATCCTTCTGAAACAGTTTTAAATAAACCCATGGCTGTTTGGTTTCAATCTAACCATTACGCTAGTGTGAAAGTTGCGCGAAAAAATCGAAAAGAAGTGCTTAAGTTTGAGCGATAAATTCATCAGTGAATTCATTATAACGAATTTGTTTGCGAATTTAGCGCTTTCGTTATAGGGAAATTCCCCTGTATTTCATTTCCTGAATAATTTCAAAAATATAATTTCGATTGTGCTGAGGTTCTGCATTCATATAGTTGGTATCAATCTCAAGTCCCACATAAAAATTCGAGGTGCTCCACCAATGAACGAGAGCTCGAAAGCTCCTGCTCAGGGTTTTTTCTAATATTTTCACATTTTGAACTCTGAATTGAATTAAATATTTCTGTTACGATGATTTCAATGCGGTGAAAGTTATAAAGAATTGAAGGGTTATTAACTACCAGTTAATTGAAGGATTGATTGAAGTAGCTTGGGTTGACCATGTGCGAAAAAATGTGAGAAACCATTCAAAACACTGTGAATGGGAAATCGAAAGTGGCTATTTCGATACTATGTTTTCATGTTTAAAAGTTGAATTGGCTCATTTTCTTTGTCAGAAGGTGCCAGAAATAGTAAACCTCCAGATAAAACCCACAACCTATTTCTTATTCAATTCAGAACAAACACAATTACACTCTTTTCCAGCCGCGAAACCTGAAAATCTCATTATTCAATCGATCTGCAGCTATTTTTCCAAGGGATTGAAAGGAGTTCTGGTCCAATAACAATTGAAATAACACTTGTGCCACAGCCCCAGAGCGCCAATGTTTTCACAGCGTTGAACGACAGAAGAAAACCGACAGATGTCTCTGTTTGGGGACAAACCTTTCCTGGTTTGCGGTGTGCCTGGATGATGTGTTATTTCAAAGTCCTTATATAAACAGTCCTTCAAGAAGCTGGAAAAGGTATTAAAATTTAAAAACCATATTCTCATTGCGTCTTTTTACGGTGCACATAAAAGCGGCAGTTGCCGGTCTCCTTGGTTTATTTTTGTAAGAGATGTCTTTTAGGTGCACAATGGTGGATTAGGGCTTCCGTTTGACATGAGGTTTCTGGAGCGATAACGAGGAATCCTGGTAAAGAATTATTGTTATTGTTGTTTCGTGTTTATACCTTTGGAATGAACAGTTTTAATTAGACGAAAATTTGTGACGGAATTCGATTTCTGAATATGGCATAGCAACGATAGTTTTCTACTAACTAAAGTTATTTCTGAGATTTCTTGAAGGATGTTTTATTAATTCGATTACCTTCAGTTATCATGGCAATTCAAAGAAGCTTACATTCATTTCGAATGTCCTAAGATCTATTTAACTAGATTCTAAATTAGATACATTGATTTTCAGATTCATTATTCAATTAATTCTACCATGTGTAGAAAAACGTCGTTATAATGAGAAAAGGTTGAAAATAATTGCCTAATGAATAAACTATTCATCGAACAAAATCATCATTGACTATTAAAATGTAGAAAAAATAAAAAGACAATACCTATCGTTTTCTTATGAAACAACAGCACTTAGCTGGTATGCTTAAATATGGTCTTTTTTCATGTGAAACCATTAAGAGTGTTGACTATATCGGGTGTCCCAATTTGAGTGGCCTATTGGATTATTATGTAAACTATTGATGGTTGAGATTTCAAATTTTGTGGATTGATATTTTATTATGTAAGGTACATTTTTTAAATAATTTCACATTTCCAGTGTTGCCGGGGGTATGACAATTTGGAAACAATTTTGTTATTTAAATGGGTATTTCTATTTTTTTTTTCATACTCCATAAAATATTAAATCTATTTACCCTTAGTTCTTTAGATCAAACTGGCGTGTTACGAAAATGACTTCAGTTCGCTCAATATTCGAGATTTAATTCGAAAATTCACCAAGTCATTAGATATTGATCTGATCTATGTCGCTGTTTTTGAATTAAAGTTGTCAGTTATACAGGTGGACGACGAAAAAATCATCATTTGCAAAAGTTTTTTACAAAATCGTGAAGAATTTTTTTTCTTAAATTACACATCAGTGGGGTGTGTTGTACTGATTCCAAGAATTGAAAAATATACTGGGTGTCTGATGTAAAAAAAAACGACTGTTTCACGATTTTTTAACTTGGCAAATGATGATTTTTTGGGTCCATACTTCATAACTGACAATTATAATTTAAAAAAAGCGACATAACAGATGACTTGAATCTCAAATACTAAAAGTAAAGTCATTTTTGTAACACGCCAATTAGTTCTAAAATTTCGAATATTTAATAACTCAAAAACCTCAATGCCGTATTTTCTGTTTTTATTTCGGCTGATATTCTGCATCTTCGCAATTTATGTCAAGTGCTATAAGATCTATAAGACAGAAGTAGATTTCTCCATACATTGTAAAACCTTCGCGACATCTTCTATTATGTGGCAGTAACATAGAGCATGATGTAACAAAGTATATTTTAAGAGGTTAGTAAAAGTTTAATTGCTCAATATACTTCACCGCCATTTTCCAATATATTGAAACTACATACCTATCCGGATATTACGGCCGGTTGTCAACGTGAATCATTAATATTTATCCTTTGCTCGTTAATTTGGGATACATTTTATAGTTTTCCTAGATCGGAGAAAAAATATTCGATTAATTAATTGATATGTTCGTATATAATGACCACGACATTTTTTTCGAATATTTGAATTAGGTTTCCGTTTTTGTGTATTTTTGTTCTTATTATTGCTTGAAAATTTCAATTGATATTTGGTATGGATCTGTAGACAGTTTTGTACACTTCTGGGTTGGCGCTATGTTGTACAGGGAAAACAAAATCATATTAAAGTTTTTCTCTGCAGGAAGATAATTGAAGATTTTGATTGTGGATTTATATGAAGATTTTGATTATGTTTTTATATGCAGTTATGATGCAAATTAAATGGTCAACTTCGGGAGTTCAGAGTTGGTTCGAGAAACCTTCCTGGTTGCAAAGCAGCATAAGTCGCTTATCGAAGTTTCCGCAGACAGGATATCAACTTTCTCTGTACTGTGTGGTGCAACGGTAATATTCATAATCCTCTCCTCTTGGATATTCAAACTTTGTTTCTACAAATGCACCTTCAATGAATTTCGCACTGTTAGATGATCGACAAAAAAAATTATTTCCATGAGGAAGAATTCATTCGAAATGAAAATTACAGCATTAATAATAATAATAATTATAAGTTGAGGAGTCACGGTGTACTTACTGATATTTACTTTAATCGTCCATATAAAAATGGAGGTGGTTCTGAACCAAGTATTAACTATCGTTAGTCTCTTATTCGAATGGTTTTGGGGCACTAAAAGATGCAAAAAAACCTTAAAAGCAACTATCAAGGGTATGACCATAATGATCTATTCGTATAGGGGTGTTGAAAAAAACTCATTAAATTAGGCAAAAACAACCATATCTATTTAGGTTACCTTCATAGTCACTCAGGAATCAAACGAAATTGAGTGGCTAACATACTAGGCAGAAAAAAAAAACACAAACGCAACCTACTGAGCTAGAGTCTTTAATATGCTTTAGGCCAATACACCTATAAGAAACAGTTTTTAGAGAAGCAAGAATTTGAAAGAGGAGCACTCTGGAAGAATCTGCGGGAAATGGATCATTCCAAAGAGTTTCATTGGAACTTTGAAACTGCCAGGGCCAAAAAGTTTTTGGATCTTAGTAAAACTTAGATATGCCTCCGTTTTAGCTTTCTAACAGGACATTGTAGCCTTCGGAAGCATATAGGCGTTTTCGGAAACTTACCCAGGTTTACTAACTCGATCCATTATGTGAGGTGACGGATCTACTCGGATCACGGACCCGGGTTCTAAGTTTACGAAGACATCAGGTTTAGGATTTGAAGTGACAGTCGTATCAATAACATAACCAAATATTTATGGATTTATTTTTTCGGTTACATTTTATTTTCGGAATGTCTCTAGCTTTTCTTACATTTATTGGCTTTTGTAAAATATTTCTTATAATTTATGTTGTGCCCTTCCATGTTTAAAGTTATTTTTGAGTAACTATGTTGAAGAAGTAGAGAATTTATTATTTCAGTTCCAGTTTATTTACTGATTGTCTCTAGCTTTGCTTGGATTCTGTAAAATCTTTCTATAGTTTCTGATGTGCCTTTTCGCATGTTCAATGTTATCTGCTCTTACGCAGAAATATATGCATACAAAGTTCTAAAGAAGAAGTTTCACATTATTTTCTCGGCTCATGGAACCAAACATTTCAAACTGAGCAAAATTCTCTTCTGTTTCCACAATTTCTAGGAATAGAATATATGAAACTACTAAGAAAAAGTAGAAGACTTATTTCTGCCTTTTTCAAATACAAAATTTAACTGCAGTGCGCATGCGGTGACTCTACGTGTAGGGTTATGATAGATGAACCTGAGTCAGTGATGGAATTAATAGCACCGTACTTTCCGAACACTTGTTGGGTGTTCGGGTTAGGTAAACGAACGCGAAGGTTAGGGATCGAGTTAACCCGAATAAGTATCCAAAAACGACTTATGATGAAAACGCGCTTAACCGAAACTGACGCGTGTAGATCCTGCGGGAAGAGTAGGAATCTACTGTTCACTTAGTGAGGGAATGCATTGCCATTGCGAGCCTGCGCAAAGGTTGTCTTGGACAGTAGAATTATGAGACAAACGCAGTTCTAACGTTCTTGAAGCGCTCTCAGATACTGGAGTTCATTAGGGCACAAAAACTAGAGTTCGTGCTGTATCAAAGTTGCGAAAACAGTGTTGAATAGGGGGCACAAGCACACCTCAAGGTTGCAGTGAAATGAAATCCTCTTAGAAAGTCTACAATCTAGATCGTCAATCCCCACAATTTTAACAATGTCTAAAACATTCTTCGCAAAAAATACGCGAATATAATCAATAAATATCGGCGCATCGTGAAAAGTGACCTTTGCCAGTGTTACACAACAGGCGGGAACAAAAAGCTCAAATTACACTTTTAACGACGACGCTTCGGTATGTTGTAACAAGATCCGCGGCAACGGACGAATTGAATACAGATTACTCTATGTAAATTGAAGGGATCCACAGATTCCTCGTAATTTTCTTCGTCATTATTTTTGGTTTTCTGGCCTTGACACTCTTATTCCTCCTTTTTGCTAGTCTTCTCTCTGTAATCATGTTACGGGGATCAGGTGGTAATGAATTAATTACGGTTTGAGATTACTGCATTTTCCGTGGCGGATAATCCGGGTTGGAAAAAGGATATTCGAAACTCGGAATATGACGCAGCTGGAAACGAAAATACTATTATAGATAACTTGTTTAGCTCTGAAATAAAAATAAAAGTTTTGATCAATTTGGATTTATGTTTGTTCAATATTTACCGGCGAATTGGTCTCTGCTGCTCTTCGTTGTGGTCAGTATTTTCTATTCAAATTCAAGAACTGTTTAATTGGATGTGGAATTGGAAGATCGAGAAATTCAAAATACTGACAAAACTGGAACAGTATTAACGACATAGAAAATCTGCATAAAAACCAAACTATTCTTTCAATTTGCCTAATAGTAATTGAAAAATTGTATTCATGAAGAAACATCTTGTAGCTACTTCCACCACCTCAACTGTGACATCAATTTCTCTGATTTTTTTCGATAGAATTAATAATAATGTTTTCTCATGTGTGAGTTCGTTTTTCGTGAAAAATATGAATCACCCGAATAACTTATTTTACCAAGTTTTTTGAGCGCTCGTTTTACTTAAACGAGTGCTATATCGTTTTGCGCAAAGGTGTAGTTTTGAATTTGTGCCGAAAATGGTTTAAACGATTGAATTCGACTCCGTGGTCAAATTCAATTATGTCCGTGAGATTGTCATAGAGACTTGAGATTTTCAGGGTGAGTTTGGTTCCCAAATGCCTTGGTTAGGTTCGTTAACCAGCCAAATCGTACAGGGTGTTTCATGAAATATGGCCTTTCATGATTTCGGTTCCCCAATATCTCAGATAAAACGAAACCAATCGAAATGAAATTATGCGGCCGTATACAAGATGCTCACAATATGCTTCATGCAAAATTTTGTGGCCAAACTGTTAAAAGAACCATAGAATATTCAATTGGAAGACTGAAAAGAAGAATCCTTTTATTTCCATAATAAGATGTCCGATTCGAGTGAATTTTACTTTGTGAATTAAGATTGATTTACTGAATGTTCATGCGGAATTTCAAGTGGATCGTGTCATCAGAACCATTAAATTTAAATTTTTTCAATTAATGATTTTTAACATATTTCATTTCTAAATAGTGAGAATATAATTTTCACCGTGCTGAGATTTTGCAATCATGTACTACTTATCTTGAATCTCAAGTCCTACGAAGAAATTTGAGGTAATAGCGTTATTGCTCTACCAATCAACGAGCTCTCAAAACACCTGCTTAGGGCTTTTCCGAAACTTTTACCATTCGCGTTACCTTACCCACCGAAGTACGGATCTGTGGCATTTTCCTATCACAATAGTGTCTTGGACCTCTTTTTCTCGTGTCTACCTATGTCTCACGTGGCTCTCCCATGGTTCCATACAAAAGATTGGTGAATGCTTCTACATAAAACCCGGGACGTGAACTTATCTAATCTGTGATCTTATCGCGCAAGCGCATTGGCAGGCGGTCGCCTCGCTATCGTTATCTACGTGGCATCCTCTCTCGATAATGCATCTCTTTGCATCCAAGGACCAGGTTAGTAGCCACATCTGCCCTTTGCATTGGTTCATTCTTCATCTTTCAGGACTCAGTGGCGTATTGGAGTGTTTTTTGTGGGAACTCTATGGTAAAAACTGTGAAATAACAATTGAAGTTCAAGTAGATGGACTGATTTCGGCTTTGTTGCGGGTTCTCAAGATAGGAATCTAGGTGCGCGTTATTCACGAGCATTCAGCTGTTTGAACTTGAGGTTTTTCAATGGTTTCAGGGAAACAGGAGTTTTGTTTGAGATGAATGGTTATTCGTATAAAGATGTTATCAAGTGGGCGTTACTACTGGAATTTTGGTACAAATTCAGGAATATATTTTGTCTCAATCTGACTTCATGAAACAGTTCTCAAATGTGAATGAAACTCCTGAAGGTAAACATATATGAGGAGGAAGAGACACTGAAATTTAATCCTGCTTACCTATAGATTTTTGTTTATTCATCAAATTCAATTTCTAGATTCAATACGAGTAATTTTGTGGGTATAACTATTGATATTTTGGAACAAAATTATGTATTTCGTCTCAATCTGACTATTGAATATTGAAAAATAGAGAAATCTAAATTAATCACACAATTTTCCACAAAATTACTAGCGAAAGATTTCAACGCATCTAACAGTAGTGGAATATATTTATTTGCTATGAAACGACTGAATTTTCATTCGCTGCTATTTTCAACGAGGTCAACTGAAATATTAATTTTTCTACGATTGTTCCCCAAATCAAAGAAGATCAATGATGTGGTTTCAGTGTATAAATGTCATAAATACATGATGTTTTCTTAGGAGAATTTTTGTTTTTCTGGGAATTTGAGTACCGCTCTGACACTTATGTATGGCTATGTCGCGTTATGACTTATTTACCTTGTAGATTTTTCAGAATTGGTAGAAATATCTGGCTGGTAAATATTTATAAATTTGATCAGCATATGGTCGTTTTCATTATTTCTGTAGAAATGTTTTTCACTAAGGTGTAAATACCTATCAAAATATAATCAAACTCTAAGGACTGCTCGAAGTAGAAACAAATTCAAACCCCTGAAATGTATAACAAATTATTTTCGAAGTGTTTGAGCGAAGTTCCTGAATATGACGTAGCTGTAAACAGAAATATCTGATTTTGCATTGGTTCAATCTTCATTTTTCAGGACTCAGTGGCGAATTGGAGTATTTTTGTGGGAACTCTATGGTAAAAACTGTGGAATAACAATTGAAGTTCAAGTAGATGGACTGATTTTGGCTTTGTTGCGGGTTCTTGAGTTAGGAATCTAGGTGCGCTGTTATTCACTAGCATTCAGCTGGCTGAACTTGAGGTTTTTCAATGGTTTCAGGGAAACAAGAGTTTTGTTTGAGATGAATGGTTTTTCGTATAAAGATGTTATCAAGTGGGTGTTACTACTGGAATTTTGGTACAAATTCAGGAATATATTTTGTCTCAATCTGACTTCATGAAACAGTTCTCAAATGTGAATGAAACTCCTGAAGGTAAACATATATGAGGAGGAAGAGACACTGAATTTAATCCTGCTTACCTATAGATTTTGTTTATTCATCAAATTCAATTTCTAGATTCAATACGAGTAATTTTGTGGGTATAACTATTGATATTTGGAACAAAATTATGTATTTCGTCTCAATCTGACTATTGAATATTGAAAAATAGAGAAATCTAAATTAATCACACAATTTTCCACAAAATTACTAGCGAAAGATTTCAACGCATCTAACAGTAGTGGAATATATTTATTTGCTATGAAACGACTGAATTTTCATTCGCTGCTATTTTCAACGAGGTCAACTGAAATATTAATTTTTCTACGATTGTTCCCAAATCAAAGAAGATCAATGATGTGGTTTCAGTGTATAAATGTCATAAATACATGATGTTTTCTTAGGAGAATTTTTGTTTTTTGGGAATTGATTACCGCTCTGACACTTATGTGTGGCTATGTCGCGTTATGACTCATTTACCTTGTAGATTTTTCAGAATTGGTAGAAATATCTGGCTGGTAACTATTTATAAATTTGATCAGCATATGGTCCTTTTCATTATTTCTGTAGAAATGTTTTTCACTAAGGTGTAAATACCTATCAAAATATAATCAAACTCTAAGGACTGCTCGAAGTAGAAACAAATTCAAACCCTTGAAATGTATAACAAATGATTTTCGAAGTGTTTGAGCGAAGTTTCTGAATATGACGTAGCTGTAAACAGAAATATCTGATTTTGCATTGGTTCAATATTCATCTTTCAGGACTCAGTGGCGTATTGGAGTGTTTTTGTGGGAACTCTATGGTAAAAACTATGGAATAACAATTGAAGTTCAAGTAGATGGACTGATTTTGGCTTTGTTGCGGGTTCTTGAGTTAGGAATCTAGGTGCGCTGTTATTCACTAGCATTCAGCTGGCTGAACTTGAGGTTTTTCAATGGTTTCAGGGAAACAGGAGTTTTGTTTGAGATGAATGGTTATTCGTATAAAGATGTTATCAAGTGGTACTATTGGAATTTTGGTACAAATTTATGTATTTCGTCTCAATCTGACCTTATGGAACATTTGTCAAATGTGAATGAAACTCATAAAGAGAAACATATGGGAGGAAGAAGATGAAAAACTGTTATTTCAGCTTCCTTACTTATAAAAGCTTTTTCATTCATTACATTCGAATTCAAGATAATAATAAATTGAGTACACGTAGGTATGAAAATTTCCTAGATATAATGCTTAATCTCACAAATGCATTGTCTAATGTGCAATATCGAAGCATCAAGTGTTTATGGTGTCTAACTGGAGTTTTTAAATTGTGAGGAGTACTTTTGCTTTCAAATACCTCAACACTGCGATAACTAGCAAGCACAGAAATGTGATTACATATTTCGAGGTGTGCGTGAAAATTGTCCACAGAGAAATATTGTAAAATATTGAGTTAAGCTTTTCAATTTTTTCATTCAATTTATATTTCACAACGTACTAAAAATGGAAAAAGGTAGAACCCCTGTTTTTGACAGTTTGGCAACTTCGTTTCCTGATCGATAGATGTCACTGTTGCTCTATTTTTCATTTTAATTTGCTGATTCCCATTCATCTTACAGTATTTCGACTTGATTATTTCCCGGTATTGATTATAAAATTTGATGTATTTGTTTATGGTCATGCTGATGTAACTCCATGTTGTTCCTATATTAGCAGCAAAAAACAAACAACATACCTATTCAAAGTAATGCTAATTCAACTGTACGGGCATAATTCTGTCATCTAATTATTTCGAAAAAAATTTATCGCTTTCAATAGATTGTAGACGGAGATCAGGATATCGTAAAACCAATTTCATGACCAACGATCCAATTTTACCATTGTCGATACCTAGGTCATCTAGAATTCTAGAAGGACCAAAGAGTATATTACATCTGCTGAACATCAATTTCTGACAATATAACTTTTTGAGAACGTAGTGTTTCCGTATTATTTTAAGAATATATTCTTCGCGACTTTATCAGTAAAAGTACACAAATGGAGCTAATGACCACAAAGGTGCAGGGTGATCAGAATTGGTGATCCCTGAGCTACAACTTTTTAACCCTAGCGATAGCACAAACAGAAACGACCAAAACAACTTGAAAACAAAAGACAATGGAGCATTGCGGTTGACAGTAAAATGAGTTTCACGAAGAAGGATGACTGCAATGTGGATTCATTTTTCTCTATCTCATAGGGTTAAAAAGTGGTAGTTCAGGGATCACCAATTCCAGCCACCCTATACAAAAACAAGATGGATAATTTTTCTTTTCTGCTCCTCCTTCTCGAATACCACCAAAAGACACAGCAAGTATAACATGGGCAGCAAGCTCATCAAAATCCCTCCGAACTTGCCTGAAGTTCTTCGTAGTTCCAAAGTTTTAATTTCATACTCGAAATAATTAATCACATTCAAAACAACTTAATGTAAAGAAATCGGGAAAATTTCAGCTCGAAATTCCGACAAGGCCGGGTTTTGTAGCCGCTGTCGGCAAATTGAGTTTGAGATTTCATTAATTTTAATTCCGATGAATGAAAATTAGAGAGGAAACTTATTTCGCCCCCGCCCTCCTGCGCCCCTGAATACATATAATCAAGTTCGTATTGCTTTTAATCAGCATCTTTCAAGGTAGCGACAGTTTTCCCCATTTTCTCGAGTTATCAACTGAGAACGTTCAATTAGCTCGTTAGATTATGCAAACTCGAAAGGAACTCTTCATTCAATTAGGAAATATGATGTTGGCGGATGATGGCGTTTGGGTATTCTGTCAAACACGGGGAATTTCGATTAGACTCGTTCCCTTTAGTTCCTGATAGAACGGGTCCATACTTTCACGCTAAGTGTAAAAAGTGAACATAGAGAAGCCCCTACACGTGAATAATATGTATTGTAATTAACCTAGAGGTCTAGAGTGAGATGAAAAGCATTTCACTGCCGAACTGGGATAAAGTAAAGAGCAGGTTAGATTTTCATTTTAACAATTTCTCAATATAATACCACATTTTAGTAATTTTTTCATAGCTATAATTACCGATATATTCTTAAGCAACAATAAACTGCCACCAAATCAGTAAAATATTTCAGTTTACGAACGTCAAATCGAAACAAAAATGTGAACAAGTAGCAGCGAACTACTAAACTGTAACAGAACGATGTTGCCAAATTGACAGAATTCTCTAAGACAGGACTCTAGCTGTTACAGCTGTTACATACCATAGCAGGGGATCCGTTGACCAATTATATCAATGCGGAATAAAAATACGGCAGAAGTTCGCAACGCCGAATGTTGTTCGCGTTCATAAACAGATTCTACTTGGCTGCATCAACTAATACGTGAACGCATCTCTAGGTTTACTTTTTACTCTGAGCTTTCACTTCATATCTAGTGTTTGCAGTTACATACTAGGAAAGACCGTCATTGTTAGTTCTGACTGTATCTCCCGTTTGATTTCAAGAACCGAAAGCGAGATTCATGGGTACTTGTGCACCTCGACCTGATGGTGTATTGTACACCCCATACCAGATCCAAAATCTTTGTGTACTCCTGAGTGTATAGAGGGTGTTCCTAAATTAGTATACAACTGTATCTGTAGATTCCTCATGATGATATAACATCTTTTTTCCTTTCTATTTTTTCTTCCGTATCTTCGTTTCAGCTATACAGAAGGCAAAAGTTTATATTTTTTTCAGTTTTTAATAATATCTCAGGAACTATTTGAACCACAGAAGTGTGTTTTTGTTCACGCATTGTCACTAATAATGGCTACTTTGCACCGGTTTCATTAGAAGTGCCAGGGGCGGAGATATTGAATTGGCACAAAGGTTTTACAACCCAACTTTTACATAACTCGAAAAATTGCATTTGCACAGCAAACTGGGGTGCGCCTTTGTCATCACAATATTATTTTTTTCGCTTATTCAAAATGTGACGAAAATATATGATTGTGTTTCCCAGGTGGTACCAAGAAAATCTCGTCATTGTTATCCTCGATTTTAACAGATATAGTCAGTTTTAATTGACAATATCTATCCTGAAATTTTACATTAAATAACTTTTAAGTCAACAAACAAATTGAGCCCACATTTATCCCTTTGTAATATTTCCAATGTTGGCATCACTGAATGTGTTAACGTAATCGAAGCCTTTAGATTTCAAAATATTGGGATACGCTGAATTTTCGGAGTTTCTTGTAGGTACCAGTGGAGTTTTAGGTTTCCAGAATGCCACAAATTCTTTTAATTTCACTTTTAATTTGAATGTGCTGAATACTCAGAGACATTTCTTTCTAACTTTTCGAATGAAATATACATGTAATTTCCTTTCATATTCCTAACTACCAAACTTAGATCGAATTCAACTGAAAATTTCTCCCCAATGTCCTGAAAAATATATAAGGCATCTATTGAATACTCTAACTCTCAAACGTACCTTCTAATATAAAACTCAAGAAGTTGCTTCAAAATTCAGCAAAGTCCGTGAGTCGCATAACCCAGTAAAATTCAGGCTTGATCCAAGAACTTGTCAATCCTTCCAATATTTCCAGCAATATCAGACCTCTGTATGACATCATCGCAATATCAGACCTTTGTATGACATCATCCTGCTAAAAGGCCAAAACAATGCATCAAATTCCTATCTACCCCCATTACAATCTCCTATCTACTTAATCATCCCTTAAACTATCTTCCATCCCTTGGAACATCTCAAATACATGAAATATTGTGAGTCTGAGAATACCGCAAGGGTCGGTTCTCTTAAGGGTCATTATAAGTGCGATAACAATCTAGTCTTAAAACCCGAGGAGTGTTGGGATGCTGTCTCCCAAATCTTATGTTGGACGAGCTTTAGCGACTCCCGCAATGTGTTGTCTCCAACATTTTGGGAAAAGATAACATCGAGTGTGCCTGCTGCAGAAGAGGGAACAGCTGGATTGATTCGGGCATCGCAAATTAGCGGCCAGAGGGGGCTTTATTCAGAAATGATGAGTGTGTTGCTGATGTGTCACTAGTGGTTGGTTAACTAAAGGGGTTTTCGGAAACTTACTCGATCACCTACTCCGGTTGAATTTTGACAGCAAATGAACTGTTTATCTGTCATTATTCAACCCTGGTAAGTGATCGAGTAAGTTTCCGAAAACCCTTAAGAAATATAAAATGAAGAAGCTGCAGTACATCAGAAGGATAAATAATCATTCACATCTTTCTTGAACGATGAGCTCGATATTCTGTTAATAATAAATTGAAACTGCACGTTTGATTGAATAGAAGCTAGTTGGTAATTACTGTTGAAGTAAATGTGATCAACCCTTAAGAAAAATATTTATAGTTCTTATTTTAATAACGCAAAAATATGTGGCAAACAAATTGGACTTTTTATTTTTATATCAATCAAACTTGACATTCAACATATCAGCACACTTAGAAAAATTGCAGTGCTACATTATATCAATTGAAGAACCTCACGAGTTCACTTCAACACCTTCCCTAATTGATATAATGTTTCTTGAACTAAACCCATCAAACTCCTTAAGAGAACTAATCTCGGCCGGAATAAGGCTTTTGTCATAAGATCAGCAATCTGTTTACTGCCTTCTACTCTCTGAACCTCCTATTTTGACCCACTTAGAAGGAATAGCTTTTCTTCCTGCAGGTAATTTTTCCATAATCCATGTGCCATTAGATCTATGTCCATCCATTACACTTTTCATAGCATTTAACCATTGGATTTATTACTGCGTTGGATAGCTTCCTTATAAGTATTTGGCTCTACAAGTTCAAGTATTTCAGTTGCTACTGTCATCACAAATCTTCGAATCTAGCTGGTTTTCTCAAGCTTGCTCTATCTCCTAAATTTCTCCAGTTGAATTTCCATCTCCAATACCGTTGAATTCAGAAGTTGTACTCCTAGAACCAGTGATATCATCCTCTTCAATCTTCTGTTCAAGATCATCCAAAACATCGTTTTCAGTTCTATAGATTCTTTCTTGATTTTCTGAAATTCTGTTTTCCTCTTTCTCGATTTCTTCAGAATTTTCCTTTTCAGAATCTGGAAGTGATAGTTGTGATGTTTCTGGATTTGAGAATGATTTTTCTTCAAAGATAACATCTCTGGATCTTATCAAGTTCTCTGTATCTTGACACCAAATTCTGTAACCATCATCATTGTCATATCCTACTAGTATTCCTTTCACAGCTTTTTTATCTAACTTTCTTCTTTGGGATTTAGGAATATGGGAGTAACATGTGCTTCCAATTACACGAAAATGCGTCAAACATGGTTTCTTCCTATACCAAATTTCATAGGGCGATTTGTCACTTTGGCATGAAACTCCCGTTCTATTCAATATACAGGGTGTTTCATCATAAACTGGACAAACATATATTCTTGTGTAGAGGATATCGGGAGAATCATTTTTGCCTTATACAATATATCCCGTTTTCGAAGCATAAGCGAGATACAGGGTGTCAAACGTCATTTTTGAGCAAGATTCTTATGAGTGTGGTCAGTTATGTATAACACTTGGTGTAACGGTTTTTGGTCAAATCTCAGTATTTTTGGGTCCTCTATCCAGAAAAGTTGACGAACTCCGAAAAAAAATTTACAAAATGGCGGAAAACCTGCAATGTTCCAATTTTTCTTTGCGGTTGTCAAATTGACTTTGTTTTCTGAATGAACACAATTTTCTAAGACTTTCTGTGAAAAAATTTTTCAAAAATCGAACACAAATTTTTTTTACATGTCTACAGCGATGAAAAAATTTCACTCGAAATGGATGAATTTTGTACAATTGTACTTCTTGAATTAAAATCACGAATATGAAAACAGAATAGTAAATATCGAACGGTTTCGTTATACAGTCATTCAAAAGTTTCGTTCGGACCTCTGAAATATTGAAAATAAAATTGTTTTGGTTCTAGAATCAAAATGATTAAATTATTGGCATGTCTAAACATTTTAGATGAATTTAAACGAAAAAAATCAGTGAAACTTAGTTGGGACTCGAAACGACGTAGGTATTAAATAGGAAATTGCACTGTTCTAAGGATATTAATATTCGTTGCCAGGCAACGGTAGTCTGTAGTTCATAGAGTTTGACTACTGGCTAAATTATATTCACTGAAATTAAATACCAGTCCAACTCTATGAACTACGAACTACTGTTGCCTGGCAACGAATATTAATATCCTTCGAACAGTGCATTTCCCTATTTAATACCTACGTCGTTTCGAGTCCCAACTAAGTTTCACTGATTTTTTTCGTTTAAATTCATCTAAAATGTTTAGACATGCCAATAATTTAATCATTTTGATTCTAGAACCCAAAACAATTTTATTTTCAATATTTCAGAGGTCCGAACGAAACTTTTGAATGACTGTAGTAACGAAACCGTTCGATATTTTACGATTCTGTTTTCATATTCGTGATTGATAATTCAAGAAGTACAATTGTACAAAATTTCATCCATTTCGAGTGAAATTTTTTCATCACTGTAGACATGTAAAAAAAATTTGTGTTCGATTTTTCAAAAAATTTTTTCACAGAAAGTCTTAGAAAATTGTGTTCATTCAGAAAACAAAAGTCAATTTGAAAACCGCAAAAAAAAATTTGGAACATTGCAGGTTTTCCACCATTTTGTAAATTTTTTTTCGGAGTTTGTCAACTTTTCTGAATAGAGGACCCAAAAAATACTGAGATTTGACCAAAAACCATTACACCAAGTGTTATACATAACTGACCACACTCATAAGAATCTTGCTCAAAAATGACGTTTGACACCCTGTATCTCGCTTATGTTTCGAAACGGGATATATTGTATAAGGCAAAAATGATTCTCCCGATGTCCTCTACACGAAAATATATGTTTGTCCAGTTTATGATGAAACACCCTGTATATGCTGCTGTGTTTTCATTTCTTCTGTTGTTTCTGCCTAGACTTTGAGGTAGACCATCTCTAGCAGTAAAAGAGCTCTCGCTGTCTCGACTATCGTTCTATTATCTCGTTCTGCTACTTTTACTTCTGCTAAAAATGTCTTTAAGTGTCTTGCTACCACACCTTTTTCTCGCATGAAGAAAATTCTACGATATTTGGTATAATCATCTTTGAAGAGGCAGAAATATTTGTAAGCACTTTCGGAATTTTGAAAAGGCCCACAAGCATCTGAATGGATAAGCTCACCCGTTGTTTGGGCTCTTTCTCTTCTGCCAAACTTGTGAACTTGTGCTTTGCCATAGATGCAACCTTCACATAATTCGCTGTCCAAGGAAACATCAAGTTCAAAATCTCTTTAGAATTTTCCGTATATGCCTATTATTTTGATGACCAAATCTCTCGTGATAAAGTTGTAGAATATTATTGGTTTGTAAATTCATAACATCTCGTTATTGTTTTGATAAATTAACTTCAATATTAAATATCATAGACCTGGAAATGTTATTGTCACTTTGACATCGATGAAAAGGGTGCATCCTTTTTTATCGGATAAAAACTTCTCTTCCTCAATATGTCAATTAGTCTGTCAAATTCTCGAATTTTGAACATATAGTGCTTTCATTTTGAATCGGTGTGGTAATTATTTAACTTTGTTGATATCAGAACCCAAAAGATGAATCGTTTTGGTGAAGTTTCGACTGAGCAAATTACGACAAATATCGAGAAGTCTATACCGCAATCTACAAAAAACACAAAAGCTTCAATCTGGAGACAATTTATGGAGTTTTGTCAAGTTCGAAAGTATGAATTGTCCGAAAACATTCCATTACATGAAGTAGCTAATATATTAAAGGATTGGGCCTATAATATTAAAAAGAAAAATGGAGATGATTATAAAGAATATATAGTCAATTTGGAATTCGACTGCGAAGGTGGTACAAGAAAAATATCTCTTTGAATACAATATTAAATTTCATCCTTTTGTCAACATAACTTTCAAAGAAGCCTGTGATGCAAGAAATAGTAAACGGAAAGAATTACAAGCTATTCCAGCGAAAAGGAAGGTATCTTCTGTAGAATTTTATTGTATTAATAAAGATAATTATTGTTGTTGTTCATCCATATATCGTCGTTGAATGCAGAACTATCCCAAGTCCATTTTTCCAGAAAATCGGTTTATGGCCTAAAAAGGTTGATATACGCTCCATCTGATGCGACGTATTGCAAGTCATCTTATATTCTTACCCCACTTTTTCAATTTCATATAAAACTACGTGATGTCAATGTAGCGATTAAGTGGACATAGCATAGTTCTGACCCATACCATAAGGACATAGTTAGTTGAAAGTGGACATAATAGTTCTAACCCATACATAAGGACAGTTTAGTTGAAAGTGGACATAAAATAGTCCAATATCCAGAACTAGAATAATGTCCATCAAAGCTATTATGTCTCAATTTTTCGGAATTTTTTTTGGCCAAATTGACAATCACAAAACAATCAGGATCTTCAAGTTAAAGTTTAAATGAAGAATTTTTATATATTTTCAATCGGCTTAAGACCTATTCAAAAAAGTGTTCCTGAAAAGTATGAATTTCGGACTTAGTATAATAGTTCTGCATTCAACCGACGATATTCTGTCGTTAATTTATCTTGCCAAAAAACACTCGAGCTTTTCTTTAATCAGATAAATTTCTCTTCAACTCAAAGTTTGCCAATCAAATTTGCTCGAAAAACTGACATCAGAGAGAAAACGCTGCACCTTCGGTGTTCGCGATTTTATCATGTCAGTTTTTCTCGTAAAATTAGTGATTAGCAAAACTGTTTCGTTGCAAAGAGAAATTTCCGATAAAAAAAAGCTCTTGTGTTTTTACTGTTGATAACAACATTTCTCATTCAACTTGTATAACCCACCATGTTTGGTTCTTATCCAATTAGAATTGTCTTATTTTCAATTGAAATGACAAATTTCTGCTGTGGAAACAAATTCACCTTGTGGATTTCTGTCTTGTGCTGCTAATACTGAGAATAGATTCTGGTAATCGAAGGAAAATACCACACATCTTCCATTCTGTATTTCTCAGTTTTTCTATTTACACAGCTTCTACCAAAATTGTTCCCTTTCCTAAAGCCTTTATAAAATCACCATTTGCAGTGGTCACTGAATAATCTTCATTGAATGTCTCAAAAGTTTCATAGAGCTCTCTCTGTTACAAATATGATTGGTTGCACCATTGTCAACGTACCAGTGGTCATAATCAACTGTAACAGTTAACACAGTCGACGTTGAATCAGCAATGTTTGACAATTTTGTTTGTTTCCACTGCTAGTGTCTGTTTTCTCTGGTTTAGGTGGTCGTCCATCTGCTTTCCATTTAAAACACTGTCTAACTCGGTGTCCAGTCAATGACAATAATTGCACTTGTAGTCCTTCTGCTTTGACTTTGAACAATTACCTCTAGACTGATTCCCATTTAATGCTAAAACTTCCAGATTATTTTCATTTATTCAAGAGAGCTTTTTCAAAAGCACACATTTGACTGTTAAATTTTCTACTGTTCTCTCTGATTTTGCCATCATTAGCCAGCTTGATTTAAATGAAATAATCCTCTGGAAAGTTCCAGTATTTTGGAAATTAGTAGCAATTCTAGCAAGTTACAATTACACACAGTACCTTTAGCAGATAAGTCTTAGAAACTTCAATTGTAAATCACGCCACAAATTCTTCAGTTTAGAGATATGTGTGGCAAATCATCTTTGACATCTTTCCGAAAGCTGAAGAACTCCCTACACAAAGTATATGTTTTGTCTTCAACAGCTCCATCATATAGTCTATGAAGTTCTAACCACATTTCTCTAGCTGTAGAGCATCTCATTACTTTCTGGAAAAGTATCTTGAGTCATATTATAGTGAGTAATAACAATGCATTGCTATCTGCTTGGGTATAAAATAGTAGGTCCTTTTCATACTTCTCTTTATCTTCTTTTGATGAGTTTATTTCAGATGATAATTGAGGCCTTACCTAATTTGCCTTCTAACACTTCACTTGCACCTGGTACACTCCTAAGTAAATAGAGAGTTTGAATTTCCATGTAGACCAATTGGTTTAACCCTCTAATAACCTGATCGAGACTTTACTTGCATCCATTGTCTTTTCTTCACTATTTAGTTGAAAATTTCTTCTGATGACAAATATTTTTCGTCTTGTCAAAACAAAATTTTCTTCTGACTCCAAAAACACAAAACTAATATTCTTCTGTCTTCTGGGAACCACGCTCTGCTACCATGTTAAAGTAAAAATGATGAACCCTTACAGAAAAATATTTATAGTTCTTATTTTAATAACGCAAAAATATGTGGCAAACAAATTGGACTTTTTATTTTTATATCAATCAAACTTGACATTCAACATATCAGCACACTTATAAAAATTGCAGTGCTACATTATTGCTCAGTTGCAGGAACGTCCATTAAAATTTTAAGGTCCATTAAACCCTTAATCTTCCACTAGTTCCTTGTAATAATGGAGGATTAAGAGTTTAATGGACCTTTAAATTTTAATGGACGTTCCTGCAACTCACACTATATCAATTGAAGAACTTCACGAGTTCACTTCAACAATTACATTTCAACAACACATAGGTATTCAGTAAAGTTTTTCGCGATTAAGAAAACCAATAAAAATAAATAAAAGGATTCCTTGCATGAACCGCACTCACTTACCTTGGTAATTCAAGTAGTAGTACTCCAATTAACAAATATGAACATATATGAACAATCGAGGGTCAAATGCTCTTTTATTACATCAATTGAAGCAATTTTCATTATAAAATATACAATGACAAGTTCTCCCAAAATTTGTCATATATCAACTCGACTTTTTCCGCACTTGTGATAAAAGGGTCTTGACACGGTCGCCAAATGTTATAATCTTCAAGAAATATATTCAGTAGTCGTGGATAAAGTATAGTATGCTACTCGCGTATAATGGCTCTTATTCACTCGATGATTTGGGCCACTCGCCTACAGCTCGTAGCCTCAACGTCACCTCGTGAATAATAGCATCGTTGCATAATATACTATTGTTGCATTGTTCAATTCATGGACGGGCCCAAGGGGCGGACTGGGGGGTTGGGGGAATGGTACGATCTTCCCCAATGTTGAACAGAGTTGGCAAATTTTCAGAGCAATTGGTAAATTTTCGAAACAGTTGGAAAAATTATCAAAAGTTGTTGTATTCATCATATTCGACTCAAATTTCATTTTACTTCTTTTGGTATCGAAAGATGCATAATACTTTTTCAAAATCCTGAAGACGAAGAGTGTGTTGATCTGGTAATACAAAATTGAAATAGTTTCACCACATAATTTTAAATTATTATTTCTAATGCTTTAAGAAAGAAATATTGAATCGCAAACCAAAATATCACCCCCTTCAACCATTGGTTTTCCAAGTCATCAATGCTCAATTGGCAAATTTTCGAAACTTTGTTCCCCTCCAAAAATTTTGCTTTGCCCCGTCCCTGCTTCGATTCCCATTCGTTGATTTTCTTCCGTGATTACATGCAAGTCAAAAGTGATACAGAAATATATATTTTTTCATTAAACTTCTGCTGACATGCTAAATATAGAATGAAACATAATTTCTGAAAATAATAATTATCGGACAACGTATCGACTGCTGATGACAGTTTTTTCACACAGCCCTTTCAGCGCTGATATCTAGATAATTCTTGCTATAGAATAAATATTTCAACCCTTCTTAAGAATTCATAATTGAATATCCCTTTATTAATGAGCTTTCTTGTCTTCGGCATTGACGTATATAAGAACGTAGCAGACAGGATGATAGTGATCAAAGAAAAAGAATTCTGAACCTAAATAAAAGGATGTGAAATATTAATGGCTACCCCGTTTTAAGCTGATTCATGATTGATTTAGGCCTGTGTTTTTACTCCGCTTCGTCAACAGGCTTTTTATATTGTTAATAAAAAACCCGCGATATTATTGATAGATGACATTCCTTCTTTTTCGATGAGAATAATGTTCACAGTTGCTGACAAATCACTAAGATGTTTGTGACAGTTACCAAACGAGTGTCAATGCCCATGTACATGAAAGTTTCATTGCTATTCCTATTATTCCAAAAAAATTGATTATAGGATTATTCATCACAACCGAGTTTTTTGAAATACTCTGCATAATATTCTAAACTTACAGCTAGCTATTTTCGTAGGAACAAGCTCGTAAAGATGGGGAAGTGTTAATAACTATCATTTGTGTTGCTGAACAAATGGACTTAATTTATGTCTCTCTAAATTATAATTGACCTGTATTGCAATCATCTTTCATGCATTCTTCACAATTCATCACTTTATCTTGGCCATAAACAATTTTGTAGTCCTTGCAAAGGTTTGTACCAGAGCTGCATCCTCTATCGTACGACATTACCGCCACAGGATCTAATCTTAATTGTCTAGACACTGAAATACATGACGTAGCATCTTGCGAGCAGTTCATTTTTGTCACATTTTCATCAAATGATTTGCAGGATGAATTTGATTTGCTAGATCCACAAACATAACAGGACAAACCTTGAGCTGAAAAAGCAAAGGCATGAGTGTAATTATAATTCAGTCAAGTCAATAAAAAAATATTTTCAGGTTTGGTAAACTTTTAAGTAAGATACGAATTCATTGGTCAAGAAGAAAAGAAAACACTCAATTACTTTTACATGAATAATGCGAAGTTTTTCTTCTTCTCTTTTAAAACTATCAAACGTAGTGTTGACAACATTGAGTGGGATATCTATTGCACAAATTCCTTTCTTCACTATCCGGAATAATTGAAAACTGGTCCCAAAGAAACTCCAACCACAAAATTCATTGAATTGTTACTATTTCTATTTTAAATTTCAGTTAATTCGCAATTAAAATCATATATTCAAAAAAAATCAATGATTTCATCGTCCTACCAGATTGTTCTATAATACACAATTATTTCCTCTGATGATGTGGCAAAACTATGCGTTTTGCCGTATCTTGTAGAGCAAAATTTTGCCAATAGTTCACAAAGAAACTATTCAATTCAGTGAGACAGAATTTTTTTTGCTAATCGAAAATATTCCAACCAAAATCTCCAGATGATATTTATGGAAATGTTCATTTATTTTCGATAAAAATTCAGAGAAATAGAGAATATAATGTAATGAACACAGAAGGCTAATGATTCTATCGTCCCTACAGGACTCTTAAACTAGTAGACAGTTGATAAAATGGTCGCAATAATGTTATGAAAAGAATAGCCAATTTAAAAAAAATATTGAATGATTTCTCTTGTATTGTTCTCACAAAAGACTACTTTAGAAGAAAAAATATATGAAATATGACCTAAAGAGAGACTGGAGTTTTCCCAAACGCAGTATAATATTCAATTGAATCGACCTATTGAAATAATCAATTTTGTACTCACCACAAACAAACATGTCGATTAAAAGTAGAAAATAGGTAATCTTCATTTCGACTTCTCTACATGAATAAATAACTTAAATTGAGCTGTTGTTTTATGATAGTAAGCAATTGTGGGCTATTACGGAATTGGACATAAGTGCAATGCAATTTTCGACTTAGATAGATATGGCATGTTTATTCGAAAAAAGTCATAAATATTTTAGTCAATGATAATTCCAGCATTTATGATAAATCGAAAATTATGGAAAAAAATTTTCAGTTTGACAAATGAATTATTTTGATGCCAATGCGAGAGTATTAATATTATCGACGAAGAAATTCTGGAACATAATGTTTGGAAAGAGGATATTTCAGTTGAATTCCATTTAATATATTGAGAATAATAACAAAAAGAAAGAACTAGAACCTGAAGAATTATCATTATGTCAAAAAGCATTATTAATTGTACTGATGAATTTTCAAACTTTTTCTATTCGAAAAAGATAACAGGCTTATAATTCTGAGTATCAAGCATATCTGTTGTTGCAAGGGTTCAAAATTTACAATATGTGGAATTCAGATATGGCTTTCACCTCTGGCCTATTGAAATTCACTGCGGTTTACCCAGGCAAGTCTGTTGAACTCTAGGAGCTCTAGATGGGTATACTTCAGAAATTTTATGAGGAATCAGAGCTGAACTACTCAATTTTATAATCTGAGTATATTTTTACGAAATTTTTCTTAATCAATCCTTGGATTCAGAAATAAAAACCATATGTTTTAGATATTTTAATAACTCATCATTCAACACAACAAGTTCTTTGGATTTAACCTATATTCTGTTTGTTGCATTTGTCTAGACCACAAGTTGAACATTCTAAAATATCATCTTTATGAATATTTTTCACTTTATCGCATATTGTCTGATCTGTAGCACATTTTCTCACATACGTCTTTGGTTTATCTTCATTGAACGGATTGTTTACTCCCAAGGATAAGCATACGTTTTCACCTGTATCACACAGTTGCTCCATCGCTTCTTTATCGAGCTTTTGACAAGATGTGTCATTAGATGATTCACATTGGTAACATACCAACGAAAAAGCTATAATAAAAGAGCTATACATATAAATATAAACGTCACGCGCTATTCAGCTTACCAGGAGAAATGAAGAAAAAAATGTAAACTGATAAACAGCAGAATGAATTAAATTTCATTGTCTGACCTTAACAGGCTAAATAACTGCATAAGTAATGAATACATTAAGTATGTGACTTGAAAAAATGTTATCATGAGCTCGTTATCGTCTAGAAATAAGTTATTTTGACAAACTGCTAACACTTATCTAATGGTGAGTCGTACTTTTTAATTATTTGTTTAGTTTAACTGTAATATGCCTGCTTTCCATCGCCTTTTTCTATTATAGGTAACTAATTAACTACTGTGAAAAACTATTAATATTTAGACTTAAGTAGAAATGCAGAATCCTACCCGATTATATTAAGTAATGTTTCCTTAGTAACTATTATTTCTTCGTCGCTGATACATTGGATCTGCATAAATAAAAGGATATTATTTCACTCTTAACATCATTACAGTCTTATTACATCTCAATAATTTATTTAATTCAGAATGAATGCAAATAACTCAACAATTCAGGGTCTGAACTTTAAACTAGTTTTCTCACTTTCAAGATCTGGCATTATACAATAATTGAATGGAAAATCAAGTGAAAATGATTGTGGATGAATTCGTTATGTTTTGAATTATTTCTGTTGGTTGATTTCTTCATAATCTCAGATATCTTTCCTTTTGGTATTAAAGTATTAAGATAATTCTCTTGAGTTCAAGTTTATTTGATTGAATACCTGATAGGAAGTCTGTAAAAAACAAATTCTTCCAATGTCCTTCAAAATACTGTGGTAATTTATTTCATTTTGACATAATTTGCCACTATGTAGTTTCTTCCTATTTTTCCGAAATTCAAGTTGATATTAAGGTGAGAATGCCAATGTTTTAATCTATGGAACACGATGAACCTGTATTTTGAGGGAGTATTAATTGTTCCCTACATATTTGAGGATTTTTTTAAATCATCACTAGAAGAGACGAATTGGGTGTTATAAACATTTCTGTTGTTGAGCAGCTTGCTTGGAATATCGAAAGAATTTCAAGGAGAAGATATCGAATATTATTGTAGCTTGTGTCACAATGCCCATTTCTTTTCCTTTGTTTTTCGTCTGTGTTTAGTATTTTCAGAGGCACTTCCAAGATATTATGTAGAAAAAAAAGAGGAAATTTGTTTCGATAAAAAAAATGCTCTTCGATATAATTGTTTCAGCTTAATATTCAATTAAATTCAATAACTACAGATACAGTTTTCACTGAGATTTTCAACTGCGTCTCTTGTATCATACGCAAATTGCCACTTCAAATACTGTAAAATTCCCATAGATATTGCTTGATATAGGAGAATTTTGTTAAACCACACTGTGGCCATCCTCTAGGTAACAATATAAACCTAAGCTCATGTTCTCATCCCTAACGATACAAACGAAACATTCCTCGTTCCCTAGAAGAATTCAACTGAAACTGCGATTTCAATAAGGCCATAAGGCTATAAAATTTCCCAACAAAGAAAACTTTTCATCAATCCATAGAATTGCATAACAGCTTCCCGTGATGAAACAGTTACAAACTTGCGACCGACTATCCGTTTCTAGACAAAACATATTTCTCTAGTAGCTTCCATATCCTTTCGGAAAAGTTTCGAAAACGGCACAGTTTCGCTGTGGAACGGCAAACTTTGATTGCCTCATTCAATAAGTCGGACGTCAAATTTTCAGAGCTTTGTATCTGTGTCTCTTGTTTCATACGCAAATCTTTTCATTTACCACTAAATATACTGTAAATAAACTATCTATATTGTTTGATATAGGAGAATTTCGTGAAACCACACTGCGACTATCATTTATGTAACAATATAAACGAAACATTCCTCGTTCCCTGAAAGAATTCAACCGAAACTCCGATTTCAATAAGGCCATGAGGACATAAAATGTCCTTACCAAGAAAACTTTTCATGAATCCACGACGCCATAGAATTGCATAACAGCTTCCTGCGATTAAAGAGTTACAAACTTGCGACCTAGTATCCGATTCTAGACAAAGCATATTTCTCTAAGAGGTTCCATATCCTTCCGGAACAGTTTCGAAAACGGCACAGTTTCCCTGCAAACGGGCAAACTTCGATTGTCCCATTCAATAACGCGGATGTCAAAGTTTTATAAGCGTCAAAAATGGAATTTTTAGAGGTTTTTATCTGTGTATCTTGTTTCATACACAAATGTTTTCATTTGCCATTAAAATACTGTAAAAATAAATAGGTAACTATATTGTTTGATACAGGAGAATTTCGTAAAACCACACTGTGACTATCATTTATATAACAATATAAACATAAACTCATGTTCTCATCCCTAAAGATATAGACGAAACATTCCTCGTTCCCTCGAAGAATTTAACCGAAACTGCGATTTCAATAAGGCCATGCGGCCATAAAATTTCCCAACCAAGAAAACTTTTCATAAATCCACGACGCCATAGAATTGCATAACAGCTTCCCGCGATGAAAGAGTTACAAACTTGCGACCGAGTATCCGTTTCTAGACAATGCATATTTCTCTAAGAGGTTCCATATCCTTCCGGAACAGTTTCGAAAACGGCACAGTTTCGCAGTGGAACGGCAAACTTTGATTGCCCCATTCAATAGCGCGGACGTCAAAGTTTTATAAGCGTCGAAAATGGAATTGTTGGAACGTTTTGCCCCTGCTTTCGTGACGATCTGATTAGATGTCAAATTCTTGTCCGCTTATCCGGAATTTATTACATGGGAACTAGAGTAATTATTTATGAAAGTTGGCTTCCGTGACGCTGGAATTGACGTTGTTAGAATTTTTGCGTTTTTTTTGAGCAAACAAGCATCGGTTCACCTTCAGTTTTATGGGGTTGAAAGGGTATAATGGGGTTTAACAATTCATAGTTTAATGTAACCAAACGATAAATTTCCATGGTTTTCCTCAATTAACATTTTTTTAGAATATTCTCAAAATATTTCGGGACGGTATTTTATTTCACAGCTAATGATCATAAGGGGATTAGGGTTTCATGTCAATTCATATATCGTGAACAACCTCATACGATTGGAGGAAGATCGAAACTTTCCTTGATCGTTTTCTTTTATGCAGCAAATGTGCAATTTTTTTACCACATCAAACAACGAGAAATATTGCCGATTATATCAGGAATTCACTATTCAACCATGTTAAAATAAGCGCATCAATTAAATTTGGTTTTAAGGTAGTCAAAACAAGAAAATGAGTGAGTTTAATCGATATGATTTGAAAAAATTCGTAAAAAATCTTTATATATCTATGTCGATTCTCAGATCACACAGAAGTTGATGAGAGATAATGGAATCCACAATATAAGATTTCACATATTAGCTACAATATTCCTTTGTTTACAGACAACGGCATGATTTGATATGGACACTGAACTTCAGCATCATTAACTTTCAATAACGATTCTTATAATAATATAATAACGTGTTATTATAGAACACAAATTCGTGGATCAGTAACAACCATAATTGTACAATTAAGTATAAATCTCAGATCCTATACAAAATTCTGAGATATTAGCTTTCTTGCTCCACCAATGAATGAGCGCTCAAAAGCACCTGCTCACTATGAATGATTTCACAGTGGAAGAAAATTATGTGCAAATAATTTCATCCCTACCAAATGAAATTTAAGTTTTGTAGCACATCCAACATTTTTGCGATTTTTGGTGGAATGTTTTTCCTGTCCCAAGATATTCAATATAGCTAATAAACAAAATATTAAAGGAACAAACCCTTGCAACTTAAGGAAAACATATTCATAATTTTCAGTTTCTTCATTTTTATGTTTTGACGAATTCATTTAACACTCTTTTTTTTTCATTCTGAGGAATCTTATATAGTAAGAAAATCTGAGTTTTAACATTGTGAAAATTCATTCAGTTAATATGAAAATGCAAAATCTCAGCACCGGAATAATACCCTGGAAATTATTCAAAAACTGAGATATGTAAAAATTTGACAGTAAAAAAGTTAATTCTATGATTCTGATAACGCAATCCTCTTGAAATTTTGCATGAACGTTTAGTATATCAATCTTCATACACGAAATAAATTTCACTTGAATCGGATATCTTGTTTTGGAAATAAAAAGATTCTTCATTTCCATATTCAAATTGAATTTTGAATGGTTCAGATAATGCGATGTCCTTGAAATTTTGCAAGAACATTCAATCTATCAATCTTCATTCACAAAATTATTTCCACTTGAATCGAATTTCTCGTTATGGAAATATGAAGTTCTTTTGATGCTGTAAGCATCTTGCTAGTGGCCGCATAATTTGATCTCGATTGGTTTTCCTTTCTCTGAGATATTGGGAAAAACTACTACTCTGTACTCTATGGCTGGTAAACGAAATTTACCAGGTATTTTGGAACGGAACTCACCCTGAAAATTTCAAGTCTCTAGGATAATCCATTCGAAAGTTATTGTGCTAACGGCCGCACGGACGGCCGGACCGACGGCCCCACGGACATAATTGAATTTGATCACGAATTGGACAACAGGAAGTCGAACACCAACGTTTGAGGCCATTTTCGGCTCAAAATTAGAAAATTACAAACATTTGGGCAAAACGATATAGCACTCGTTCAAGTTGAATAGTATATAGGGGTAGTTTTTTTTTTGGGGGGGGAACATTAAAAACAAATATTAATGACGAAATCTGATAAAATTTTTGATAACATTGAAAATATGTACGGTACTTCTCATTTGAACCTTTTACCTTGTCGAAAAACCAACGTAGTTTCTGTATGGAATTTCCTGGCACACCCTGTATTTTGATGTTTTATACTTTTCACATCCGCATTTTCGAATGCCATTTCAACCGAAACAATCGGTAACACAAAACGAATAGATGAGCGTGACCCAATGGTCACGACAACAACTCGAAACCTATTACGTCATTGTCGGCAAGGTCAAAACGGTCCTAATCAAAAATCCAAACAATAACTCAAAAACCATTCGCTTCAAACATCACCAAAACAAGCAAGCCGCCCGTACTCGATTTATTGAAATGGAGCTGTCGAAAAGTTCCGTGTATTATTATTAATCACCTTCATTAAACTTGTAGAAAGGCATGGGCAACCCGAGGCTCAAAACCGCTACAAAGATTCAACAGGATGACTTGTATTTTCGGTGGAGAGTAAATTAAAAGTTTCTCATTAATGCAAGTAATTAGCTAATGATATTGTGAACGATCCCAGAGTGGAGCCATCAATTATCATATAGAAGCTTTGTGCGGGAAAATAAAAAAAAATAATAGATTTATTGACATCGCTGCGCATTATTCTGCTGATGGACGGATCAAAAGCCAAGCTAATTTCATATGGATTAAAAATTGAAGGTGAGCAATGTGTTGTTTAATTCGCCATTTTATTCAAAGAAAAACTATGATTTCCTACTTACAAATAAATATATGTGAATTGCATTTTGTGACATGAATTTTTACAAACTGAAACCTACGATACTACCTGGTATTTTTAAAATATTTCAAAATGTAAATGAAACATTATTACAACATTTCATTTCATAAAAAAATATCAGATGAAAATCAGACCTGCTGTTTCTGGAAAGAGAATTATCGAATATAGGGAACATTACCTCAAGTATCGATTGAAATATAATCTGGGAGGATTCTGCATTTCTAAAAAAATGTTCTTAAAAAACAGAGAGGGAGTGAAACAGGCGTAAACACTTGACAATGAGAAATATTTTTAGAAAACCTTTTTAGGTATTATTCACTCCCAGTCTCTGAAACAGAAATTATTAAAAAAATAAAAATAAGATGAAGTGCTCCTGCGAAAATTTTTGCACTTATTTGTCAGGAGCAAATTACATTATCCTTTTCATTTATTGCCTTCTTCAGTTTTACTGTTAGACAACAATTTTTTCAAAATCAATTAGCTTCTGGCAAATAAGTGCAAAGATTCTCGCAGGAGCACTTCATCTTATTTGAAATGTTTTAAATTATTTGTGTTCTAGAGACTGGGAGTGAAAACCTATAAAATTCCCAAAAACTTTATATTTTCACTCCCAGTCTCTAAAACAGAAATAATTAAAAAATTTTAATTGAGATGAAGTGCTCCTGCGAAAATCTTTGTAATTTTTCGTCAGGAGCAAATTGGTTTTGAAAAAACTGTTGCCTAACAGTAAAACTAAAAAAAGAAATAAATGAAAAGGATAATGTAACGTTTCGATGTCTATATCAGACACTTTGTAAAAGAAAAATCTTAAGAATTGTGTGTTTTTTCATTTACAGTCTAATTGACATTGAAAGTTATCATTACATAGAGATGTTGATTTATTTAATTTTGAAATTTTCTGATGTCATTTCTTTCTTCAGCAAATCAATAAAACAAAAGTTTTTTAGAAATAAACTCAAGTACTGAAACATCTCCCATATATTTGAATAGTAGTTAATAATTTACCCACAATATGTTACTTGGGATAATATTCAAATAAATAACTTGATGTTGATTTTTCGAAGAGATTCACGGCGCAGTTTAAAAAACGCACTGGTATTACCGCTAGAGGACAAATTATCTTCGAAAATTTTTTGAGTTTTTTAATATTTTGATAATTATCCTGATTCGAATACGAGGAATAATTTCCTAAGAATATTCATGAGGAAGTGAAAATTCCCGGATTCAATTTGACCTCATGTGGTAAATTCCATGCCAAACTGTGTAATTATATCTCATAAGATATAAAAATTTTATTCATTTCATTCAAGTTATAATCAACGAAATTTTCTATATATTTCAATGTTGGGTACCCACCAGGAAAAAATGTCCACTTAAATCAATTCGTTATCTGTCAAAAATTAACGATTTGATTGTTTGAAAATCACAGGTGTGGAATTTTCAATGTATATTTTATACCAGAAAAAAATCCGAAAATCACAGAACGTCGAGGAAATTTTCATAGTTTCACCCATTTTACATTTTACTCATCAATTTCCTTCGAAGCCTTCATTACAACCCTTGATTATTTGAGTATCTCTGGAAATTATCCATCTTGTAAATCTAATAACCGCTTAAATCGATTTTTTCGAGTAGTTTTTGTTGGGGTCCGTTACATCGTCCTCTGAAAGAGTTAAATATTCCTTTTAAACTCCTATTAATTATACTTCGGATACAAACAAACATTATTCATTTTCATGCCATTGTAGAGATTCTAAAATTTCATGGATGTCTCTTAGTGACAGGTTAATTTACTCTAAGCATATACAGGCTCATAATTTTGTTGATAAATTTTTACCTGATGTATGATAGGTATGGGAAATTAAACTCTCTGCATTTCATTATTATGTATTTTGTATATTAGCTTTATAGTATATGAAATATACATGGTGGTAAATCGAACAAAAAGGACAAATTAATGGTGAACAACACTCAGAAATCCTGACCGGTGAAACTTAGATATCGGTTCTTTAGTTCCTGATGGTTATTGAAATAATCCAAATAATCCTACAGTCAGTATTCATATTATTCCACGATTATCTGAATGATCACGTTTCTATTCCCTCTTATTCGCTGAATTTCCATTGAAATTAAGAATATCTTGAAAGCTATTGTTTTCATTTTTAGCGTAAGAAGTAAACATAGAGGTGCCCCTACGCGTGAATAGTACTGCATAGTAATCAACCAAGCTCATCACTATAGAGCTTCCTTCTCACTAAAAGGAAAGCACTTTACTGCCGAACTGAGGCGAAGTGAACAATAGGTAAGATTCAATTTCTGAATATCATACAACATTTTATTAAATTTGCCATAGCTAAAATTAACGGAATACCCTTAAGCAACAATAAACTGTAGCTACATCACTAAAATAATTCAGTTTATAAACGTTAAATCGAAACGAAAACGTAAACACGACGCATTAAATAACTAAAATCCAACAAAACGATGTTGCCAAACTGACAGAATTGCGTGCAGCAGAATCTAGCTGTAAGTACTATAGTAGGGGCGCTGTAGACCAGCTGTAGGCCGAATGTTGTTCGCGTTCATTAACAGATTCTGCCTGGTTTTGTTACCAAATGAGTGAAGGCATCTCTAGGTTGAGAGCGTTTTCCATTTGGTGCACCAGTTTGGCACTGCACTGGTTTTCAAAACAAAGGCATTTCCTCATTATTTGTACAAATGGAACACGAATTATTGCACTCAGGTCGTACTGGTGCGCACCAGGTCTCCAAATGAAAAACGCTATTAATTTTTGCTCTGAGGTTTCATTATATTTAGGTGTGAAATGAACCTTCTTTTTCAAATATTCTACCTTACGGTCTAATTTTCAGTTTTTCAGTTGTTCGGAAAGTCATCGTGTTCATACTGAATTAATGTCCAAAATTATCTGACGAGTAGCTCTCAGGTATGTCTGAAGTTTTCCATATTAAGCTCATATTCTGAAAGGCCTTCCAATAAGATTAACTGTGCTTCCCAACCTTGAATTCCTCGATTCCTCACAATACCACCTTCCATTCAGTGCGACTTACGTCCCATTACCAACATAAAAAATTGCGTTAACCGCCTGAGAATCGGATTAAAATAACCCGCTCCTATCTGCATCGGTTGGTAGCACTGCAAATAATAACGCACTGGACGTTGGCGATCATAAATTCGGCTTAGCGTTTGATAATCTGCCGGTAATAAGAACCAGGGTCCGATATTTCGCAATCACACATGCCCACGTTAATGGGGGCCCGGCAGACGGCCGTTTCTATTATTGGTCCTTCGATTTATGATCTGAAAGAGGTGTTCGGCGACACTGAAGACGCCAGCTGTTCGTAGGTGGAGATTAGGGCAGTGAATCAGATTTACAGTACGCAAATTTTGCAGTTGAGTTTCCGTTATGTGATAGATAACGCTATTTGCTCCTTTTCTGAATTACGCAGCAGTAAAAATGCACCTACATACTAACTTTATTTCGCCAAAGAATGAAGTGAGTAAAACTTCAGCCTAACTGATATTCGTTAAGTGTGGTTCATATCCGCGAGAAACCGGAATATGTTGAAGGTTTATAGGCAAATCAAGCTATAAGTGATACGTCCTCTGGTGACGATCTGAGTAACCTTTAATATTGACATGATTCTTTCATTTTGAATGATGTGGTCGAGATTTATGTGAATATTCAACATTATTAATATTTTTTTAAGTATAATTCATTCAAATCGCTATTGTTCAGTTCCTCAGTGTTCTTCCTGAGGAAAAAATAATTCAAGCTAGGAATAAATTTCTTGTTTAGGTATACTCCGTTCACGAAAGGTTGAGCACATAGTAGGCGTTTCTTTATTTATCTGAAGTTGGCAGTATTTGCTGTCATACCGTAAAATAAATTCATTGTTGCCGAATGTACCCGGCCTCGTCCGACAAGCTTGCGAATTATCAGACAAGTCTATGCAATATTGACAATATTGCGTATCAATCTGACAAGAAAATAAACATCATAACCTAAAATTTTAATATACACAGTGAAATATGTCAAATTATCATGGCCAACCGACGGCTCATCCTTTCGTGAACGGACTATAGAAGGGAAATCGAAGAGTAAAGTGACCAAGTGTTGATGGATCGACGAAATGCCTGGCAACTGAAACTCAAAAATCGGTAAAACAGTCACAGGAAATATGAAAGTTTGCTCCTTGCATTTAGTAGATGACGATCATTTTTATCGAGATAAGTACGGATTACTCAAAATTTGTAGGTAAGATCAGATTCATGGGGTTAATCGTTAACAGATGCCAGTTCATAACATAGGTAGTTTTTGGAAAATACTGCAGTGCCTACTAGAAACCTTCCTGTTGGATTTCCCAGAAAGGAGAGGAACAACCGGAATATTCCAGTTCTATTAGTAGAACTGAAAGGTTGAGACGAGGAAGTCTGAACGGGGAAAACCCCACTGAAGAATGCTCTTGTGAAGAGATAAATTACTGTTTGAATATAATAAAATGATGTTAATTCATGTGTTCAACAAACAAAATTGTTTTCCTTAATTTCCTCAACAGAGCTTCAACCTAATTCAGCTTTCACTGTGACTGAAATAAATTGAAGCAAATGATGATACCCACAGTCTACACCAGTAATACACTCGTTCACTAAAGATTTCTGAAATTTTATAAATTGATGAAAAATCCAAATCTTAATGAAGCAGATATACACATAAACAATACAACCAAATCATTCCATGTCAATACTTATAGTTCTATGTCTCAAGATAAAGAGGTCGTAGCGATAGGAGCAGCTGAGAATTCCTTCACTTCATACTATCCTGAAATGGACTGTAACAGCTGAAGTCTACTTAAGACGATTCTGGCAGTTTGGCAACATCGTTCTATTACTGTTTACTCATGCGATGCTTCGTGTTTAAATTTTCGTTTCGTTTTGACGTTCATAAACTTAACTATTCTACTGATTTGGTCGCCGTTTATTGTTGCTCAAGGATAATCCGATAATTATAGCTATGGTAAAATTACCAAAATGTTGTATTTCAGTTTTATATTCAGAAACTGTAAAATATGAAAATCTAAACTAAGTTCCGCAGTAAAGTGCTTTCCATCTCACTCTAGAGCTTGGTTGATTACAATGCAGTACCAATCACGCGTAGGGGCATCCCTATTTCTTACTCTGAGGTTCGGCTTTTCTTCTCTCTGAAATATTTCACCACTTTCGCTCAAGAAAAGGTGGCATGGCAATCGGATTCATCAAAGAATTATAATGTATAAAGATTTCACTTTTATCTGCTTGAAAAGGTAATAATTATTCAAATAACAAAGAGTTAAAACCGAAAATCTCAACAATTATTTTCGAAACCAGTTATCGATAATAATACTTAAATTTACAATATATTCAATATCTTTCTTTAGCTTCATATTTCAGAAACATTCGAATAGTTTATTTTGTTTGGGCCATAGTAACCACCATAACAATATTGAGCTATAAAACTCATTTTACCGCGTGGGTTCACAAGTAGTACCTCATCTCGCTAAATCATAATTACTATTCATTATACGCCAGTATTTCGCATGTTAAGTAACAAGTAGATGAAGTTATTCCTTCGTTTATGACTAATAAAACCAAACAACTCACTAAGACTTAATTTATGCTAATGAAACTTATTTGAATTCAATGGAAGAAAGGAAGTACACATATTTTCAGATGAAGCGATTTGTTCGTGTGGTGTTGATTCACATTTTCCACGTCTTTGCGAACGCAGTCATCATATCATCTCTTTTATCGTCTTTTCGGTCGGTCTCGGATGGAACACATATACGTACGTTCAGCCATTGTCTTGTGTTTTAGAGCGTAATGTTTTGCACGACTTATCTCCTCGTTACCGTGAGAAATGTGGTAAGACGTTGCAAGGAGAGCATAATGCAGACAGATACCTGAACTATTTGACGATGAAATAAATTATAAATGTTCCATAGATATAGGCAAATGAGTAGTAATATCAGAAGGGGATGTCTAAGTGACAAGTCCTGTTGAAGAAGTCTCTGGAATTTTGAGCACTGACCCTTTATTTTGAGGAATAATCTGGATTATTTAGCACCTTCAGGAGCTTATTCGTTCTCGAATGAATCGAGTAATATTAAAAACTGTTTGATTAGTAAAAAAAATGTTGAATTTCAGACTCTAGAAGTATGCAAGAGCAACAAGGTCGGGGTTATAAGGAATAGTTTTTGCCAAAAGAACAAAGGGAAAGGAAAACACTCTTCAGAAATCTTCTGTGGATGGATCATTCCAAGAATTCCTTCGGAACTTTAAAACTGCAAGGTCCAGTTATATATATATATTTGGATCTCATCTATATTAATAAAACATGATCTATGGTTACCGTCAAAATGCCATGTCTTTCAAACGACTGCACCAAATTAGATAATTCTTTATTTGTTGTGTTCATAACTGCTAGGGCAAGGTTTATACAGCAAAATATTTCCAAGAATTTGTTCAGGCTTTCCTTTTTCTCATGACCAATCAAGCTGTCACAAAGTATTTATAGGTTATAAAGATTTTGACATTTGAAACGAAACGTGAAGTTACATCGAGTGGAAAAGCAAGGTTTTGCAGGGTCAGCTAGTTTAGAATAAAACGCTTCTTCGCAGAAACTGGCGATTGTTGAATATGTGAGCAAGAGAAGGAAAAAGCGAGTCCAACATAACGTTCAAAAATATTTTCAGCTCCAACTTAAACTTTAAAAATTCACATTTGCCAAGAAATTATGCGTGATATTAGTCCATAGCTTCAGAACAGAAGTTTTCTGTAATAATTTGAGCTAATTGTCGAAATGCGCAATTACATACAACTAGAAATCAATATTTGATAAGGTTTTTTCCATTTAAAATGAAAAAAATTTACTTATTTGTGAATGAGAAGTGAGCGAATTCATTTCAATTCTCCCTTTTATCTTTGTGGACCAACTGCTAAAATTCCTCATTCACTTCAAATCTCCCTCTTATTCAATTTAATATTACATAAAATCCTGAATTTCTTCCACTGAACCCTTCACAGATGTGGCACCATCTTAGTAAACCCTGTACGGTGTTCCATCAAGCCAAATATACAGTTAGGTCTCTAAATGTTGCCTTGTTTCAGAATTTTAATTGGTTGTTCGACATGATACACTATCGGAGATAAGACCGAGAGATTTTTAAGAACATTGTACCTTCTGCAGCAGTATATTTTGTTTCAAAGCACGCGGAAAGATTGTTATCGACCGGTTTAGGGCAGAGGTAGGTCCCCTCTAGTGGCAGAAAAAAGAAGGCAGTTTATTGTGCATCCTCTCTTTTTGCGAAATAATTCTAGAATAGGTTTCTCGAAACTCCATAACCGTTCGAAATAACTGTGAGGGTTGTTTGATTAATACTGTTCGTTTCAATTCTGAGCTGAAAAGGAACTTTTTGAAACATTTTCAATAACTTACTTGCCGAATTCGTGAAGGTTTTAATACAGTACCACTCAAGAACTGGAAGGGCTTGGTGTTTCAACACTCTTCTCTTAGTGATGTTCGTTGCTGTCTAAAGTTCTTCTGAAAACGGGTTCTTAATTCTTAATTTCATTGGTGCATGGTGCGTCAGAGTTATAATTGAATTGAAAATTATTCTGCAGGTGAATGTTATGTTTTTTCTTATGTTTGTTGGTTTCATCTGTTAGTGTACCTTTGATTCTTGCCTTGCTCTTTGAAATGTGTATTGGTGGACCATCCAGAGTATATTTATGTTTCTTGGTCATGAGCATTCAGCAGCGATTTGGTGTAGAATTCTTCAGATTCTTCGTGCCTCAGGAGCTAAGCCGCTAAATGGATCACAACTGTGGAACTTCCCCATAACGAACGTCTGTACAACGCTTTTCTCTGTATAACGATTTGTACAAACTATTGCACCTTGTATCCAAATTCCATGTTAAAAACAACCTCTAAAAAGGAGTAAATTCTCTCTCTAACGAAATATCCAAAGAACACTCTTTGAATGGGTATTGGTAGTAAGGAATGAGGATGGGGTTTTCAGAAAATTTTCTTGACGTACCTACGTAATAAATCCCCACCTTAAACTAAATCATTACGGCGGGCAGAGAGATCCTTCTGAAACAGTTTTAAATACAGCCCTGACTGTTTGGTTTCAATCTAACCAGTACGCTTGTGTGAAAGTTGTGCGAAAATGTCTAAAAGGAAGTGCTTAAGGTTGAATGATAAACTTTAATTTTTCAGTGAAGTCGACTGCGACATTTCCGACTATAGAAAAAATTTTCTGTATAACGAAATTTCTTTATGACGAATTCTTTTCGCGGATTTAGCGCTTTCGTTATAGGGAAGTTCCACTGTAATTAGTTTTTATGTTGCTATTCAGTAAAGTATTGAATTTCAAATATTGATTGTTGGAAATTTATTGAATTGTGAAAATAATACCCACTCAATAACACATTTCGGTCGACATAAACTTATGGGAAACCCAATATCACTTCATTTTCCTCATCGCTAGTTATTCTCACTTTCCTACGTTAGTAATATATCGGAACAAAATATCGCTAGATTGCAAAGCTTCCTCCTAGACGCGACGAAAGATGATTCTACTCCCTTTTACTCGATAAAAGTTCGTTTATATTGTCTGAGGTGGGAGCTACCCTGTGGGAGCTGTAAGATAACCGATAATGGACTTCTGGAACGCACACCCTTTGCTGATGGCATCAAGGCCCTAAATCTACATTGACAGGAAAACAGGTGACGCCTTCGCAAGAGTAAGGAGGAACAGAAGGCTTTCTGGTTATCATTGCTGACCACGCAATTCTCCTCATGTTTTCCTAGAAAAGGGTGTGAAATGATTCGATGAGAACGCGTAGTCCATTCTATCAAGGGGTCAGTCACAATGCTGCTGTCTTCAAAATGCATTTCTCTAATTTTGAACGACATTTACATTAATAGGTGAAGACTTATGGTTTGACAGGATTTGATAAATGAATAAGACCCTTTCCATCGTCGTAACTTCCGCCAATCAGAAACGCGCAATTTTGAATTACAAATGGTTTCTAGGTAGAAAAAGTGTTTGGCAGGAGCTTTCAGCGGTTTATTCGAGTTTACCCGCTGCAAAACTTGACAGTTGTTGTTAAATTATTATCTATAGTCCGTTCACAAAAGTTTGAGCGTATAGTAGGCGTGTGTTTATTTATCTGAAGTTCGCAGTATTTGCAGTTATAACCTAAAATAAAGGCAACGTTGCCGAATGTACCCGGCCTTCGGTTCGACGAGCTTGCGAGTTATCAGAGAACATTTTGCAATATTGACAACATTGCGTATCAATCTTACAAGAAAATAAACAACATAACCTAAAATATCAGTATACACAGTGGAATATGCCAAATTTTCATGACCAACCGATGGCAAAAACTTTCGTGAACGGACTATATACATCGTATACATAATAATTTGACAAAGTTGTCAAATACCATTCAGGCATCAAATTTTTCCTGTAAAAAAATCAGAAAAGCATAATGCAAAGTATTATTTGTCAACATAACTCATTGGTGCAGTGCAAGAATCCTCGTCCTCAAATCAGTTTCGGTTTCGATAGGTTCTGTTCTGTCTGAGATACTGAGGAACAAAAGCTTTGGAAGGCCATATTTATAGAACACTCTGAACGATTTTGCTGCTTAACCCAACCGCCGGATCATTCAGAAACCGAAAATATCCGGAAAATTTCAAGAATCCAGGACAATCCTTTCGACAGCTATCGTGTTTATGGCCGCCTGGCTGGACAGAATTTGACCATGGATTGATTCTTCATCAGTGTTTCGAATTTCATCGATTGAGACTATTTTCGGTAGAAATTTGAGACATTGGGGCAAAACGATATAGTACTCGTTTGAGAAGAACTTGCGCTCAAAATGAACTGAAGAGAGAAAGAAAGATGTGATAGACTAGCAGTCATTTCTTCAAATATCCATTTCAAACACACTACACGTCAGATAAATGATTTTTAATATTCAGTATCATGTCCTGACAATAAGATAAATCCCATAAGTGCCAGAATCCCTTCAAGACACCAGTGACTGTCAATAATCCATTAAAGCATACACATAACATTTTTTCCTCTCGAAGCACAAAAGCTTGCTTCTAGTGTATGAAGTAACATAATACTGCTATATCAGAAAAGATGATCTTCTTTGGAAGCCTTTATAATAAACTACATCAATTTATCGATTGTGCCCCATACCACCAATCAAACTTGTGTGAATGTGAATGTCCAGATTAGAAATCTCATCGAAGTATCTCTTGATTCGTTTATGGGCACCTCGTGGACACTTTTACGTTATGTCAACTAGGCCTTCTTGGTAGAATGTATCGAAATAGGTGTAAAAGTTACAACGTAATTTTTTTTCCTTTTCGTGTTAGTATAGAATGCGCCTTGACATCGGAGCTTCTGAAAGGTCATCATTCGAAAAGCTGGTTGATAGGCACAAATACTTTTTCTCTGATATCCAAGGAAATTCTAAAACAACAGTTTGATTCTGACTGTTTTTATATGTGGCACAAGGGAGATTTCCATATTTTTTGGTTTTTTTTCTTGGGTTTTCTGTGTTTAGATTATTCAGATGCAATTTCAAGATGAGAAATCAGATGAGAGGAAAACATATTTGAAAGGAAAAAAGCCATTCCATATAATTATTTCATGTTATTTATCAATGAATATAGCATTCTCTAAAGTAGCTCCACACTTATACTATACGAGTTTTTACTGATAGGTGAAATAATTCTGATTGTCTGATTGTGAATAAAGAGCATCTTTGGAATAAGATGCGAAATATAATTCACACCTTTACATCAGTCGATGAAAAACAATTTGCAAGTTGTATAGGCAAATTTTAAATTTGATATACTGCACTGCCGTATTGTTTTTTGCGTAGAATTCACATAACGCAGTGGCATGATTGTTGTTAATCAAAATATGATGTCTAGGTATGAATCTAAAAAAAAACTATCATACAGTGAAGCTGCTATCAAAGTACTGAGCTCCTACGACATCGACTCAAAGATCATCTGGGAGTGCCGAAACAAACTCAATGAGGCAGGTAAGAAAAATAAGGTCTTTTTAATCTGGGTTTCTGGCCATTCGGGAATCAAAGAAAACGAAGAAGTCAATACACTTGACAAACAGGGCGCACGGATGTCACTCATTGGCCCAGAACCCTTCTGTGGTATAGATAAATATAACTATAAGAAGGAGTTTCTGGAGAAGGAGAAAGCCATGAAGAAAAAACTCTGGCGGAATCCCCCAGGGATGGATGATTCCATTAAGTTCATTCGAAACTTTGAAACAGCAAGATCCAAAAGATATCTGGATCTTTGTAAGAACCAATTACACCTCCTCACTGGCTTTCTTACAGGACACTGTCGACTCAGGAAGCACCTGTTGAGGATGCAATTATCGGACACTGAAGAGTGTAGGTTCTGTAGGGAGGAGGAAGAAACCCGCATTCACCTGGTCACTGAATGCTTTGGCATTGCGAGCGTAAGGAGAGAATGACTTGGGCGAGAAACTTGTAAGAGTCCTTGGATCCCTAACACCAGTCAAGCATAACAAAACGGAACAATATCGTAGGTAAATGTCCCCTGGATCCTTTCACTATCTTCAAAAATCTTCCAAACTGTTGTGGAGAAACTGAGTCGATCGAATGATATCTCCAGCACGTCAGGCACCAATCAAATCCACGTGAAAATACTTCCTAAGATAACGGATAAATCTGATTGTACTCGTATATCGTTTATGTATTTCTTACATGAAATACCGGTGTCGCTCAAAAATGACCTCCATTGTCCGAAATCAATTATCTCTAGTGCTGCCTGACTGGCACATACACAGCGTAGCAGCATCACAGCACACCGGGATGATTCGTAAGTCTTTCGGTTTGTTCGCCTTAATTGAACTCACTAAATTTGCTTCTCATCTTTCGGGTTAACGACATTGATTGAAAATATGTTATTAATCGATTTTCTCCCAGGGTAGATGCGTCGGTATTCAATAAAAGAAAATAAACCGATGATATTTCGAATAAACTTTTTATCTTAAAATCACTTGGCTTCACAGCCGCCAAAAATTGGGTGTTTTCATCACTCGGAGAAACTTGCATGAAGAGGAAGTAATCAGTGCTTTCAGCATGCGATCTGTGATGATTGAACTTCTCATTTTGACACTACTCACTACTAGATGTCACCATCTGTAGGATAATACTCGATAGAGTCTTACAAGTGATCTTAAATGTAGAAGTTTTTCAATAGTATGTTGTCTCGAGGGATATGGGACACTGACGAGGCCTAATAAGGCCGAAACCGGTCTGTCTCTTCCCTCATTGACAACATCTTGAATAAATCATCCCAGTCCGCATGAAGAAGGTTCTGTGAGCCTATAAATTGAAGATTGTATTCATTTCGATGATTACTATTTTCAATTTATCTATGTTTAAAAAAAAAAGGATATCATTGATACTTCGGTACTCAATGATAGATATTTAATCAACTAGGTTATTAAAGACAAGCGACTAAAAGTCAAGATATTTAATAGTTAGAGACCATTAGTCGCTCGATTAATAACAGAGTTGATTACAAGATTTTTCCTACGATCTCAACAAGCATTGGGTTTAATCTTTGATTGAAATACAATCTCATTTTGCACGAGACATACATTTGACATAATGAAATTTCTATGTTCCAGTAGAGTTTTGACATTTCTCATAGTGCTTCTAAAAACTTTGTATACGGTTGTCATGTAGATTGCAAATCAAAATATAACATAAATTAAACATTGAAATGGGTCATTAATGTTCAGTTTCGTACATATTAAAATCATCTTTTATTTCGAGGTCGATGGAAAAAGAAAATAAACTGATAATATTTCAAACCAACTTTCTAACTCATGGGATGTCACGAACAGTACAATAATATATCACACCTACTGCTAAATGTAGTAAATTGTTTTGTAACTTTTGTAGTGAAATGTTAGAACTTCTTTCCTTAATTCAATGAACCAGTCTGATGATCTCGTCAATTTTCATTCCAAATCATTTTTTAATATTTAGAAACACCGTTGTCAACTCAAGTGTTCTAGAATTCCACGCCGGTCACTATTGAAAGCAAATGAGTGAATTCGTTTCAGCTTTCAAACCAACCTCAAAATATTGAACTGAATGAAAATGTCATTTTTGAGCGCTCGTTCTTCTTAAACGAGAGCTATATCGTTTTGCCCAAATGTCTATTATTTACGAATTTTGATTTTGAATCTGTGGTCAAATTCAATTCTTTCCGTGGGGACGTCCGGACAGCCGTAAGCATGATAACTTTCGAAAGGACTGTCCTAGAGACTAGAAAATTTCGGGGTAAGTTCAATTCACAAAAATCGGTTCACAAATGGCTCGGTTAAGTTCGTTAACCAGCCAAATCGTACAGGGTGTTCCATAAAATATGGCAATTCAAAATTGTTGTTTCTCAATATCTCAGACAAATCGGAACCAATTGAAAGGAAATTTTGCGAACACATCATAATGCTTATAATAAACATCATTCAGAATTTTGTGGGCATGGTGCTAACAAAACCATAAAAAATTTAATTGGACTTTAAAAAAAAAGAATCTTTATATTTCTATAACTAGACGTTCGAATGAAATTTATTTTTTTGAATGGAGATTGATATACTGAAAGTTCATCCAAAATTTCCAGAGGATCGAATCATATGAATCATAGAAATCATTTTTTTCAAATTATTTTTTCCAAATTTCCAGAATATGACTTTTATCGAGCTGAGATTTTGCATTCATATATTCAGCATGAATCTCAAGTCCTAAGCAAAATTTTCAGTTGACAGCATAATTGCTCCACTTATTAGCGAGCGCTCTTTTTTTATTTTTCTGGAACTGATCTACCAAAAGAGAAGATTTAGTTTAAATTAATACCAAATCATCTAAGATTTATATTTAGGTGAATAGGTGATGTTACGATCAATTCATATTCTCTGGGAGTATAATATATTTATATTTTTCCCACATGATCAAGGTCACGAAAGCTTCTAGCTTCACCTCAGAGTTCTTTCTATTTTCTTTATTTCGAAAGGAGTGCGAATTAATTTTTGATTTATTTGCAGATAAGTTTCTGATACTGTCACATGCGATAAAACAGGAGCTTGAACTTTTCCATCGTCAGGATACAAAATAGTCATTTATTCATGAAGATAAGCTCAGGAAGATAACTCATGTCAAAATTGACTATGACTAGTCCTTAATCATCGAATATCAATTCACGTCGAAACACTCATAATATTCTGTAAATAACCAGCCATCTCTTGTAGAGATCACAATCTTATAATCTCCGAAAATCTTCAGAATTCTCTGTTATAAATCATCGTCCTGCACGTACTTAAACCAAAAGAAGAAATGTAAGAACCGATCAAATCTATCTCGTCGAATACCCAGAAGATTATGTAAATTCGGCATTACCAAACTTATCTCGCCTCAATATCAAAACAATTCGGACAAGTCAATAAATGTCATAAAAGTGTTCAACTTATTAAGATACAAATCTGTTTGGACAATATATACAATTTTTTCGTGGTCATTAGTTTATCGGATTAAACCTTGCTGGAGATTTAATCCCTTGTGTGTAGGGACCTGTTTTGTCATAATGACGGTTCGTGGACCTCCGTCTCCGATCTGGTATGCGTAGGAGTGGTCGTAGACCGTTACTGAATATTAAAATCTTTTCGAATTACTGGACCAACTTTGCGACGGTAGAAACATTTCGTTGTCATTTCGAACTAATTTGAAGAATTGAGGTAAACTGCGGTTTTCTGAAAGTCTTTGCTTGCTTGAGAAGACAAAGTGTAAAGTGCATTTTGTGACTGTCATGTCCATATTATATCATTACGATATATTATACTGTTAATATTTCAACGAGGAACCCACAGATGAGATTAATTTATTTTAAATATTTGAAGAATTGTAGTGAAATGATGTGCTCCTTTTCATGCAACCAATTTAATTCACCGTTAATGATAAATAGATTAATCGAAAATTTATTTTCTCCACCTAAAGTGGAACTCAATTCAATGGGGAAGCATCGGAAAACTTCCCAGAAAAAATATTCAATTGAAACTTAATTAAGTAGTTGAAATTTCAATAGGAATAATTGGATAGGTAGATACCTAATTTTCATGTAACAGTACATGAAAATTAACCTATTTTATTACATACTGAAACCAGTATATATTTTGGTAAGAAACAATTACACCTCCTCACTGGCTTTCTTGCAGGACACTGTCGCCTCAGGAAGCACCTATTGAGGATGGGAATATCGGACACTGACGAGTTTAGGTTCTGTGGGGAGGAGGAAGAAAGCCCCATTCACCTATAGTCACGGAATGCTTTTGCATTGCCAGTCTAAGGAGAGTATGCCTTGGGCTACTTATAAGAGTGAGGAACTAGCCTCGTTGAAGCCTTCACAGATATTGTATTTCATCAGATCTCTGGAACTGAAAGGCATACTGTGAAGGGTGTGGTCTGAACAGCTCTGTAAAAGGGCACAATAGACCTTGAGGTCGCAGTGAACTGTAACCATTTTTTTCAAACTAAACATACTGAATACCTTCAACCATTCATTTTGTCACTAGAATGAAACTCAATACAATTCATCCAAGTGTTTGATAACCAGACATGATATCTTCAAATATCAGCCCAAATTGGACATAGAACGTTTCTCCCAATTTTTTTCTCTCTTGAGATGAAAAATTTACAATAAAATCAATAACTTTTTAAAAGATATCATTCCTCAATTCAACTTTTTTGTCAATTCTTCAGAAATTTCAACTTTGTGAGTTGTTGCTAGTGGAAGTTGCGTATTTACGCTTTGCCTGATTTGAATTATCGTGTTCTCAATGTGAAAAAGTGTGTCGAATCTTTCGACTTATGTGTATTGTCAGATAGAATTAGTCAACCTTTGGTCGCTTTATAATCATATAACTGACAGAAACTATAATGTTAGAAAAACAAAAGCGTGGAAAGAAAATTAATACACTACTGGAAAGTTATATTAAATAAACTATATTTTCTAATTTCAAGATTCTATAGCACAAATAGGAACTGAGATAATAGCATAAGTAAAAATGAACAAAATGTTAATGTTAGCTCATAACTCCAAAACAAAAAAAGATAAAGGAATGTTTCCCATGTCATTTTGAGTCTTTTGAATGAAGAACAGTGCATTGTGCTATCAGTTTTCCTCATCTCTAAGCGTTAAAAATATGTTTTTTAACGATCACCAATTTGGTCCACCAGTACAAGATACAAAGTGAGTATTTCATATTCGAAGAATTATCACCTACTCCATGATCATTAACAAACAAGCAATAATTCTAACAGCGCGTCATGTGGTCAACTCCAGAACCATTGTTACCAACCCCACAAAAATTTGCGATGTTTATCGATACCCTACAGTCTCAAAATCGTCCAATACATCTATCAAGATCTAAGTAAACATCTGCCGGTGATATTTCAGTCAAGACAACAAAACCAAAACCAACAAATTCTCATCGATAATATCGCAAGATTTTGGTCAAATATTCTTTTCACCGTATGGGCCATCCAAGGTAGTAAACGTTACGCCTTTCAATAAATCTCACGACGACAATGCATCTGCCTACTGAGGAGATGGAAGCTTTTTGGGACACCCTGTGCGTTTGTCATAATATTCCTTTTTACCCCCCTTGTGGAAAGCATTGTGTTTCTGGGTTGGTGGTAAAGTACGTATAGCAGCAACATGACATTATAATATTCAAGGAATTGAATTTTGTGGAGTGGCATTGTGCCCTAGAGAGGCTACGAGGTGTAGTTTTACGTGTAAGGGATATATTTAATGGTGTAAGGAAGAATAGAATGTCTCTGCGTTGTGGTTGGGAATAGGATTATGAGAGATAAACGTTGGGTTTGATGTTTAATCGCTGCAAGATATCTGTTAAGTCATTTTGGTATGTCGATTATTTCGTGCCTTTGATGTACCATACAGACTTCAGCCTATTATAGACTAAATGAAACTAAACTAAATGAAATGATTGAAAGATTATTGGGAATACAGTGGAACTTCCGTAAAGCGAACATCTGTATGACGAATTTCTCCGCATAATGAATTTCGTTCAAGACATTGCACCTTGAATTTAATTTCCATGTTAAAAACGCCCTCTAAAACGAAGTAAAGTCTCTCTATAACGAAATATTTCAATAACATCACTCTTTGAATGGGGTTTTTCCATAATTTATGCCGGACGTTAGTAATAAATGCCGACCATTAACTAAACCATTACGGTGGACGGAAAGATCCTTCTGAAAAGTGGCAATCAGCTGGAAATGTTGATAATGCGTACGTTCAGCAGCACTCAACTGTTGGCAACAGTTGAGTAAGTTGAGAAAGCGATAGCGTTCAGCAAAATCGCTGACAAATCGATTTTGCTCAGCAGATGTCGATTACTGGCAGCGGTAAAACTTTGCGCTTTGTAACTCATCTGACCGCTGAGACATGCGCATATACCTATTTTGTGATTTGTTTATGTTTAGGGTTTTTAGTTGAAGTTTAGTATTGTTGTGTTCTGTGAGTTGAAGTTTATTAAGGAGTATTTTGGTTATTCCGATACAATATGTTAGATTTATAAATCACTCAGCGAAGCGTTCAGAAAATATCTGCTGAAACTCAACTCTACTCAACTGATTTTTGCTTTATGCCAACAGTTGAATGCTTCTGAACGTACCAAATGACAGTATTACTCTTACTTCCAATTCCAACTGAAAAAGATGTGCCAAATGCGTTGTTGGAGATCACTACGGTAGCGTTGATTTAGAGGAAAAACCAAAACATGAAGAGGAACTTCAAGCCTTTAAAACGAGTCGCCTCGCTTTCCGGTCCATTGAAGGGGTCCCGGAAAATATTTTTGAATCTTTGAGAAAATGCGGAGTTTTTTATGAGAAGGAAATGTATTTTAATTGTGCCACTCAGACAAAAATTACAAATTATTTGCCCAAAAAATTGTAAATAGATATGTATTGTATACATATCTACAGAAAATGCCTATAAGCTATTTGAAATGCACTTATACACCTTTTTTGATTATGTTTATGCATCCACAATAAAAAACTGCAAGGAAATATTGCTTATTTCGACAATGGAAATTATAGAAACTTTTTCCTGTATAACGAAATTTCTATATAACGATTTTTTTTCCGTATTTAGCGATTTCGTTATAGGGAAGTTCCACTGTAGTTATAGTGTTCATGTTATGGATAGCCTCAAGTAAAAACTACTAGAATATAAAATATTAATATGGTGACAAATTTTGACTGATGTCAGTAGTGCACTTTGGTAGAAAAATATTGTAGTGAGATGTGCAAATAATTTTAAAGAAGAAAAACTATAAAGGGCCCCACTCACTTCGTTCTTCTCCGCCGTTTTTACCCGACGGTTAAAAACGTCAAGAGAACGGACGAAAATCAGGCCTCGTCTGAAATTTGCAACGTCGGGTAAGTGCGCCGTTTTTAGCCCATACACTTCGTTTTTGCGGCAGTTTTACCCGACCGTTTTTAAACCGTCGGGTAAAAACGGCGGAGAAGAACGAAGTGAGTAGGGTCCATTACTAAACCGATCAATTACAGTTCAAACTTACCTAATCTGCATTTTTTTCGACAGATACACTTGTTATGCCGAAAAATGCGATACCTAATAAAAATTGTAACTACTCATGAATTAAGCAAATTCACTGTCCTATTTTAAGGGATTATTGCTTGTTTTTCTTAATAACAAACAGAATATTGTTTCAAAATTTGACTGTTCTTAAATTCAAGAGTTGTCGGACAAAATAAATTTTCGGCAGTTCTTACAAAACTTGTTTTTATAACGAAATTGCTGTTTTTCTAGCCTTTAATTGAAAAATATCATGTTTTCGTTATATAGTCGTATCGAATCGTTCTAAATACAACATTGAGAAGTGAAACAGTGCTCTGTCTTAATTTTCAAGAATGCAGCTTCTCGGCAATTGCGTCCACGGTATTCAGTGTTTGTGATTTTGGTACAAGTTCATTCTCGAAATGGTGAAGCTAACTTTCTAATCGTGAAATTGTGATATTAATACAATATTATTTGTATCGTAATATGTAAATACCGTATACAAAATAATCTGAAATAAAAACTCTGTGTTGAATCTGCAGACTTCATTTATTCAAACGTATCATCTACATGTTCTGGTTTTGTTTCAAATTCCCCCAATATTTGAAAGCTTTCACTATATTCACTATAAGCCCTTCAAGGAAACTTATATCCAGCTTACACATACGCCCGCATTTCCTGAAAACGTTCCATTCCTTCTTAGACAATGAGGATAAGTATATTGTATAATAGTAATCCAGGAATCGGTTTCGCTTCTTCTACTTGTTGGTCGTTCATTCTTACCTTCCTAAGAAGAAGAACTGCAAACCTATTCCCTAAGGCCAATGATGAGATCTCGGATCTGCCCATTACAGCGTGCAAATCCGCTTATTTCGCTCTCTAATACGAATTGTAAGAAACGTTTGTTATCGAGAAAGATCAAATGCTGCTGCCCTTATCCTTAAAGGCAAGATGAAAAGTGAAACCACAGTCCTACCCTCTGATTGTCCCACACTTGAAACTTCACTGGTGCGTGGTTATTCCATACAGACCGCTCTTGATGAATTCGAATCCTTTAAATGCGAGATAAACGATTTAAGATCCCCTGTGTAGATTTGCGGAAAGAGTGCACAAAAAATCTATTATGGTATTCGGCCATACATGTTTAAACAAGCGCGAGGAGATTGAGAGATAACAAAGGAACCCTTTCAGGTAACCGGAGAATCCATTAGTTTATTCAAATTTGACCGAGTTATCTGGATAAACCGTGTTTGGTTAGTGGCTAACCCTACATTTGTATCACGATGGGATAAATCAGTTTTTGCTGACGTTGTTGCTTGAAGTTGCTTGAGGGTTATTCTTGTGGTAATGTATGATAGAAATATGAAGGTGAGGTTTGCACAGGCAGGGGTATCGGATAAACTTGTCCGTTACTTTGGACAGTTCATTTGAGATATGGTACATGAAGTCATTTTTTAAAATTATTTTTATATGAGTTTTTACAGTGACCCAAGTTTCGTAGCACTACTACATTTTCAAACCATTGTTTTACAATATATGTATCAAAGTGCACATTTGAATGTTTCTACAGACTCATTACTTGTCTCGTCAATTTCAAGTAGATGAGAATTTCGTAGGTCCAACTATTTATTAGGCGTTATTTTCGAGTTACTAGGGTGGTTCTAGACTTCTTATGATACCAAATGGTCAAATTCATTGCTTTTCGATGATAGCCCCTAGTGTTCTTCGAATATTTTGCTTGAGGCTATACTTCTTTGAACAAGTGAACGCTGTTACCTACACTTTTTTCATTTTTATACTCTCGTATTATCTAACCAGTTGGTTTTTTCTTCGTCATTGAGAATTCATAATAATGATACTTATGATATTAATACGAGTATCATCCTAATATTTTTCACACCTTTGAAATTCTTCCCACAAAAAAAACTGGAAGAGTATTAGTGTAGCAAAAAATGGCGGAGTAATTTAATTCTAATATTCTGTAGTAAAACTTTGCCTAATTAGGTTCATGACATATCTCGACTGACCAGCATTAATTTTTTATATTATACAATATATCCAAGAGTGAAAATGGTAAACTAATATTCTCCATTCATTAAATATAAAAGAAACTACCTACATTACCTAAGTATTATTTGATAAACAAAATTATTGATCAAAAGGTTGATTTTTACTTTACCTTTCTAGTTTCTCAAAGAATAACCAATATTACTTCTTCGTTAGCAGTCAATTGAATTATAAACGACATGAAATAAATTGAAAATTTTTTCATTGTCCTCGCTTTCAAAAACCACTTAATCCACTCTCCTACTCCTGGTGTAGCTGTAAATAATAGTTTGATTTTGTTGAAATCTTCTTTCTTTTATATTTTATATACATATTATTTGTTCAATTCTAGGTGAACTCGATTATCATTAGCTGATGATTGATGACCCCAACGATTAGGAAAAGAAGCTATTGGTAAATGTTTAATCACCATCCCAAAAGATTCGTTTGTAATAATCAGCGCATTGACAAGTTAACAACTTGATCACTAAAGTCACAAGTTCGAGTGCTCAAAGCATTGGAAATATCAATCACATTGCCGCTATGTCAAAAGAGTTTGACATTATTCCCTGAATTATAATTCAATGCAATCATCAATGATCATCATGATCATCAATGAAGAAAGTGGTTATCTTTACCAATGAATTTTCCGTGGTCCTACGAGCCGGATCAATTGAAGTGAGTGTTTTTAAAATATTTAATTAGCAGAACCGTATTCCATTATTCCTTTTTATTATTTTCAAAAACAAGGAGGGAGTAAAAATTATTCACTTGACAATGAGAAACATTTCTAGGAAACTTTTTTCAGTTTTCTGAAACAGAAACAATTGAAAAATTTGCTTCTGACAAATTAGTGCAGAATTTACGCAGAAGCATTTTTTATCTTAATCAAAAATTTTTGAATTGTTTCTGTTTCAGAGACTGGGAGTGAAAACCTAAAAAAAATTTCTAGAAATGCAGAATCCTCCCAGATCATAAATCAATCGATATACTGAGAAACATACCTACTTCAAATCAATAATTCATCCCATGTCTTTATAAGACTGATAGAAAGAACCACCAGCGTCGCTAAAAAGGCAAACATAATATATATTCTGTTTATTTCTTGTAAGAGTGCAACAACCAGACAGAACGTCATTATACAGAAAAAAATCTCAAACTTTACAACGTACGAAAGCGTTAATTGATACAACACCTCCGATGGTGCAACCTTCTCGAAACAATAGCACCAAACTCGTGTTAAAACGGTGCAATATCGCCTTTACAATCACCATAGAAGTGCCAATGAAATTTATATTGGTGTTTATCTGAATGTACGTTAATGCTCAGGAATTCCTGATACAACTTCAATAAAAATAGTTTGGTGTTTATTATTTCACGATCTGTTTCCAATCTGAAAGATCGTCGGTAGCAATTATTCTGCAGACAGTGGCGTAGGGAATGATACGTATTTTTTATTATCTGACTTTTTCCTTTCAAACCATTTCCAAAAATAGGATGGAGAATATTGGGTATTCCAAACTGGAATTTTTAGCCTGAAGAAATAATAGAAAAAGTGTATTGAGTTTTTCATAGAGTTTCCATAATGTCGTCAACTTTATTTTTTCATTGTTCAGATGCAATTTTATGATGAAAAATGAAATGAAAGAAGAAAAGATACTTTCGTTAGTTTCGTTCGAAGGAAGGAAGCCTTCGATAGAAATATTTTAGCTTATTCGTTCAACAAATTCAATACAAGCACTGCACTTATATGGGCAGAGGGGAGATAGAGGTTTATTCAATGTGCTGTTGTATTATATCCAGAAATTTTTCACGTTTTGAATTTTTCTCGGCTGATACTGATTTATTATTAAATTTATTGATATGCGAAAAATTTTTAGATGACATATCTCAAAGAAATTATCTTTTTACGATGATAAAATATCTAAATTGAAGAAGATTTCAATTTTTTTGGATTAGTTGTATTTATTGGCAAGAAAAACTAAGAAACTAAATTTGTAAAATACGAAAGATGAATTGTCTTGGTTCTACCATAGGTATCATAGTTTTCATTGAAAAATTTAATCACCTCTGGGATAACTGACGCAAATCAAGAATGCAGGTATTAGACCGCCAAGAGTTCCTTCAAATGTATGGAAAATCTTATTTATAAAAATTATTTTCTTGATTTAAAGGATGATTCACATCTTCATGAAAAAGCTCTTTGCTGAGAAATGTCCTATATCTTGATAACTTTTACCTCTGGATAGTGAATTTCCCAAGATAGTGCTGAAATTTCGTCAATGATTTTTTTTCAGATTGTTCGTCTTACTTAAAAGAATGCTTTATCGTTTTTCCCAATTCTTTTTCTTGAATTGATTGATTGATATCATTCATTCATTTACTTAGCATTAATTTCAAATCCTATACAAAATTAGTAGGTTATAGCATTATTGCTTCACCAATGAAGTAGCGCTCAAAAGCACCATCAGCTCAGAGCTTTTATCATTTTTTTATCTGGGGATCTAACGAATGCGTAATATTATGGATAAAAAGAATTCAATGCCATGTTAATTGATCGCATTTAAATTCAGTTTCTACATAATGAATTATCTTTGTTTTCTGAAACCTATCGCCTATTTTCATAACCGTTATAAGCCAGCTGGCACTTGGTTTTTTTCATTTCTAGATAAATCCAATTTTTCACGTCTAATATATGGGTAAGTAACGTCGACTAAAAGTCCGCATTATTTATGCACATACTCAATGCCGTTGTATATCAACCCCTATTTTTAGACAAAAATAATGAGTGGATCTAACAACCGAAGTCATGAATGCGGGTCATAAGACAAACAGAATTTATCAATATGAAAGCTATCAAGTACGCCAACGTATATTAGCGGTAACACCACATTGATGGACATAAATACCCCGATGGGGTCTGTGTTACTCGTCAATTACAGGGTGATAAGTGAGTAAGTAAGTACGCTCCTTTTGGTGGGGGAGTATATATGGCAAATATCTCGGGGGACATCTCAAGTAACAGAAATTGGATTTTTATTGGTGTATATACTGGTTCGTAACGTTGAGTGTAGCACGTATCCATTTCTATCTTAAACTGTTTGTCATTCGATATCGATTATGCTCTTGTTCTGTTAATGTTGACATTATTGTTCTGAAGTTGTTAGTCAGCAATATTTCTTGTTACACAGAAACCATTTAGAATACCAGCGACACGTTCTGGAAAGATTTATGATGAACATTGTATTTATGATTGAAAATAACATACAACCTTCAGTTTGGTTCTACGATGATTATAAACTTTGAAACTTTCTTCATAAGTTTTGTTGTCCATTCATCTTTGCCTTATAGATATACAGTGGAACTTCACTATAACGAAAGCGCTAAATCCGCAAAAAAAATTGTTATGAAGAAATTTCGTTATAAAGAAAATTTGTTTCTATAGTTGACTTCACTGATAAAGTTAAGTTTATCATTCAAACTTAAGCACTTTCTTTTAGACATTTTCGCACAACTTTTACACAAGCGTAATGATTAGATTTAAAAAAAACAGCCAGGGTTATATTTAAAACTGTGTAAGAAGGATCTCTTTGCCCCCCGTAATGATTTAGTTCAAGGTAGTGAATTATTACGTACGTCCGGAAAATTTCGGAAAAAACCCACCCTTACACCTTCTCACCAATACCTATTCAAAGTTCTTTGAATATTTCGTTATAAAGAGAATTTACTTCGTTTCAGGGGGTTTTTTCAGCATGGAATCTGAATTCAAGGGGAAATATTTTTTACCAAATTCGTTATACAGAGAAATTCGTTCATTATAGGGCAGTTCCACTGTATTTTTTTGGCTATTTCCATCTTATTAACTCAAGCTCCTTTCAGGGGTTAAGTTAAACCTGAAACCAAAAGCCAACGTTCTCTAAATGTTCTAATTAATCAAGGAATATAAAAAACTAGCTCATTTTGGAGATATTGATAAGTCGTAGCTTGTCTAGCATACTTTGTAGACCACATTATTATTAATATGGGATAAAGCTTCCATAATATGGAGAATGAAACTGAGACGTGAAAATTTGAAAATAGCAACTTAAAGATCAAATGATTTGCTTACAACTGAATGAATCAATAATAATCAAAAGTGAAAAAACTTTCTCGAAAAGTGACGAAAGTTGCTTTTATGAGAGTAAGAATCTAAAGTATTGTCTTGACGACGGCTGGCGAATGTTGAATGAAACGTTGAACAGGAAAGGAAAAGTAAATATTATGAAAATTCGAATAATATTTCATTGTGAGTTCCATAATCACTTATTTCACGTCAACAATTGGAAAAATTCTCTTTGGAAAAACCTCATAACCAGTATTCTCTTAAATGTTGGTATGTCGTTCAACGGGATCATTTCTTTCCTTCTGCCTGATTTTGCCCATACTCTTAGTAATATCGAATGGGGACCACATTCTTCGAAATATCCAACGAATTTTTATACTATTAATGGTAGACAACTGGAACAAGTTAATTGTATCTTCAGTTTACGCTTACTATATTCATGATTAAATTTTCACAATGAAAAGGAAGAACAATGGTTTGAATCTCAAATTTAACTATTTTGAGTATACATATTCTAATTGGCTCTCAAAATTATATACTTTCATACTATTTTCGAATAGATAATGCCATACCCTTAAATCTTTTCATTTGAACCATACATTCGAAATTCTGTAATACAATGTAGTACAAAACTATATCAAATGTATCGGATTTTTTGAGATTCGTATTGTGGTAACTAATCGAAAAATAATCTAAATCTTACCAGATAAACCCTACACAATTTTTTATGAACCCTGCACCCTTCCCTCGATGGCACACAAGAGATTTTTAAAATTTTTTCCACCCCAATGTTTTCTAACAATCCAGAGTAATCCCTCAACCCCTTCAATGCTACTGAAACAAGATCTTATACAAACAAAATATTAGAGGATTACAGCCTTCCTATCATGTGATAATACGACATATTACGAAATCTATTGTCACGAAATGAAACTGAATTCTGTGCGAATTTAGTCAGCACAAAAGGTCGTACAAGATCAAGAATAGAGGAACTCAGGTAGGGAACTTAATAGGGCCAATATCGGTTAACCAAATAACATATATACTCTGCCCAAGTATTTCCAAACAGCACTATTATTCACGATATAATGAATGTCCCTGTATTTTTCTTGAGGCCCTCCATAAATCTGGGACTTCTGCTGTACGAGTTGACAATGAAAGACGACAAAGGGAAAGAAAGAAAGAGAAGGCACAAGAAAAATAGATCAAGGGGGAGTACACGGATATGGGAGGTGAACTCGCTAGTAATTTGATCATAATAAGAATCGAAAAGTAGGAGTGAATGTCACTGTGTGATTGTTGCAGCAGATGGAGGATTTATGAAGATTTTCGCGGGATTCAACTTCGAGATATTCAGCTGGTGATGGGTTGAAAAATGTTGAAATTGGAAAATTTATCGGCTAATTCCAATGGAGGAATATGAACTTCTAGTCGTTTTTTTATGACTGATATTTTCCGGTTATGCACAAAAAAGTCATATATCACGATCATTCACTTCGCAACTTTATATCCTTAAACTTGATTTCAATTCAATCGATATTCTTTTCGTGAAAATATTAAAATTTTTGATCGGTATTACGAAAAATCTTTCTATTGCTTTACAAACGCTTCTTCAACAAATATTTGCTTGCTACTTTGAATTGTATTGAATATTTTACTGCGAAATGCCAATTCGATCAAATTCTGAATTATTCGAAAAAATGGATGATTTAAAATGAAATTATATTTTTTCTGTGACGGAAAAAAGTGTGACATTTTATATCTCCCGAAAGGTCACAAAATATGAATTTTTACGAAATTACTTTTTTTCGGTCAAAAAAGTGATGGTCTATATATCCGGAAAAAAGTACTCACTTTCTTTCCGTGGGCAAAATAGTTATTTTCCTAACAAGTGCGGAAAGTGATATTTTCCCGAACGAAACTGCCGTTACCCAAACGACGCGAAGCGGAGTTTGGGTAAGCAGTTGAGTGCGGGAAAACACTTTCCGCACGAGTTAGGAACAATATTTTTTCTACAAGCGCTTATACGAGATCGATTTCAACACACAGATCAAATGTGAATTGATCATTCTAAATACACATGAATGACAAAAGTCTCTGGCAAGTCGTTACCATAGTAACGTCGTCGGTGGCATAGAGATATATCATTATTCAGTTTACTCTTTAGAAAAAGCGTGCGAGAAAAACCCTTGCTAATCCATTACCACACGCATTTGCGTGCGGTAATGGAATAGCAGGGTTTTTCCCACACTGTTTGTCAATGTGACTCTTTACGAATTGAAACACGTGCGGGAAAGAGAATGAAAGTGCACGCTTGTAGAAAAGTAATTTCGTGAAAGGTTATATTTCTTTTACTATCAAATGGTCGTTTTTCTTGTCAATGAAAAAATAGTGTTTTTGTACAACTGTCAAAAAAACTTGACTTTTCTTCATCACTATGGATGCGTAAAATATTACTTTTTCTCACCGTTAAAAAAAGTCTTTTTTTCACGGTTAAAAAAAGGCTTTTTTTCACCGTTAAAAAAAGTCTTTTTTTCACTGCTGATAACTAAAATAAGAACAACTTAAAAATAATGAATATTTTAATTACAACAAATTTCACGAAATTATGATTATATCTGTACCTTATAAAGTAAATTAGTTTCGTCATCAGCATCTCTGAGAAATTTATTGATATTATCCCTCCATAACACTTTAGATTTCTTTCCTCGGTATCCGACGCTTTTGTTCTTAATAAGCGGACCAATTTTGAAAAATTCCTTATATCAATAATTCCCTTGACATTCGATGTTTTTTTTTTAACATTGAGCTCCATAACTTGGAAGGTTTGAAAATTTTTTATCTTTCCTCGAAATAGCATGTGAGCACATTTTCAGAAACCTTTTTTACGTTTTTCTTGTTGCGCCATTCTCGAAATTGTTATTCGTTTTCTCGTTGGGGACCTCAACATAGATATATTGGGCGCTTCTGATTGCAGCAGTGAATATTTAAACATCCTCAATGAGTTTGGTTATATGTCCGTGATAAACCGAGTCACTAGGGCACGAGAGAATGGAGGAACATGTCTGGACCATATTTTCGTCAGATCTAGGTGTGACATCATGGACCGTATACTGCCACTGATAGTTCAGACTAATATTACTGACCACTACACTACAGCGCTTCAGATTGTTTTCGACAGAGATAAGATTAGGTCAAAAAAGAATCGAACGAAGATGCACCTTGACCATGATAAGTTAATAAATAGTGTGAAAAATATTTCATGGAACGCTGTTACTTCACTGTCCAATCCGGATGATGCAACTAATGAGTTCGTCAATATTCTCACGAGCGCTGTGGAGAACAGTTCCGTTACTCTCCAGGTTAGGAAACAAAGATAGCACCGTGAATGACTCGAGGCCTAGTGAAGTCCATATATACCAAGAACTACCTATTTAGGTAATTAAAACGTCAACCTGGTAACTGTGAGTTAAAAACAAAGTATAACAGTTACAGAAATAAACTGACGAACTTAATAAAAAAGACTAAATATGAGTACTATCAAAATCGAATTAATGCCAATTCATCAAACACTAATGAGTTATGGAAGATAGTGCAAGAAGTCACTAAAACAAAAAAAAGAAGACGTGACATAACTGTGGTGACCAGTGAGAGTGGTGAAGACCTGACCGATAAGAGGCAGATAGCTGATGAGTTTAACTCGGTGTACTCGCAGATGGGCAAAAGGATGGCTGACGCCATAAAGAGGGATCCAAATTATGCACCACAAAGGCCAAGTATATGTGGCTCGTTTGTTTTGCTCCCAACCGATGAGAATGAGGTATGTGGTCTAATCAGAGGAATGACATCTGGTAAAACCCCAGGTGTGGATGGAATCCAAGTGGACACCCTAAGATTCTGTCACCATTTATTCGGAAACCTTTGACTCATATAATAAACTTGTGTTTGGAGAAAAGTATATGGCCTAGAGCACTCAAGGAGGCTATAGTTGTGCCTATATTCAAGAGCGGTAATGATAAACTGGTGACGAACTATAGACCAATCACATTAATAACACATCTAGCGAAAATAATGGAAAAGGTTCTCCAAAAAAGGTTATCATCTTATATAGACCAATACAAAATTTTGTCTGACAAACAGTTTGGTTTCAGAGAGGGGGTGTCCACAGAGGATGCTTTGCTGGCTCTGACTTCGATGGTGTCCGCGGCTTTGGATAAGGGCAAGCCCAGTCTGTGCATGTTCATTGATCTGTCCAAAGCATTCGATACCGTTAATCATGAATTGCTGTTGCAGACGTTGGAGGATATCGGTGTAAGAGGCGGTCCCTTGGAATTGTTTAGAAACTACCTGGCTGGTAGAACCCAGTCTGTGAGAGTGAGCGGCGAGATGAGTGCTGGGAGCACAGTCGAGTTCGGGATCCCCCAGGGCACGGTCCTGGGCCCAATACTATTCAGTATCTATATCAACGGAATGTTTGCGGTGCGTTGTGGAGGTGATATTTTGGGATTTGCTGATGATACTGCAGTTTTCTATGAAGCAAACACTTGGGAAGAGCTCAGGACCGCTGTGGAGTCGGGTATGCCCCTGCTGAAAAATTGGCTTGAACATCGCCTATTAAGCGTAAACCTGGAGAAGACATCCTACCTGCCATTCAGTTGTAATAAATCTAAAACTCCTACATTCGACTCCATTGAGGTTCATACGATGGGGGAACGGCACACCATACTACCCGAGAAAAAGTCAAATATTGGGTGTAATTATGGACTTAAACCTGAGATGGAGTGAGCATATAAGTTTTGTTTGTAAAAGTTGAGGAAAATTCTTTGCGTGTTTAAATATATGAAAAGCATACTTTCACTCCGTCAAGCAAAAATCCTGTATCATACTTTAGTCGAAAGCCATTTTAGATATGCTGTGTCTGTCTGGGGTGGCGCCTTGAAGACACACATTCGTCCACTCGAAGTATTACAGAGGAGATTTTTAAGGATTATGCTTTCCCGGGATTTGCTGTACCCGTCCGATGATCTGTACTTGGAGGCGAATGTTTTCGATATCCGGCAGCTTTACTACTTCAATATTATAATGAGGTACCACGGTAAGGAAAAATTCTCCTTTTTGCCTTCCCACTCTTATGGACTCGAAGGAGACTGTTCACCCTGCCACGAGTGCAAAGTGTGTTGGACAGCGCTCATTCTCTTACGTTGCCCCGAGGCTGTACAATTCCATCCCCCCAGAGATTCAGCTTGTAACTGGGTTGCCACGGTTCAAGAGGCAGTTGAGGTATTTTGTTATGAGCCTACATCGTAAGGTGGTTGCTGATCTTGTTGAGATGCGGAGCTGATGTGTGAGTTGGTAAATTTGGTCATTCCTGATTGTGCTGGTTTTGGTGGACTGTGAATTGCTGTTGGTGGTTGTGAATCATATCGTTCATTGTTGTTTTTTGAAATTTTTGCTTGATTTATATGTTGTTATTTTTTATATATCTCGAAACAAGTGTTTCTACACTTATCGAGAACCCATTGTTTATTCTTTTGTTTGATGTTGCTGTAACCTATATTTGAGCGAATAAACTTGATTGATTGATTGATTGATTAGCTTTGATTTTGCTGGAAACATATAAGATACAATTGTGTTTGCTTCTTCAGCCATATCTGCGGGGTTTCACTACCACTATCATGTTCAACATCCATCTTCTTTAAAATAATTCGAAATTGAAGCAACTACGAGCAAATACTGTCAAAGATTCAAACAATTTCAACACACTGTTTCTATTACGACACAGAAAGATCACTGGATTCATTTAAATATTGTACTGAAAGCATTATCTTCAATGATTATACGTATTTCAGACGATGTAAATTCACATTCACAGTTGTACAAAAAATGTTGTTTGTATTTCGTGCGTATGAAATTCGTGTTTCTTGGCACATTCGAGTGAATTTTTGGCCGAGACCGCAGGTCGAGGCCAAAATTGACACTCTCATGTGCCATAAAAAAAACACTCATTTTACGCACTTAATACAAAAATAACTATTTGTACACGGGAAATATAAGATTTTAGCTCGAGATGAAATGTAATACTTTTTTCCCTTGTATAATAAATTATTTTTTTGGTTCTGATAGATCGCATGAACATTCAGTATAAGTTCTTTTTGCACCATTACCACAAAATTTTTGTATCAAGCTTCATGATTATTTTGCATGTTGTCGCAAAATATCATTTCGATCGGTTCTGTATTGTCTGAGATATTGAGGAACAAAAATTTTTAATGGTCATATTTTATGAAATGCCATTCAAATTCAAGTTTCTTCGACAATTCTTTGAGACCATTTTTTGTTGAAACTCGAAAACTACAGACATTTGGGCAGAACGATATACATATAGCACTCGTTCAAGTGAACATAAGTTTTTCAGTGAGACGTGGAATTTTTTTTATATACAATATACAACATTGTTTCGTATCGTTCTCCATAGACTGTTACTCTTGACCCAGTTTCTGAAGAGAAATATGGACCAATTATATTCATCTTGTGTACATTTATTTGTCATAGCGATGTTTTTCTATCGTATAAAAAAATAACCCTTAATTCGTCTACAATACGGCGAATAGTGTAGAAGATCTGAATAATGTTGTCCATAAATTCTTCTTGATTTATTTCAATATTCATAATTCACTGATTTTGATGTAATAATTCAACAATTTCTGACTGTTGCTGAAACGTGTATCTTTCCATGAGTGAACACTACTGAACACATATATGACATGATAAATTTTCAAATATTATACGCATTTCGAATTGTATCATCTCTAACGAAAACCCCCTTATTTGAAGCTAAATTGCGAATGGTATTCAAAATCCATAAGGTAAAAAAGACAGCATTCGATATTACCTTGTTAGGCAAGATTTGAACTGTAGGTATTGAATGTAATTTTGCAATCAATTTATAGAAGCAACGCCGGACTCAATGAATCAGCAACCTGATATAAAGGTAACAACCATTTCTGAAACTTGTATAGGAATTAAGAAACTAAATAATTCGTCTTTCGCATAAAATTGAACAAATTTGGCATTTTTGGTTTCAAATCAAACTGAGAGAACTCTCACCAAAACAATATCTCTATCATCGCCACAGACACTAATTATTTTATTACATTCGCGTTCAATTGCCAAACCTCATCAAGCTCAGAAGCACCACGAAATTCAAGCTGTATTCCAACTGTGCAAACAAATTTGGCGCCTTACAGCTGGATTAATTGATTTGACTAATTAAAACTCGGCAATGAAATAAATAAGAACGTTTCCGAGCTGAATCCTGTTCCGTTTGGCTTCTATTCTTGTTTGCGAAGATATCTGAATAAAATCTTCTGAAACGAATCTGTCAAACTTGGCTTTATTATATTATTCTAATTAACGTTGTTGCTGCTTCAATATTTAGAAATACAAATTTTATCGGTTGTTTGACAATTTGAACTGTTTTGGTTGTGGTAATGCTAGGGGGCCAGGTGTGCCCCCTCTCAATTTTTGTTGCCCCCTTAAATATGGCCTGTGCTGAATAAAATTGTATAAATTGATTCATTGTGACCCCGAGTGTGACTCCCACTGAAAAATTCCTCCATCATTCGCTCCACTGTTTTCAATGAACTAGTGATCTACATTAGTACTACACTACGGCTTGATTTTAACACCAAAGGGGGCGTAGCTCAGATGGTAGAGCGCTCGCTTAGCATGCGAGAGGTACCGGGATCGATGCCCGGCGCCTCCATAAAAAAGTTTTATATACAGTACTCGTCAAAATTATGGACCGATTTCATTTTCTCAGAAGACAAATATTTGGCAAGCAACTCCTGGAACGGGTTAATTTTTGTTGCCCTTTCACCAAATTTTTGTGCATTCCTGAAGGAATTTTGTTGCACCCTGTGCCAGGCGTCAACCCTCTAGATTTCTTGAATAGAGAAAGTAGACCATGAGGTAATTTTTTCTCAACGTCTTTGTATCTTCTTCACAGGCGTGCAGAAATTTTCCAGAATTTTTTTTTAATTAGTTAGTTCAAAGTGTTATTCAGTACGTGCACTTTGAGACGGTGTTACCTGATGAAATTTGTCACCGAATGAAAACTGACCATTTCAGTTTTGTCCATGCACAACTTTCTCTCAAGTGAAAAATTAGAACATTGATGATATTGCGTTGTCAGAAATCTTTCTTCAAATTGAAACATTTCATCGAAAAGTTTCAACCAAAATTTGTCCTTTTTCAGGCTTTTGTTGCCAAATATTTTCCTTTTGAGCAAATGAATTTGTTCCATAATTTTGACGCGCACTGTATTATAATGTGCATTTCGAATATGTTTGAATAAAGTTTTTTTTCAAGTGACAGCATATCCAATGATTCCTATAAAATTTCAAGTACTCAATTTTCAATTATATTTTGAAAACACAATTCCTATACTTGTAAGTTCAAACGTCGTAAATCATGATAATTAATAGGCATGGCGATTTATACTAGTGTGGCCAGTTGGTATCGTTGTAATTCAACTTATAACCAATGAAATGAATGCTGACGCGTACGTCATACTCAACCACCAATAAGGATCGTTTAGATTATCTAGCCCATTTTGATGATTTTGAAAATGTTTTTTTCGAAAACCAGTGATCGAAACAAAAAAAACGGAGGGGCATTTTTTTGACATTTTTGGATGTCTTATTATTCAACACAACAAAATTCTAAAAAATATAAATACCACACACTTCTTCTGTGATTCTTATATCTAATTCCACTCGCTTTTGGACCCCCTTTATTCACAACCATATGACTCGTTTGAATATAGACAATATAGTAAGGAGTAACACGCTAATTTCCAAAACAACAAGTGTATTCCAGAATTCAGATTCATTGTATGATATATAGGTAGATAATTTTTTATAGAACCTGCGAATATTAGTGTCCACCACAATTAATTAATTGATAACTGTATTTTGCGCGATATGGACAAACTCTCAAATGATCTTCAAGTGTATTTAGCTATTTAGCGATTCTGTTTTTGTAACATTGCTGTGTTTGTACAATTATTCATATCCCAAACATTCATATTTTATATTTTAGCTTGATGAAGGCTACATATTAGCCAAAACGTTGCTTATAGAACAATAAATTAGAAATATGTTCCTATGACCTTCATTCTCCACCCTTATATTTAGCGATGTTTCGCAGACTCTCGTTTGCTTCATCAGACCTAAAAGTATTATATAAATGACATACAAAACACTAACAGTAAAATATAAATAAAAAACCTCTTTACTATAAACAAGAGAGTTAGATGTAAAATTTTAATACGACGGCATCAACCATGTTTTCCACGTCGAATCTATAATATAATATTTTATAGAAAATTTTTTGTAGAAATCGGCTTTCCAACTGCTTCTATCCAAGCGATCCTAAAATAAGAATTGAGTATATCTCCCATATAATCATTCGTATACAACTTCAAATAAGTCCTCATTTAAAAGCCGTATCTACCATTCAAGTACCGTATCATCTCGTTAGCTACAAATCGGCGAAACCGTCATATTTCCATCTAAAAAGGATGTCATCCTCTCCCGAATGCGACTAATTTGATACGACATCTGCTCCTCAAGAACGAAGAATAGACTAACCTACTCCAAACGCCTGTTACCGTTCACTCAAAGCACTTCTCCGAATTCGGGACTCTCCAGAATATCCCTGAAAACTCCTTATCTGGTACATGGAAAATTCGCCATGTATGCTGAAGCGGAAATTCACAACCCCGCTCAGGTGAGCTCTCCGAAAATCTCCCATTTCGCAAGCTTGAAAAAGGGCCCCTCCAACGATCTTCACTTGGGGGAATCCCCCAAAACCCAGCCTCTGGCGAAACCAACCGGCATCATTAAAATTTCCACAAACCAATGTTAATATAATAAAAATAAACGAGATGATAAAATTTCAGCCACATAAATTCTTTTTATGAGCTCTTAAACGTCGCGGGAGGTACTTGTTATGTAAATAACAAAGTATACAACTTCGTAGGCTTTGAAATAGAAATAGATGCTCGTACAAACAATGCCTGAGGTTTCCAAAAATAGAGATGGAAAAAAATGATACAGAGGTATGATGTAAATGACATTTTCATGTAAAGAAGGTCTTCATTACTGCATGGTTTTTACATATTGCAGTTCGTAACGGCTGGGATAATTCATGAGATAGTTCGAAATATTTTTAAAAATTGAATTGATTTCTCGTTCTCATGAAGGGAAGTTTTAATTTTGATAAATCAATGTGCGATACATGAATTTGTAGCCACGACTCATATACATACCTATAAAGTACACGAGATGTTCAATGCAGCCCATATATCGGCTATCAGACAAGGAAAAAATTTTCAAGAACGAACCCTAATATATATTCTTTTGAATAGCATCCATGAATTTCTTTCACTGAACGATTATCCAGTAGAAGAAAAAATAAATTTTGAACATTTGTGACTACGTTAATTTTACTAATAAGAGTAATAATAATTTCAAAAAAGTATTTTTATTCAATAAATAAAGAAATTATATCACTGGGATATGCATATTCTAATCTGTATGTTGAAATAATTATTATTGAGTGGTTTTATTCTTGCAAGGTTTGTGCTAATATTCGTGTATTATTAAGCCCGTTCGGCATTGACCTCCGCGAGCAACATAAAACTATATGGATAAATCGCTTTGCTCCGTCTAAATAGACCGAGCGATAAGATCGACGTCCGATTACTCCGATTCCTCAGATTTTTATGACGAACGCTCCAGATGTGTACTCCCCTCAATCCGGATGTAATAAACAAACGGTTCAGATCGATCCGACACGTCCGATGTCGATGCCGAACGCCCATGTAGTATCGTATGATCAAATCTCTTGCCATATTTAGAATGAAATACCCCTGTTTAAATATATGGGAGATGATTACCCTTCAGTAGGGTCCTGTAGCGGTCTTAGAAGAACAGAAGATGTAAAAAATTATCTCTTGGAAGGCCAGACCTGGTTTAAAATACCCTCCTGGCTCTAGAGCAAGAATAAAGTGTTTTGTATCTGAATATTGAAGTTATTGATTCGTATAGTTTTAGGTTTCAATTCTGTAAAAACGGCGAGACAGGGTTTTTTCTACTGAAGTGTTTCGCTGAGCTCTGGTATCTTTAGCAGACTAGTATGGTACCCCGTTTTGCACTTAACTCAGTAAGGAACTTTTTTGTTTCATGTATTGTATTTTGTGAGCTCTCCATTAAAAAGAATAAACATTGTATATTATGACACAGGGGCAAGTTGGCATCGTTGTGAACTTTGATCAAACATTTGATCGGGATTATATCCTGAAAATTATTCAAAGAATGAAATTTTTTAAAACATCAATAATTAAAAGAGATTGAATTCTATGCTTCAGATGATGCTATCTTTACATTTTTTATGGACATTCAGCATATTAACCTGCATTCGCAAAATAAATTTCACTCGAATCGGATATCTTGTAATGGAAATCTAATTTCTTCTTTTTAATATTTTAATTGAATTTTCTATGGCTCTGTTGATACTATGGTCACGAAATTTCGCATGAGGCTTATCATGAGCATCTTGCATGTAACCGTAAATTTAATTTTGATTGTTTTCGTTTTGTATGAGATATTGAGGAAAAAATTTTGAATGGCTATATCATGATTTGACCGGTAAACAAACTTGACGGAGGCATTTAGGAACTGAACTCAACCTGAAAAAGCAATCCTTTCTACAGAATTGAATTTTCCTGCGAATTTGTCATCAGTGAGTCGAACCCTCATTCGAGAACGTTTTCGCCTCAAAATTAGAAAATTACACACATTTGGGCTAAACAGTATAGCACTCGTTTGAGTAAGACAAGCGCTCAAAACCGGATAATCGCTATAATTTTCTGACGTCCGCTATTCCTGCTGTGCCGAAGTCTTGTGCTTAGTGCTCGTGAAAGCACTCGAAGCACTTTTGTGCTCGTAAGCACTGTGCTCGCGAGCACTAGATTGAACCAGTGCTTAGTGCTTGGTGCTTCGTTAGTTTTTTGAAAGGGCTTAGTGCTTTTCAGAAATTACCAAGCACTAAGCTTTATGGAATCGTCGGAACATGAAAATGACGGACTTTTGCCTGATTGGAATAGACAAAGAGCTAAAATATAATTTTTTTTTTCGGTCCACCTCTATGGATATCTAAGTTGTTGAATTTTTTCTTTATTATAACTCTGGTGTCAAAAAAAACGATATCGATGTATGTTATGGACTGGAACAAGTCTTGAGGTTCTCATTATTATTACTCGGAGAACAAATTATAATGTTGTATGGCGAAATTTTTTTGGGAAATAAATATGGAACAAAAATTTTTTTATATACTTTTCAAGTTTTGTAATCATTCTTCCAAGTTTTTTATTGTCGAATATTCAAGTTACAGTCTATTCACTTAATGAATGATATAAAGAGCTCAGTAAACGTTTTTTCCTAGCAGACAGCATTTTTTTTCTTGCTTCGCCACAAAAAAATTCCATCTAGTTTGTTGCCAAGACGTCATTGTCTTTCTATAACTTCTGGAATTTTATTTTCTTTTTCGAGACCACAGCCTTTTCTTCCAATTTTTTTTATATGACGTCATGGCAATTTTATATTTGTCTGTGAACAACAATGTTAGACTTGCAGGATGAGAGAAAACTATTGTCAATTTCAGTTATGCTCAGTTCAAAACACGATATCACTCGAAAGAAAAAAATCAAGACATCAAAATCAAAATTTTAAACTAAGAGACATTTGGATGGAAAATACAAAGGTTCATTCAGAAAAGTGCTTAGTGCTCAGTGCTCGTGTAAACGAATTACTTTCCAAAAGTGCTTGGTAATCGCGAGCATTCCTTAAAATATAAGGGCTTAGTGCTCGAGATTCCGGAGCACTTTTCAATAAGCTTAGTGCTTGTGCTAGAAGCACTTTTCTTCAGTGCTCGGCACAGCTCTGCTAACGCCTATGAATTTTTTACCTCCTCGTCTGACTGGGGTTATCTCCATCAAAGCAAAACCTACCCCCAGCCCTTGTGCATATTATGCAGTGCAGCGTCTGGCTTACAAATCAAACCGAGTCTGGCAGTTATTTCTCGGCTGAATGGAAACCAAATATTGAACCGTATTCATACTAAACTGCACACTACTGCCGGATGAAGTCTGTACTGAACCGAATTACCCTGTTTAATTAGAGCGAATATCTGTTTCTTGTTATCTGCCCGTTTGGTCGATATCTAAACATGCAAAATTGGATCCGAACAATGAGATCTGGCAGGTGCTGAAGGAGGGCGCATAGATCGGTGAATTTGCTTCGCTCCGCTTCAATAAGGCCATTCAGAAGCGGGGATTTGATGCACACAAAATATGGAATCTAGATTTGGCTTCTCTCTCGATTCATATCACCGTGGATTGTATTGTACTTCCATAACGGTGATGATATTCACATTGGAAAGATACGATATACAATGCAGCAGAAAGAGAATTTTTGTTCCAGTTGTACAAAATGTATAGTCGAGAGATTCACGTACTGTGATGGACTGAATCTCGTTGTCTGATTGCAATGATGTAGTTTTGTCTCTCTCTTATCTTTGGGAGGATCTTTATTCATTCAGTACAACAGAAATAATTAAAAAATTAAATTCCTGATCTTCATTTCTTTCTTCAATAAATCAATCCAATACGATCTATTCCATCAGAACAATTGGCCAAATTATTTATTTCATCCAACAAAATACAGGTAGATTCCTTAATTTTCCTTTTATAATTATCAAGTTCCGCCAATAGGATCTTTGTGTTGTTCCAGTTCATCATATGATCTCTGCTATTTGAACATACATGATCAGCGATTTGTGATCTTGTAATGTCTCCATTTTTGATGTTGTTCTTATGTTTCCGTTTTTTATCTCTAAAAGTCTAGATGTCTCTCCTGTATAAGATTTTTCACATAGACAGGAAATATTGTGAACAAAATTTTTTGATTTTTGTGTCTCATTCATTGGTTTCGTTTTGGTTGGAATGGATCTCAAATCATTTTGTGTTTTGAAAACAGTTCTTAGGTTGAATTTGGAACCAATTCTTCTTATTTTTTTAAAGGCCAGAAATATAAGGAATGACGTTCAACAAATTTGGTTTGGTGTAGATGGAATCAAAGAGGCCCTATCATGAAGTATTTTTATAGTACCTGTTTTTTTTACATTCAATTGATGATTAGAATGAAAATTTAGATATTTATAAGTGTGAGTTTGTTTTCGAAATACACTTGTTTCAAAATGATCTATAAATTTTCTCATTAGAACATCTAGAAAAGAAATTTGATTATTCGGTTCTAATTCCATCCTAATTAATTTTTTTAATTATTTATGTTTCAGAGACTGGGAGTGAAAACCTAACCAGTTTCTTAGAAATTCTAGTACAGTCACCTGATTTAGCACCCTGCGACCTTTGCCGACTTGAAAAACAACATTCGTTCGGCCAACGCCAACATACCTAAAAAAAAGAATGTTATTAACCGTTTTTCCGACATGCATATGTGTCATCGGACATCGATCCCAAAGTAAGAATTTTCTTCGGTTTTTTCAATTTTAAACAAAATCAACCAACAATATCGGTTCCCAACTCACCTAACCAGACTATTGTGCGGACGATATAATAAATATTTTTCACGGTAACTAATCTGCCCAATTGCTGGAAATTAATCGGACAAATTGACCATAATTTGACCAATTTTGTCATTTTTCAACGAATTCAGAGGGGAATCTCGTGACTGTTACAATTATTCAGAAACTTTTTTATTGAAAAACAATAACGCAACCGGCAACGGACATGTGTGTGCTATTATGTTGTCATTCAGCTCAATTATATCGAGTGGAGTTTTTTATGTAAATTCAGAAATTGAGATATTTTTTCAGGTTCAGAACTTCATTTAAAATTGTTGAAATTCAATTATACCTCGATATATTATTCATACTTATATACCCCACTTTTTGAATAATTTTCATGTCAAATGATGAAAATTACTTGTCGGAAATTTTCTGATTTCAGTTGAGAAATTTCACAACACTTAAGTACCTAAACTATAACTATTCATTTCTATAAATAAGGTCATAATATGATAGAAATTACCAATAACGATGGATCATAGTAATCACGAGAAATAATAAACTCGAACAAAACAAGGATGCAAATGACTATTGTAATCTCACTAAATATGACTTACTTCGAACCCATTAATACCACCCAACATGAAAATATTCACTGAATATGTTAATTATTTCGATAACTGTCAGATTAAGAAACATACACTCTAGAGGAATTTTGGAGTTCTCAATAACTTGCACATACAATGCCATTTTTTCCAGACAACATTGCGAAACTCGATGGATATACACTGCGCAAAAAAACTAACGCACATTCTTAAAATCTCAATTTTAATGAAAGTTAACTATACATTGACTTTATAACTTATTTTTTATGTTCTCTCGGGAAGGTTTTGAACGAAACGAGACACATTAAATTTAAGAAAAATTCAGGATTTCACCGAATCCTAAGTGAAAGAAGAGAAAAAAACAATTTTCAAAATACTAGAATGCTGATAAGTGATTTAATACTTTGTATTTTCACCCCTTGCTTTAATTACAGCTAGTCAATGATGGTCCATACTCAAAATGAGTGATCTTAAAATGTTCTGATCTAATCCTTCCTAGATTCTCTGAGTTGGATTCCATAGTCATTAAGAGTAGCTGGATGATTTTCTGAACTTCTCAGCCTTCTATTGAGGTTGTCCAAAACCTGTTCAATCGGATGGAGATCTGAACTTCTTGCTGGCCATTTCATTGGAGAGACTTCAACCTCTTCATGGTTACTCCTTAACGATGCGCGCACCATGGGGTCTGGCATTATCGTCCATAAAAATTGAATTTTCACCAATGTATGGGGCAAATGGCACTACATGCTCTTCAATATTTTTCTTTATATACCTATCAGCATTCATAGCTCCATTATCAACAACCACTAGGTCTGAGCGAACAGTCAAAGATATTCCACTCCACCCCATACCATAATCGATCCTACCCCGAAACCAGTAGTATTCAGGAAATTGCACTGAGCATATCTTTCATGTGAACGTCTGTATACAAGGGAACGTCGATCACAATGGTAGAGGCAGAACCTAGACTCATCTGTGAAGAGAACTCTTTCCCAATCAGCCTCTTCCAAATGGATATGCTCTCTCGCAAAATCCAAATTCATATTAAAATTAAATTGAATCATATTCTCTGAGTCGGTTCCTTATTGTCTGAGTGCTAATTTGCACCCTTTGCACCTCATGAGTTTGCTCAAGCTGATTTTGAAGGAGGCGAGCGGTTGCAAACCGTTGTCTCAACGAAGAAACTCACTAGTAACGTTCTTGAATGGCAGTTGTTAACCGTGGTCCTCTGTCCTGATCTTCGAAAATTCATACCTGTCTCCCTGAATCGCTGCAACATTCTGGAAAAACTTGTTTGGGAAACTCCAAACCTTTCTGCAATTCTTGTGTATGTTCACCCTTCTTCTCGCAAAACTACCGCTTGGGCACATTCCTCTTGGGTCAAATTGCGTGTTTCGCGTTGCATAGCGATCGAGTGTACAAAATCAAACGAAAGAAAAACTATTGATCACTAGAATTGATCGAGAACAACTGACTTCAGAATAGAGCCAATACATTCAAAATCTGATACTCTCATCTTTTTTTATTCCTGCTGGGAAAAACATCTGTATTGAAGAAAAACGTTGAAAGAGGATACATATGCATGCATAATTCTGATAAAAATAATTATCATTCCCACGCACAACTTCGGTTTTAGTGGGTATCTAATGTTTGTTTGTGAAGTATTTCATTGTAAGAGAAAAAAAAATAATTTTTATGTTATTTTGTTTTGTATGAGGTTTTCCAAATAAACATCTATCTATCTATCTATCTATCTATCTATCATTGAGAACACCTTCAGTTGTAGAAGAGATTTCCATGTTCGTTAATTTTTTCGCGCAGTGTACTTTGAAATGAAACACTATAATTATATGACATCGAAAAATGAAAATTTTTCATGAAAAAATCAAAGTAGGTACTATCGTCATTGGCTCATCTCATAAAGTAGCATACCTAAATACCATTAGGAAGTGGTATGATCTCAGAGTAAGAAATAATATTATAATAATACATAATATTATTTCCTACTCTGAGGGTATGATACTCATCTCATTTTCTTGGTGAAATTCGAGACCACCCGCAGCAAACAAGTGCAAAATTGACTTACGACATCTGCAAAATTATCTTACGGCATGTGCGAAATATTTTCACACAAATAATTGCACTTGACATGTGGAAGATCACTTTCAAATTGAGTTCCCGGAACGTAAAAACTTACTTACTGTCAAAGTTATTCGTTAAGCATTTTTTACGATTTAGAATATTCTGAGAAATAGTTCATGTGCGACAACTAAATGATAAACTCCTCCAGGTATTCGAAATGAAGAAAACATATATCAATCGAAATTTCGCCTTGCAGCCTTAACAAAAAAGAAATACATTTAGCACTGTCACTACCTCATAATACATCCATTACGTAGACTATTAAAGAAATTCAACGAGTCCACGCACCAGAAGGTCTCGAAGTAGACGTTCTGAAGTGAGATAAAAACGGATGGTCCAATATATTTTTTTCCTGGGCCCAGGATTTCGCCTAATTTAATCCAAGCCATTATCCGAGGCACAGACAATTTGCTTTTATTTCCTTAACTTCTGCAATTGCTGCGCAGAGCCCATTCTGGATTCAATAAAGCAGAAAAGGCCATCCCCGCCGGCTTTTAATGTTATTTCTTTCGCACTTTAACGTGAAGGATGTTCTTAAGAAAATTAATAAAGATAGGAAACTGTTCTCTTTAACGTAGCATGTTTAATGGATATTATCGGATTTTTTCGATTTTCTGTAAGCGTAAATATGTGCTATCGTCCTTTAGCCTGGTCTTTTCGTGGAAATTTCTTTCAAAACGTTGAACTTGTGTTCTTTGTAATCTTCTTGGGAACTTTGAGTTAGACCAGCAAGTTATATAATAATAATAAGGAACAAAAATATAACAGCTGCACAGAGACTATTCTGAATTCAATAAAGTAGAATGAGTATTATCAGTTTTTTTAAATGTTCTGAAAGTGTAAATATTTGCTATCGTTTTTTAGCGCTCCTTCTACAAACGAATGCTATACCGTTTGTCCCAAATGTCTGTAATTTTCAAATTGTGGATCTGAAATAACATAGGGTTAGACTCCCTGATGACTAATTCATGGTCAAATGCAATACTGTCCGTGAGGCCGCCCAGTCGTTCGTTAGCACAATAACTTTCGATTGGATTGTCTTGAAATTTTCAGGATAAGTTCGGGTACCAAATGGCTCAGTTAAGTTTTTTAACCAGTGAAATCATACAGGGTGTTCCATGAAATATGGCCATTCAAAATGTTTCTTTCTCAATATCTCAGAAAATACGAAACCAATCGGGATGAAATGTTACCGCCAAATGCAAGTGCTGATAGCAAACCTCATGCAAAATTGTATGGCAATAGTGTGAACAGAACCATAGGAAATTCAATTGGAATATTGAAAAAAAGAAACTCCATATTTCTTTAAATAGATATCCGATTCGAGTAAAATGTTTTTCGTGAATGGAGACCGATAATCTTTATGTTCATCAAAAATTTCATGGTCAGAGTTTCAACAGAACCATAGAAAATTCAATTGGAATATTGAAACGAAAAATCTTTATATTTCCATATCAGAATATCCGATTCGAGTGAAATCTATTCTGAGAATGGAAACTACTAGACTGAATGTCCATACAAAATTTCAAGCGGATCACATCTTCACAACTATAGAATTAAATTTTTGTAATTATTTATTTTTACATATTGCATTTTTTAAATGATTTTCATAATATAATTCCGATTGTGCTGAGATTTTGTATTAAATATTTGATATCTTTCTTTTTGCTCCACCAAAGAACGAGCGCTCAAAAGCTCCTTTCACCCTGTTTGCATCTCGAAAACGGTTGACCTGAATATTCATAATATATTTTTAGGAATTTTGACGTGGACTACTGTTCACGGAATGCTATACAACAAAGTATTATTATAATAATACCCTATAATAACAGTAGACATATGCTCAGTTGCAGGAACGTCCATTAAAATTTCAAGGTCCATTAAACATTTAATCCTCCATTAGTTCCTTGTAATAATGGAGGATTAAGAGTTTAATGGACCTTTAAATTTTAATGGACGTTCCTGCAACTGACAGATAGAGAAGTAGAAGTATTGCTCCGAAACATGGAAAATGGTAGATAGTCTGAAAGAAGAGGAAGACAATTTCGAAGTTTTCTTGTTTGTACCCGATCGGTTTCATGAATAATTTCAATATGTTCTTCCAATTCTCCCACGGTACACACCTTAAACGTCAATTTCACTTGATCACTTGTTATTTTGGAAATTTATAGTATTTTATTTCCATTGTTCACTCAGACAAGCATTTGCTGGGTGCCAGAGTTGTGGAAAAACTCATTTTATACTTAGCACTTCCGAAAGAGCATTTTTTTTCGGCAACCATCCTTTGCTGGACTCTTTTTCTTTGAGGAAGTAGCATTTCCTGCACTTGTCCGGAAAGTACGTACATACTCTTGGACATGGCCGTAGAGTGATTTTGATAACATTGGATCATTACCACAGCAACCAAATAACGGTTGACAGTTCATATATTATATGATTAGTTTTCGGGAGTTTACATGTTTTTGAGCGCTCGTTCTACTTAGACGAGTGCTATATCGTTTTGCCCAAATGTCTGTAATTTTCGAATTTTGAGTCGAAAATGGTCTCAAACGATAGGGTTCGACTCCCTGATGGAAAATATGAGGTCAAATCAATTCTGTAGAGCCGGCCGGCCGTCCGGCCGTCCGTCCGTGAGCACAATAACTCTCGAACGAATTGTCCTAGAGACTTGAAATTTTCAGGGTGTGTTCAGCTCCCAAATAGCTCGGTTAAGTTCGTTAACCAGAAAAATCATACAGGGTGTTCCATAAAAAGTGGCCATTCAAAATTTTGTTACTCAATATTTCACACAAAACGAAAGCAAACGGAATGAAATATTGCAGCAACGTGCCAGATGTTCATAGTAAGCCTCTTGCAAAATTTTGTTGCCATAGTGTTAACAGAACCATAGAAAATTCAATGGAATATTGAAAAGAAGAATTTTTTTATTTCCATAACGAACCTTCCGATTTAACTGAAATTCATTCTGTGAGTGAAGACTGACACACTGATTATTCATGAAAAATTTCAAGAGGATAGCATCATCAGAACCATAGAAATTCCAATTGGAATATTAAAGGAAAGACTCTTTATATTTCCATAACAAGATATCCGAATCAAATGAAATTTATTTTTGGAATTGAGATTTATATATTGAATGTTTGTGCAAAATTTGAAGATCATCGCATCATCCGAACTATAGAAAATTCAATTTGAATATTGAAAAAAAAATTATATTTTCATAGCAAGATATCTGAATTGAGTGAAATTTATTCCTGGTATAAAGATAGATATACTGAATGTTCATGCCAAATTTCAAGAGGATCGCATCATCAGAACCATAAAATTTAATTATTTTAATTTTCAAGTGTGACCATAGAATTGAATTTTTTCAATTGTTTATATATAAAGTATCAATTTCAAGTCATATACAGAATTTTGAGATGATAGTCCTATTGCTCCACCAGAGAACGAGCGCTCAGAAGCTCCTGCTCAGGGCTTGCTTCCATTTTTTATATCAATTTTCAATAAAATATGAAAATCAGCAGCGAAAGTGTTTCTCTTCAATTGCTGAAAACATACTTTAGCTACGCCATACGCCCAATAACAATTCTTTTGAATCCAGGAGTCGAATACGGCACGTCCTAGAATTTGGTCTACTCGTCTAAAAAAACCCTTTTATTTTCCGTACTTGCTAAGTGAATTACTATTGTAACAAATATATTCAGAAAGTAAGGAAAGTTACTCTTTCAGAAGTTCTTACCCGTATTTTTCGTACTTGCTACATGAATTACTATTGTAACAAATATATTCAGAAAGTAAGGAAAGTTACTCTTCAGAAGTTCTTACTCTGAAGTGCGTGTTTCCTGACCATGCACGGATGAAGGTCTAAACGTTGAATAATATGGGAAAAATTATGCAAAATGTCCAACTAACATTTCGATACATTTTTCAGACGAAATTAACGTGAACAAGTCTAAATTTGTCTCGATAGCTGCAAACAATTGAAAACCCTTCGATTTTTTTAGTAAGTTGCCTTCATTTTCAGCTCACTCAACCAACAATGCTGAGCAGCGTCAGTTGTGGCTTGCATTTTCCAGTTTCTGAGTACCAAACAATGAATATTTCAAATTCTACCGACCAACGTTCTGCCAAACGCTAGACTATTTCTTTTCCATCACGGATCCATTTTCGGACTTCAAACTGAAATTAAGGAGCTTTGTTTAAAGTTTCGTTGTTGCTGCCAGTTTTGATGGGAGGGTGGTTTGGAATTTGGTTTTTCTTGAAGGGCACAGCGAGTTCTGAATTAATTAAAACTGGATGGAAGTTCAGTATCGTGAAAAGTTCGGATTATTTCATTATAATGCAGTTTTCATTAATTCATTCTCCGGATATTAATGGACATGCTCGAGCAGACACGGCAACAATGGTAACGGGGTAGCAAACAAAGATGCAGGAACTGCGAAGAGAGATTGAGGAGTTATTTTAATTTTTCATGATTGGACTCATTTCCTAGAAAATTTAATATGTATTTCTGCGAACTTTGAGAGGAAAATATTTGTGGGTCGATATTAGTTCCTCATTTCCAGTTTAAAATATTCGATAATGATTGAATATAGAAAAAGAAAATTTCATTTCAGAAGTTATTAATTCAATTTTAGAAAATGTATTACCTAGATAGTAAGCAAGTGACATATCCATAAAGTCTTCACGTACTTCAAGAGTCGACAATGCCCATGAAAACCATTATTAATATTTTGCAAAACTAGTTTTGTATCGTGCGTTCAAAAAAATTCGTGGTCAAGTAAGCTGTGGATTCTATTTTTCCTAAGAGTCTATGAGGGAACAAATAGAATCCACAGCTTACTTAACCACGAATTTTTTTGAACGCACGATACAAAACTAGTTTTGCAAAATATTAATAATAGTTTTCATGGGCATTGTCGACTCTTGAAGTACGTGAAGACTTTATGGATATGTCACTTGCTTACTATCTAGGTAATACATTTTCTAAAATTGAATTAATAACTTCCGAAATGAAATTTTCTTTTGCTGTATTCAATTGGCCGTTTCCGAATTTCAACTTCCTGATCTGAATTTCAATTTCATTCTTCTGAAATTGAATTGAATATTCTCTAATTCAATTTCTGTTTTCTGATCATTTATATCGGAAAACCCTTTATTATGTATTTCATTCAAATTGAGATATGACCTTATAACGTGCGTTCAAAAAAAATCGTGGTAAGTAAGCTGTGGATTCTATTTTTTCCCTCATAGGCTCTTAGGAAAAATAGAATCCACAGCTTACTTGACCACGAATTTTTTTGAACGCACGTTATAAGGTCATATCCCTCATAGACTCTTAGGAAAAATAGAATCCACAGCTTACTTGACCACGAATTTTTTTGAACGCACGTTATAAGGTCATATCTCAATATGAATGAAATACATAATAAAGGGTTTTCCGAAATAAATGATCAGATGTTTATTTCATCATAATGAAGAAGCTATGCCGTCAATAATAGAAAAAAACATCAGGCAAATGACCACCACGACCACGTTTACAGAACCGAATCCTTTTAATAAAAATTTCCATAACCAAATCGCAGAGTGGCTGCCCCATGTCCTCGATAGCCTCACGAATTCCTTCTTTGAGGTCTTGAATTGACTCTGGGCTATTGGTGTAGGCCTTCTCTTTCACGTGGCCCCAAAGGAAGAAGTCGCAAGGTGTTGAATCACAAGATCTCTGTGGCCAATTGTGATCACCTGATGATTTTTCGATGGAATTCCGTATCATTTTCATGCATTTCAACGACCCAATCAGCAAAGATACGATGTTGTTGGTGATCGGCCGGCTTGACTTCTTGTGTTAACTGAACTTTACAAGCCTTAAGACCGAAATCTTCATGCAAAATACGGTGTAATGAAGTTTGTGGAATGCCTAATACCAAAGAACGACGAGAAATGGACAAACCTGGGTTTTCTTCAACACTTTTTGCTACAGCACCAATATTCTTGGCTGTTCTTGAGCGATGTGCACAGGTTTTATTCTTCAAATCACTAACTTGTCCAAACAGTTTGAATTTTTTCACCAATTCCTTTATTGCGGTCCGACAAGGTGCTTCGCGACGGCCCAAAAATGTTCGAGTTTTACGAACCGTCTCTGCCAAATTTTCACCATTTTTATGTTGAATTTTAATAATTTCAATGCGTTTTTGAAGCGTGTATCGTTCCATTTTCATTAATGGCGTAGTTTCTACTTGTCAAATGTCAAAAAATGACAGCTTCAAACGTGACATCTACCGAAATAGCGGGCGATTCAAAATAACATTTCTTATTGGAAAACCCTTTACCTATTCACACATATTCATTATTGATATATTCCACCAATTCGGAAGTACAATTTCCTTTGTCTGAATTACAATTTTTTTCTGAATTACATACTACTATTCTGAAATTCAAATCACCGTTTGTGAATATAAAGTCATTATTCTGAATTTCAAATTCAATATCAACTAACTACTTAATCCTAATTACAATGTCAATCTTCTGATATTCAACTTGCCCTTCTGAATTACATTTTACGTTTTCTGAATTAAAATTGGAATGTAGTAATACCTTCCTCATAGGGTTGAAGAATTGTTCCATAGAAGCGTTGAAAGTTCAGTTCAATATCGAAACATCTATAATATCCTGGAGAATGCTCAAACTGCCATTATTCATTCGTTCGGATCCCAATTTCATGCTACAATTCCAGCTTTTCCCGATGCTCGTAATAAAGATAGACTAATTTATGAAATTATCCCCCAAACAGAAACGTTTAATAACACGCCAGCGAATAGACAAATGGCGGGTTCAGATACAAAAAGACCTGACTTTAAGGGAGTTGAATAATTAACAATCGAGTCTTCACTGGAGTCGATTATATGAATCATTCCAACAATCAAATTGACTAAATGAACTGACTTAATGTTTTTATAACACGTAAAATCGAAGACTATCGAGCCGGCTATTCTAATTTGTGTCCGTGTTATTTTCTGATTTACATTTTTGACCCCTATGTTTTTATATGTAAAGTAGTGGAGTCAACGAATTGGGTCTCAGTAGGCTGGCAGGACTTGACAGACCTCCGAAATTAATTCAGTTTGATTCTTCCAGCATCTGCTGGGATAATTTCACAATGATAGTGATGATTTGAGTGTCCACCTTTACGTGTAACTACTGTTTTGTCTAGACAATAAATTATTATGTCCGAACTCAAGAAAAAAATTGTGCATATTTTTTAATAATAATGGCGTCGACAAAATTGATGTTATAGTGAAAGCGCTACCCCTTTCTTTCATATGGTATATGGAGAAACGAAATTACCCAAGCTCACTTTAAAGAAAATTGAACAGTAATTAATTATTTCAAGCTGGACGTATAATCCATCTCATCCAAAAAATTATAAGACACTTCAATGTTGTAAAGTGAGTAAAAAACTTTTCCAGATAAAAACTTAAGTGATTCAAAGTCTCAACATGTTTCGAGCTATCAGTAGCTCATATTCAGGAGAAAAAAACGCAAGTGAAGTTTTAAAACAAAAATCTCATGGATAAACAGCAACATAGCCAAATATCAAAAAAATCAAAATTAAATACCTACATTACCTAACCTTAAAAACAAAGACAAAAAAGGAAAAGTAAAAACAATTTAAATAGATATAAAATCAGTTGATTTGAAGTCAGTTTTTAAAAAATACAAAAAACCGTGACATAACAAATCGAAAAATTGAAAAAACTGAAAAGAGGCAGAATGTCCCCAGAATAAACTGACAGTAAATAATCAAAAACAATAAAATGGATGCTTGCTAAGGTCATCCAAATGATCTGAAAATGATTCCTATCATATCACTCAACAAATTGAGGTTCTTGGAGAACAAACGAAATAAATTCACAAAATTGGCAAAGGTACAAAAACCTTTGGCAATTGCACTAAAATAATTAAATTATGAGTCCGGAAAGAGAAATAACTTTTATATATTCTCTATCAATTAATTGAAATTTGAAGAGACAGCTTATTTCATTCACAAAATAGCTGAAACACAACATAATGTCGGCTGTTATACCGATATCAATACCCCCACCTCGCATAAGGTCCCATGGTGTAATGGTTAGCACTCTGGACTCTGAATCCAGCGATCCGAGTTCAAATCTCGGTGGGACCTGCTCTTTTTTTCAAATATTTAACGTAGATAAATTTCTATTTGGTCTCAATGATTTCGTGGAATTTTTCGATTTGTTGGGAATATACGGATTGAGTGTTTCTGTAGAATGGCTCTGAACTTTTCAATAATACAACTGAGATACGAAAATTCTCTCCAGAAAAGCCACACGAAGAACAGGTTTCGAGATGAGCGTAAAAGTCGGAGAAAAAAATTATTCAAAGATACCTCTTTATTGTGTCATTCGAAAGATAATTTAATTCTGAATGTTTCTTATGGAGATCATTTTTTTCTTTTTCTTATGTACCGTCAGCGACCTTCAACGTGTGTTATGTTGATTCTATTCAATTTATGTATTTTTTCAGTTTTTTGATAATATGCCTGGATTGTAGACATAGATAACATTGTGTTTCTTAAAATCAAAGATACTTTGCAGCAAACTATTTCTCAATCATTTTATTCATCAAATATTATATTTTATAACAATGATAGTTATTTATTATACAAGGGAAAAAAGTATTAGATTTTAGCTCGAGGTTATATTGTTGACAAAAAACCGAGAGCTAAAATCTACTATTTTTCCCCTGTATAATACACTATTTTTTTTGTGACAAGAAAAACAACGATTTAATAATGAAAGAAATATAACTTCTCACGAAAGTACTTTTTTCCCGGCTACATAGAGAATCATTTTTTTGACAGGGAAAAAAGCAATCTCGTAAAAAGTCATATTTGTGACCTGTCAAGAGATATAAAATGTCACATTTTTTTCCCGTCACAGAAAAAACATTGTTTAAATAATAAATAAAACATGTCAAATCATTATGTTCTATATACCGGCCATTATGATACATACAGAGATTATATTTTTTCCTATTTAATTATAAGTTACTTTGTCCAAGTGAACCCTAATATTTTGGCCAGAGTAACGTAGGTATAATGAAATAAGGAAAAGATGTGTATTGTTATAAAATATAATATTTGATGAATATCATGATTGAGAAATAGTTTGCTACAAAGTCTCTTTCATTTTGAGAAACACAATCATATATATTGTGAATCAAGGCTGACTCTCACACTACAGAAAAAATAAATGGAAAAGAATTAACATAAAACGCGCAGGTCGCTGACGGTAACAAATAGAAAAAAATGGTATTCAGAAGAAAAATTCCGAATTGAATTATCTTTCGAATGACACAATAAGAAAGGTATGTTCTCAGAGAAAAAAAATGATAGCGCCGCTACGCCTGGCGCCTCAATTCTTTTCTTTTAATTTTATGCACATTCCAGTCAATATTCACTAGATTGACAGGTGACCACGATATGTGAATCACCCTGTACAGTATTATATTCGAAAAGTGGGATGCAGTTATGAAGATTTCGGATAGATTTACATATTTCTTTTATTATTTTATAACCAATTACCTCTATCATCCCCAACTAGAACTGCTTGATACGGGCCATTAAAACCTTGAAAAATTCCATTCAAATTGTCAACGAAAAGTGGATATCAAAAAGGAATTGAGGCGATGTATTCCGAAAAGGCTTAATCCGCGATCCGGCAAAAAATTCTTAGTTTTATTTCCTAGGAGAATTCAGTGTAGTTTGAATCGATTCAAAACATGGCTCTGGTCAATGTCATAGTTTTTTATTCGAACTGAATTCTGTTGAAAGCTCTTATTTCTAATATACTGCTATAATAGTTTCTCTTCCTACCATTCCATGTTCTAAACCCTTTTTGCGCGTCAAATGTCATTGGTTTCCACCATAACAGTTTTTCTCGCCTTCCGACGCGACTTCAAATTCGATTAACAGCAAGACATGCCATAACAGCAAAGTCCTCGTACTCCGAACAGACAGGTTAAAAATAAGAACGTGTGACAAATACATGTGACACCGGACTAAAAAAGCAGCTAATTACGTGTCCCAGAGGCAACCCCATGCCGTCTTGTTCGTGGTTTCAAGAGGGCAACGACAGCCAAGACATGTGCGTTGAGGCATCTACGGAATTATGTACTGTGAACTGCTCGAAGACGATGGAAAAAAGTGTTTAGTTAGAGTGATGAGTGCGCCGTTGACGGGTACCATCAAAACAATCGACTTTTTTGAGGTGGAACACCGGAGGGAAAGACAGTGGCGTATCTGGAAAATTTGTTTGTTCCAGAACAGAACTACACTATTTCCGATTGTAATTCAGAAAACGTGAAATGTAATTCAGAAAAGTAAATTGACTATCAGAAGATGGAAATTGTGATTCAGAATAGTGACCTGATATTCAGAATAGGGAATTTGAGTTTCAGAATAAGACCTTTATATTCAGAATTTTAAAATGTTTATATGTAATTCAGAAATAAATTGCAATTCATAAATGCGAATTTGTTAATCAGAAAAAAGAAATTTCAAGTCAGAAATAGGAGGTGGTAATTTAGAATTGGTTGAATATAATTCAGAATCAATTATTATGTACGAATAGGTATATTTGTGTTTACCTAATATTATGTATATAATTCGAATTGAGACATGATCTCATACAAAACGGGTGACTCAAAATAATAATACTGGTTTTTATGGGCATTGTCTACTCTCGAATAAATAGATACTTCATGGATATATTTCCCCTGCTTACTTCCAATGTAATGCATTTTTTGAAATTGAATTAATAACTACTGAAATACAATTTTGCATTACTGAAATTCAATTTGCCAGTTCTGAGTTTCAAGTTTATTCTGAATTAAAACTTAGTTTTTCTGAATTAACTATTCTCAAATTCAATTTCTGTTATCTGAATCACATACCCCCATTCTGAAATAGATGTTCTATTTTCTGAAATTTAACTTTGATTTTCTGAGTCCGACGGTGAAAGGTGTAGTTATGTACAGGGTCTCTATAAATGATTGTAACAGCGCTGTTGGCTTTGGATTATGCAAACCACAGAATTCTTTGATCATGCAATGCTCTGATTGGTTAGAGATTGGTATATTCTTCAATCCAAAGCCAACTGCGCTGTAACAATCATTTATAGAGACCCTGTAGAATGATATTAGTTCGAAACAAGTTCTCAATATTCATTCCTAAATCGAATAATGAGGTTCTGAATGATCATCATTTGAAAAGACAGAAAGAGTTCATAAGCCCTTCTCATTTTAGAGCACTTTTTCTTTAATATCGAAGAAATTGCAATGAAAATTATATCCATTTTCGAGTGTCAAAAGAAGCAACACTACACACATTGAAGATTCATATCGATTGATATATAATCTGGAAGAATTCTGCATTTCTAATAAACTTTTTAGGTTTTCAATCCCACTTTCTGAAACATAAATGATCAGAACAATTTTAATTAAGATGAAGTTCTCTTGCGCAAATCTTTGCACTTATTTGTCAGGAGCACATTGGTTTTGAGAAAATTGTTGCGTAACAGAATAAAAACACTTATGCTCAGTTGCAGGAACGTCCGTTAAAATTTAAAGGTCCATTAAACCCTTAATCCTCCATTAGTTCCTTGTAATAATGGAGGATTAAGAGTTTAATGGACCTTTAAATTTTAATGGACGTTCCTGCAACTGACACATAGAGATGTTGATTTTTTCAATTTTGAAATTTCCTGATGTTATTTCTCTCTTCAATAAATCAATCCAAATACGATCTTTTCCAACAGAAAAATCTGCCAAATTATCTACTTCATCTAACAAAAATGTATATTATGTGGATTCCTTAATTTTCCTTTTATAATTATCTGGTTCCGTCATTAGGATCTTTGTATTGTTGTTGAACACACATGATCAGCGATTTGTGATGTTGTAATGTCTCTATTTTTGATGTTGTTCTTATATTCCCGTTTTGTTATCTCTAAAAGTCTTAATATCTCTCCTTTATAAGATTTTCCACATACACAGGGAATATTGTAAACACAATTTTTTTATTTTGTGTCTTATTCATTGGTTTCATTCTGGTTAGAATGGATCTCAAATCATTTTGTGTTTTGGAAACAGTTCTTATCATTAACTTTAATTAGATATTTTTCGTTAAAAATTAGTAATTGTTTCTTCTATAAAATTTGTTGGGTATTGATCATCTAGTAGAAGACAATTTCCTTATTTCTAATTTCACGTGTAGATAAAATTTGAAGAGCTCTGTCATAAAGTGTTTTTATAATACCTGTTCTTTACATTCAATTAATGATTAGAATAATGATATCTATAAGTGTCAGTTTGTTTTTGAAAAACACTCGTTTCAAAATGACCTATACATTTTTTTGGACATCTAGAGAAGAAATTCGATTATTCTGTTCTAATTCCATCGTAAATTCAATAGTAGGTTGTTTATTATTGATGTAATCAAAAAACTTATTCAATTCCTCTCTGTCGTTTTTCAGTGACTGGAAGTGAAAAACTGAAAAGTTTTTTTAGAAATGAAAATTTGATGTTAAGTAAATGTTGAAAAAATTGTCTGACGAACGCCACTGGCGTGGAAACCGTCGACGTCGTCTATACCCATCGCTCATTGTAATGCGGCGATAGGTGCCACTTGTAACAATATTCTTCCTCTTCGGTAATTTATACCGCTTAGAATAACATTAGGTAGGGAAGACGCCCACAAGTAACGTATGAAGAACACCATCTAGCAATGCCACCGGGTTTGTTGTATTTGGACGGATGTGATTTACACAGGGTGGGGCAATGACTTTAAATTTTCTACCGGGGCATGAGAAGCTGAAATTGGTAAGACTGGTACTGAGAAAAAACGGACTCAACAAATAATATAATATTTATGAGGTCCCGCCCATGCAAGAAGTGATGTTTTCATTAGTGTTTGTTTTGTCGTTATTGTGTGGTATTTTGTATTCAAGGCATCGATGAATTACTAATGAACTTTGTTTGATTAAAATAGTTTATAAATTGGTCGTTGGATGTTGGATATCAGAATGATATCCATTATAAATTAAGATGCTGGTGGTTTTGTGTTTCTTCAATGAAAATTTATCGATTGCATGGTTTAGACCGTGAAACGTGAATCTTCATGTTGTACAGTTTTATTTTAATTTATTTTTCATACCAGATCCTGTTCATATACAAACATGTGTGAGTTTGACTCTATGTAACGTCTTTCAGCACAATACCTTATTTTTTTTTCTGACCCCATCATGCTCGCATCGTTCAGGAGTACCTTAAAGAGGTTGAAGTCTCTCGAATGGAATGGCCAGCAAGAAGTCCAGATCTCAATCCGACTGAGCAGGTCAACCTGACAACCTGACAACCTCAATAGAAGGCTGAGAAGTTCAGAAAATCATCCAGCTACTCTTAGTGACTTAGGAATCCAACTCAGAGAAATCTGGGAAGGATTAGATCAGAACATTTTAAGATCACTTATTTTGAGTATGAACACTCGTTGTCGAGCTGTAATTAACGCAAGGGGTGGAAATATCAAGTATTAAACCACTTATCAGCATTCCAGTATTTTGACAATTGTTTATTTCTCTTCTTCTCATAAGATTCGGTGAAATCCTGAATTTTTCTTCCATTTACTGTGTCTTGTTTCGTGCAGAACTTTCCTAAGAGAACATAAAAATGAGTTATAAAGTCAATATATAGTTAACTTTCATTAAAATTGAGATTTTCAGAATGTGCGTTAATTTTTTTCCGCAGTGTATGAATATTTTCAGAAAATTATAAATTTTAACTAGTGGAAATACTGATTAATTTTTTTAATTCAAAAACCAATGTTGGATTGGAGGTGTGTTTGAATATACGAAAAAAAATATGTATCACTTAGCTATGCCAGCGTCCAGTAAGTTAAAATTAATTCGCAAAATTACATTTGTTGAAACATAAAGTTTAATCTCGCGTAAATGCTAGAACAACAACGTTTCGCGTTCCTGCAGACAGGCGCATTCCTCCGCTGATGAACAATTTATTCAGTTTCATTCGTGTAACTGAATAAACGTTATAAATCGTAATTTTTTCCGTTTTTCAATTTGTACCCGGCAATTTGGCCCGCTCCGGCCATCCTCATAGTATACGTGACGCGGCCCTCGATCCGTTCTATATGAGAAATGCAATCTAGCTTCGTTACGGCCTTGGAAACGAAATAGGAGAACCTAATGTCTAGTTAGTTACCGCTATGTTATTAGGGCGATTTTTATCCAGCGTTTGCATTTCAATTTAGCAATGGATATCTGAACAATGAAATTATAATTTCACTGTTTGAATAATCGTTCTTTTGCGGTTTCGAAGAAAGGTAGTGAATTCAATTTGTTCTAGGGGCCGGCGCTTTTCAAATATTGCTTCGGACAAGCGGATGGAATAGGTGAACGGATGTTTGTCATTCGTGGAAGAAAACTCACTTGAACAAGAAGGTCTTACAGTTGAAACAAAAAGTAACACATTTAGATCGAATAAGAAATCCAACTCCAGAATAGACACAGCAGATTTTCAGAAAGAATCAAAGAACGGAGAGCATGTCTGACCCTTACCAAATTTACCATATACATCTGATCTGCTGACAATCCTATATGAGAAATGCAATCTAGCTTCGTTATTGCCTTGGAAACGAAATAGGAGAACCTATAAGATCTAGTTGGTTACCGCTATGTTATTAGGGCAATTTTTATCCAGCGTTTGCATTTCAATTTAGCTATGGATATGAACAATGAAATTATAATTTCACTGTTTGAGTAATCGTTCTTCTGCGGTTTCGAAGAAAGGTAGTGTATTCAATTCGAGTTGGGTCCGGCGTTTTTCAAATATTGCTTCGGACAAGCGGATGGCATAGGTAAACCGATGTGTTTGACTCTTGGGAGAAAACTCACTTGAACAAGCAGGTCTTACAGTTGAAACAAAAGTACCTCATTTAAGTCGAATAAGAAAGCCGACTCTTTCAGAATAGACACAGCAGATTTTTCAGAGAGAATCAAAGAACGGTAAGCATGCTTGACCCTTACTAAATTTATCAAATACTCTTACATCTAATCTGCTAACCGTCCCTATAGAAAATGCAATCTAGATTCGTAACGGCCTTGGAAACGAAATAGGAGAACCTAAGATCTAGTTAGTTAACGCTATGTTATTAGGGCGCTTTTTATCCAGCGTTTGCATTTCAATTTAGCAATGGATATCTGAACAACGAAATTATAATTTCACTGTTTGAATAATCGTTCTTCTGCGGTTCGAAGAAAGGTAGTGAATACAATGTGTTCTAGGGGCCGGCGTTTTTCAAATAATGCTTTAGACAAGCGGGTGGAATAGGTAACGATGTATTTCACTCGTGGAAGAAAACTCACTTGACCACGCAAGTCTAACAGTTGGAACAAAAAAAAACAACATTTAGGTCGAATAAAAAAGCCAACTCCAGAATAGACACAGCAGATTTTTAGAAAGAATTAAAGAACGGAGAGCATGTTTGACCTTACCAAATTTACCAATACAACTACATCTCATCTGCTAACCGTTCTATATGAGAAATGCAATCTAGCTTTGTTACGGCCTTGGAAACGGAATAGGAGAACCTAATGTTAGTTAGTTAGCGCTATGTTATTAGGACGATTTTTATTTAGCGTTTGCATTTCAATTTAGCAATGGATATGTGAACAATGAAATTATAATTTCACTGTTTGAATAATCGTTCTTTTGCGGTTTCGAAGAAAGGTAGTGAATTCAATTTGTTCTAGGGGCCGGCGCTTTTCAAATATTGCTTCAGACAAGCGGATGGAAAGGTGAACTGATGTGTGTCACTCGTGGTCGTGGAAGAAAACCAGTTGAACAAAGCAGGTCTTACTTCTTCTTCTTCTTCTTAACGAAAGCTTACAGCTTGTTATACCCATTTCAGTCCCCTTCTTCTCGTTCCTGCGATATGGAGCTCCAACTGTCTTTCCATCTTTTTGGCGGTCTTCCTGGAGGTCGCTTGGATGGTGGTTTTCCATTTCTTGCAACTTTCGCCAGTCTGTCATCTTCCATCCGTGACACATGCTCGTTCCAATATCTCCTTCTCGCTCGCATCCACCTCACTACGTCTTCAATCTGGCATTCTTCTCTGATGTCGCTGCTCCTTCTCTGATCTCTAAGCGTATTACCAGTAATTGACCTGAGTACCTTCATCTCATTTGTGCGTGCCATCCTTTTTGTTTCGGCCGTGTCAGCTCGTGTTTCCGCCGTGTATGTCATTACAGGTCTAACGCATGCTTTGTAAATTCTGACTTTGCTGGTGGTTGTCATAAAGTTATTTTTCCAGATGGTGTTTCTTAGTGCCCCTGCAATTCTGGCCGCTTTATTTATCTGATGCCTTACACTTTCTTTCAAGTTTCCATATGGCGAGATCACTGTAACCAGATAATTTAATTCGGAAACCTGTTCTATTATGATGTTATCGAGCTCCAACTTACATCGGCGCGGTTCTCTAGCAATCACCATTGTTTTAGTTTTAGTGGTTGATATCTCCATGCTTAGCTTGTGAGCCTCTCTGTTGAACGCCTGAAGCAACCACTGCAGACCATCCTCACTATCCGCAAACAGCACTGCATCATCCGCATAGCATAAGATCTTCAGAACCTTGCCTCCCATTCTGTACCCATGCTTCACCTCCGCACGCTGGCAATTATTCTGTCCATCAACAGATTGAAAAGCAAAGGACTGAGACTATCTCCTTGTCTTATTCCCGTATCGATGTTTATTTCGTCGGTTATAGTCGTTCCTGCCTTGATTGTGGTGGTATTGCCCGTGTTCAGTTGTTTAATCGTCTGTATAATGTTTGGGTGTATTCCTCGGTGCTTCAGTTCATCCTCAACATCCCTCAGCTGTATTCTATCGAAAGCTTTAGTCATATCTATGAAGCACAGGTATGCGGGCTTATTATACTCGATGGCCTTTTCAATTACCTGCCTAACGATAAACACTGCATCGACTGTTGAACGATTTTTCCGAAACCCCTGCTGTTCTTCGCTCAATGTGGTATGACGCAAGATGTGCTGACCTAGAATTCGAGTGAACAATTTCATTGAGGTGCTCAAAAGAGAGATTCCCCGGTAGTTTGCCGGATCCGATGTTTTTCCTTTCTTAAATATAGGTATCAAAATGCTCTTTTTCCATTCATCAGGTGTTGTTGCGCTCTCCAATATTTTATTGTATAGTCTTGCGAGCTGTTCTGCCATATTATCTCCTCCGTATTTCAATAATTCATTGGGTAGGTCATCTGGGCCGGGAGCTTTGCCATTTTTGAGATGTTGCATGGCGCTCCTCACTTCATCCACTGTAATTTGTTCAACTTCTTCTACGTCTATTGCCTCTTCTCGCCTGAGACTATGTGGCCTTTTGGGTCGCTGGTTTTCTTTTTGCGAGTGTAGGTTTACGAAGTGACTTTTCATTTATCAGCTGAGATGTTACTGATTCGAACTGTTTCGTTTACTTCTTTTTTGGCAGCCCTGAGCATTTTCCATATGCGCTTTTGTGTCCCATATAAGTCATCTTCCATCTCTTTGCTAAATTTTTCCCAGTGTTCCTTTTTTATTTCTCGTATTCTATTGTTCACTCTGTTTCTGGTTTCTGTATATCTTAGGTAGTTTCGAGGTGTCCTGTTAGCTCTGTATGTTAAATGAGCTTCTTTTTTTTCCAGGGCTAGTGACTTGACCTCTGGAGTAAACCAGGACTTCTCTCTAAATTGACGAGTGGTCGATTTAACAGTTCGTTTACCCAGTGCCTCGTTGGCTGCTTCGAGTATGTTACCCTGCAATATCCTCCACGCTTCATTCACCGTGTGTTGCTCTTCAATTGGTGATTCCTGCAATTTCGTTGCTAGGCGTCTTCTATATAGGTCAAGAGTACTGTGTCTTCAATGACTCTATGTTGAATTTGATATTGATTCACAAGGTTTGTCTGTCCTCACTGGTCTTCTTATACCAGAAATCTTCCCAAGAACTAAGCTGTGATCCGACCCTATGCTTGCTGAAGTAAGCGACCTAACATCCAGTACCTGCTCAGGCTTGATGGCTCTATTTGTCAGTATGTAGTCAATCGTAGACGCTGTTTCTCGACTTCCCCGGAAGGTGATCTTATGCTGAGGTTTGTGTTGGAAATAGGTATTATTGATCCTAAACTCGTTGTGGGTACAAAATTCAATTAGCAATTCTCCACGTTCGTTAATGTGTTCTTCATTGAATGCGTTTTTAATTCCTGGAATCACCATACTGCCCACTCTGCCATTCAAATCACCCAGAACAATAATTTGGTCATGATTAGGCAGTTTGTCAATTGTTAGTTGTAACTGTTCGTAAAAATCGTGTGCCTCTTGAACTGGCCTTCCTGCATCTGGCGCATATACTGATAATATGTGCAGGGTGTATTTTTCCAATCTCAAAGTGATCTTTAGAATTCGATCACTCTGATAGTCGATGTCCTCAATGGTGTTCTGAAATCTTCGATTGACCAATATTCCCACTCCCGATGCCGCTCTTGTTTCCTTGGGTCTTCCAGAGTAGATCAAGACGAAGTCCCCATATTGTTCCGTTCCTTTGCCCTTCTTTTCGTTTCGGAGATTGCACAGATGTCTATTTTGTTGTTCTGGAGTTCTAAAATAATTTCCTGGTCTTTTCCATTGAAAGATCTCACATTCCAGCATCCTATCCGCAGTTGGTTTCTCTTCATTTTTCGTCTTAATTTCGCAGTCCTTATTCTTGCTTGGGTCTTTACCGTTGTATCCATCCTGTTCCGAGGCTCGGTTTGGGTTCTGTGAGCATCATTATTTTTTTAAGGAAGGTAGGCTGCTAACCTCGCCCTCCAACCCTCCTCCTTTATCCGGGCTTGGGACCGGCAGTTGCAATCGATGGGCTACTCAATCCACCCATCAACTACACAAGGTCTTACAGTTGAAACAAAAAAAGTACACATTAGGTTGAATAGATATCCAACTCCAGAATAGGACAAATCAGATTTTCAGAGAGAATCAAAAAGAAGGGAGCATGCTTGACCCTTACAAAATTTCTTCTTCTTCGTCTTCTCGAAAGCCAAAGGCTTGTTTCATCACTAACGTGAGATCTTGAGATGTTGATGACCAGCTATATTTCCATCTTTTTGGAGGGCGTCCCGGTGGTCTTCTATTAGCTGGCTTGCCATTCCGTGCAATTTTGGCCAATCCCTCATCGGGAATTCTGGAAACATGTTCAGTATCTTCTGCTTGCACGTGATCATCTTACCACATCCAATATCCCATACTGGTCTCGGAACTCCTCGTTCCTCCTGGGATCTCTCAATGTATTGCCCGCACAAAAGACCTTATTGGTCACAGTGCAGAAGGATAATCAACGTGCCGATCGACCACTATCTAATCTTGCCCGTTATGGTTCTTAAGGTCCTCATCTCGTTACCAAATTTACCAAATACATCTCATCTGGTAACCGTTCTATATGAAAAATGCAGTCTAGCTTCTTTACGGCATTGGAACGAAATAGGAAAACCTATTGTCTAATTAGTTACCGCTATGTTATTAGGGCAATTTTTATCCAGCGTTTGCATTTCAATTTAGCAATGGATATCTGAAAAATTAAATTTTAATTTCACTATCTGAATAATCATTCTTCTGCGGTTTCGAAGAAAAGTAGGAATTTCAATTTGTGCTAATGGATGGCGTTCTTTTGCGTTTTTCATATGTTGCTTCGATGTGTGTCATTCGTGAAAGGAAACTTTTAGCTGTGAGATCAATTGTCTCGAACGGGCAAGTCTTATAGTTCAAACAAAAAGTGCTACATTTAGATCAAATACAACCATCTACTTCAGAATAAACACAGCAGAATGGACTAAAGGTACATAAAACAGGGACGAAACTAATGTTGTGCAGGATCTCGTCATATTTTTTAAAGAGGGTACAGACAATGGGAGAATCAAAGAGCGGGGAGCATGGTTGACTATTTCCAAATACCGCTCATCTGGTAAATTTTCTAGGGATGTAATCAATGAAAGACTGAGCGTTGAAAGCAATTTCTTCAAAACACAAGGCAAACAAGGTATGTTTCAGAAAATAGAACAACCCCTTACACTGGCATACCTGGTAATTGCGACCATCTAGATCTTTCATTATTTACTCTAATCATTCATGGACACCCAAGAAGGTAACTAATAGCGTTGACGAAATCGACAACTTCTTCAGGAGTCTTGACCGTTATGGGTTGGCCCATATAAATTGTTTTTGGGACTGCTAGCTAAAGCTCAGCTCGTGACAGCTTCACGATCTTTCTGGTTCAGCGCAAGCGCACAAAAAGGCTCAGGTCCAGCAAATGTTAACCTCGATGCACTTTCATTTCCTTCAACACCAAAACGCCTTGACTTCCATAGTAGAGTCACATTATTGACTCTTGGTAGTTGCTTTATGATGTACGGCACTCGTAGCCAGCATAGGTGAAACCTTCAACATTTCTGTTTTAATATTACTTTGATCCTTAACAAAGTTCCAGAATTTATGTTCATCTTCTTTCAGCACCATGTGACAGAATTCACATAGAAACACGAAATCCCAATTTGTATTCAACCAAACTTCCCCCAAGTCTCCAAATTATCGGGAAAACTCAAACGAACAAAAAGGAAAATGAGCATATCATAAGGTGATTATACTTAATTCCTTCGACGAACAGGATGCGGATAGAGAGAGAGAAGATAACGCGTGTCCCGAATGGGAACGCGAGATCACGTCCTTAGTTAACGATCAGATCACCCCTAGGATCCTTTTTCCATTCGGAAACGGCGCGTCGCTAACTCTACAAATTGTATTTTCTTGTTTCGGCACTCGAATTTCCCGATTCTATCAGGAATCAACGATCTCTCCTCGTTTAAACTATTCTCTTCGGCTGCCACTCGACACTTGAGAGCTTTGCATCGGAGTTTTTCGTCCTGCCCTTCAATTATGGTAACTGTTTTTTCTTCCCCGAGTTCCTTATGACTTTTTTTGTTAACTGGATACAGGTTATTGGCTCGTGGAACTTTTCTAATTTCGCGCGGGACCAATTTCCGAATTATTGACCATCACGTGCCTGGTTTAGTTCAGTTGAGTGGGTAAGTGAGTACCGAGGTCGAAAGCTTCTTAATTTCTTTTTTTCATTAGATCCATATTTTTCTTCAATAAATACAGCAATTCACAATCATAATAGATATTCCAGCATACAATGATTTATTGTGTTTGTGAAATATTAGAATAAACAGTCAATAAATCGATAATAATTATTTAATCAACTATGTAACTAAAGACAGCGACTAATAGTCACCGAGTTGATTACAAGATTTTTCCGACGATCTTGATATGAATTGTATATGAATTCTTGATTTAAATACATTCTCATTTTGCACAAGATTCACATTTGACATAATAAAATTTCTATGTCTATGTTTCAGTTGATTCGTCATCATAGCCTCGTCTTGTTTATTTTTGAATTTTGAAAAAGAAGTTCCTTCAAGCGGTTATTGCTTGGAACCTACGTTAAACTAGACTCGCTGTCATTAATAACCTAGTTAATTAATAGCTATTATTGAATTCGCTTTATTATTATTCATGTATACAATTTAATATGATTTATAAGTACTTCCATTGAAAAATTATTTTCAATTTGATAGTTAGATGTCGTTGCATTCATGGAAATCCTATGGAGAAAATATTAAGTATGTAAAATCATTTATCAAAAAACCTTTGAATTGTTAACTGACACAAGTAGTGGTTTGACACGTTCTTTTTGAAATATAATAAATTTCGATATGCCTGCAAGAGTGAAGACGTGCTGTGTTATTGGATGTGAAAATCGAGATGCAAGAAGGTAATTATAAAATTTATATGTATATTCTGTTACCTATAAGAATAAAGATACTCGTAGTTTTCAAAAAAGTTTTTCATGTATTGAATAACTTTAGTAGGTAAATACTCATATTGTGTTTTATTAAATTCATTATTGTTAGTTTTTGAAAAGTTTTCAATGCAATTATTAGTTTATTGATTAGATATTTATGAAATAAATCTGTATATTCAATTGGTGATACCTATTTCAGTTAATAAATTTTCATTCTATCCAGAATTTGATTATTGATCCTCATTTCTCGATTCCAAAAGGAAATCAGATGAAAGTTCTTTGCAGGTATTATTTTCATGAAAATAAATTTCCTCACTCATCGATAACTTGCACGAATCCATTTCTGATTTCCTTTTGAATTTCAAAAAACTTTTTGCCTCTTGTATATGGGTGTACCTACCTAGTCAAAAGGTGCACTACAGAATTCTTTTTGAGGCAGCTTTACCTTTTTCAGTTCAGCTTTTTAACGAATTAGTAATGTTGTACAAAAACAGATGGCGTTGCAGCTTGTTCTACTAGTGTCTCGTCTATTCTCCGTTTAGTTAGTCTATGATTGTGTCACCATAATTATTATGGCATATGTCAATCATAATATATTTCACAAATATGAAATCTGTGATGAGTTTGTAGAAATTAATTTCAAATTAGGGAAAACTACAAGGTCTCAATGTCTGTATATGATACAACAGTCTTTTTTTTAATTACGTTTCCAACTTGAATTTATGTTCAAGGAAAAATCCTTCTTGTCTCTCAGTTCCGAATAGCTAAATTATGGCTCCAAGATAAAGTCTGAATCTTAAAAATGAAGATATTACTATTACACCTTCATATAAGATATTGTGAAATCCCGAATAATATTTAGAGTAATCCTCGGACACTAGTTCGAATCGACTGAGACATCAGGAGTCCAAAGTGTTTCAAAATATGAACAGTCTGAAAATACATCCATTTATAAACAGGTACATACTTTAAAGTACAATATTTTATTACTGTGACAACACCATGTTTACGACCGAAACAATCAACGAAATTTATAGGGTGACGAACAGAAATACGGTCACTTAACTGAAATGATAAAACTTCACGTGTGAGTTTCATTAGATAATGACCATGGGAAAACCACCCCCTGAACCTGGCTGACGAGAATTGTCATGATAGTCCGCTTGGAATCCAGGCCAAACGTTTGGTTTGACTCGACAGGGTTGTCTTTAGCCACGTGAAGTCAATGTAGTTTTGAATATCGTAATTCTTCCGCAACTGTAATCACTGTATCATTTCAATTATAAATTATATAATAGTGTCATTCTTAATTGATACGTATTTCAAGATTAGATTTGATTAAATTGTGGTCGATTGGCACTGCGTTTCTATACTAAAACTATATTTTGAACATAAATGTCACCTCCTTCGCAAAGTTGATTATTTACGATATAGTTGTTTTTCATACTGGTTTTTTCCAGGTGATATCTCACGAAACAGAGACCTGCGGGAAGCCCAGTCAGCAGCCTTAATACTTTTCCGACAACGATAAAGCTTGTTGAGCCTTTCCTTTGAAGGTGGAATCAGTCTCGTTGCTTGTCTTTGACCTGGTGCCTATTGCACCAAATACTTTGCAACTTTTCACTTTGCACTTTTCACTTTTCAAATGGATAATGTTCCACGAGACGCATTCATAATTGAAAAGTGCAATGTGGAAATGGAAGTACAAAATGAAAAACACGTCGCAGAAATTAATTCTTGGGAGAAAAGTTGTGCAACATAATTAATTTTCACTTTTGAAATTTGTGAAAATGCAAAGTGCAAAGTGAAAAGTTGAAAAGTATTTTGGTGCAATAGGCCCCTGGTGTGTTAATCCTTCACGAGTGTTCTCTTGTGTATTGAAGTAAATAATAGTTATTTAATCAACTGGGTTATTAAAGACAGCGACTAATGGTCAAGATATTTTAACGCTCCGCTCACACGTTAATAGTTCGAGACCCTTAGTAGCTCGATTTATAACCGAGTTGACTATACAAGATTTTGCCGACGATCTCAATATGAATTGTGTATGAATTCTTGATTAAAATACATTCTCATTTAGCACAAGACATACATTTGACATAATAAAATTTCTATGTATTTTTGTTCCAGTTGAGTTTTGACATTTCTCGTAGGGCTTCTGATACTTTGTGAACGGTTGCCATGAGGATTGCACATTGAAATAGCAGAAAATAAGCGTTAAAATGGGTCACTGATGATCAATTTCGTACGCATTAAAACCACTTTATATTTTTTATCAACGGAAAAAAAATTGTCGTTTATGTACATAATAATTTCAGATGAAGGCATCGTAGATTTCATATCTAGACAGTATGAAAAGATCGACAATTATAAAAGCAAGGTCACTATCACACGCAGTGGAGTTTACATATGAACTTATGAAAACATTATTTGAAATAGATTCCTAGATGATATGAAGCATTGGAAAAATATAAAATACATTAATAATCCAAAAACATTCAAATTCAATAACAATTCAACATAAAAATCACTCAGAACGATCTGTTACAGATTTGTGCAAGCTAGCACCTCTCAATTTCATGTTTTTAATTGTAAAATTAATAAATATCAATGTATTTGAATCACAACATCAAATTCGAATATAAAAGTATGTGATATAGTTCTTCATCTGCCTTGGATTTTTGAGTTAAAAAAAATAGGTGCCTGATTGATAAAAAGGAGGTGCGTCTGTGCATTCCTTCCTTATGCTCTCAAGTGTTTTATGTAAAGGATTCAAACCAAATTCACAATGCTAATATATAACATCGAGTTTCCTGAATATCAAATAAATATTGAATAATTTATCGAGTGCCCGAAATGTTGTTAGTTCTTTCATCTTCAATATATTATTTTCAAGTTATGAAGTACATCGAAGCCTCGTTTTCGAAGTGTATACATTTAACATCATCCCCCCATAAAACGAAACATCAGCAACGAATATTTCTATAAATATCCGATCCTACGACAAAGAAGAAGTTGTTAATAGCAACACCACAGTGAACATTAAGCCATAGAAGAAACAACTCAAATCCCACAGGATCTCTCATTCTTACCAACTAGGGGTGCAGCTACCCTTATTTTCACCCTCAAGAGTTTATCAACTTACGTATCTTGAAGTGCAAACCACTATGATGTGGATACGCCATCTTATTCCTGATTATGGACCTCGCTTTATCATAGCACATTCCATCCTGGCTTTTGCTTGAGAGTTAACGCAGATGTTTGAAGTGTATCCAAAGTTTTTCATGATTTCCTGGATTTATTCTCATTCAACACGCTAGGAAGTTTCCTGGAAACCTCGGAAAACTCAACAAATTATTAATACTCTCTTTGGGAAGACGGTGTTGCTGGATTCATTTTTCTTTACTCCTCTTTCTGGGAATCATAGTGAGGAGGGATCATTTAAGTTTTGCAAAGTTTCAGTTATATGCGCTTTTCTCCTTCAGAAACGCTGACGGTGTTCATTTATTTGGATCAGGATGGGCCGTTCGGAAAATTTTGCTGATTGCGCCGGAAAATTGGGAAATACAGTTCGATACGTTGCAGAAATTCGCTTTTTCGTTTAATAAGTTACTTGGGATATTGGCTGTTCTATTTCTAGTTTTTACTGAAGCTAGAGTTGAGTTCTGCCGCATGAAGACCAGGTTTGTAACATTTTCGTTATTGATTATTCTTAGTGATGTTTAAATTAGTGGATGATAAATTTCAATATTCTTATTCGAGATTGAATAAACCTTAAGAATTATTGAGCTGAAGGATGGGTTAAACGATCATTGTGAAATTTCATTCAAAAACCTTGCTTTATATTACCTTTATCTCAGTAAATGATCCCAGAACTTTCGTCATTGACGGTGAAGTTTCCAAAGTAAGGTTCTGTATTTTCTTCCATTTTCAAAAGTTAATTAACTCCTGAGTAATAAAGAGATAAAGTATCTATAAATCTATTTTTTCATTTCGTATTTATTCTTCTTCATTACATGAAAATTTTTGAAAAAATCTTCAAATCATTGGAGTTTGTCAAGCATTCACACTCTACACAATGAAAATATAATATAAAATAATTAATAAAGATTCACCTGCATTTTAAAACAATTATATCCATATTTTATAATAAACACGTTCAACTAATTAGAAATCATGCAAGATACTTGAATAAGAGACATTAATTCCGAATATTTGAAACTTTAGTAGATAAAAATTACCACTCCAAGTGATAATTTTTGCATTCAAAACAATTAAAACCTCAGGTCTGCTTCAAGATAAAAAAACTTCGATGCACAATTTTTTATTGACACTATGAAAGTTCACTGTAGTTGATTGGACGCAAAATAACAGATTAAATTGAGCAAGTCTCTCAAATATCTCGAAACGTTCCGGAAACATCGAGGAGATTGTTATTTTTATCCTGAATTCATTTTGTGAAGCACTCAGCATATATTGTGTGGTCGCATTATTTTAATTCTTGTTGATAAGTTATAAAATGATATAATTTCATATGAAAGAGACTAAGAACATAATTCACGCTAGGATGGCAATAATATGAGGACGAATTTCCTCTTAATGAAACATCATCTTCAGGGAAAAAAGAGAAAAGTTAAATGTGAACTTCAGCGTTTCATACTGCCAACTCCATTCCTTATTATCATTGGGGGAGACAACCGTGAAACATAAAACAAAACGTTATTCTTTTGGTCTCTGAAGAAAGAAATCCCTGTCAGGACTATTTAAGAAGCCGAATACGATTCTGAAAGAAAGGAAATTTCATCATTTGAAAACATCATTCACTGTTCCAGTGTTCGGCCTTTTGCTCCTGCAAGTCTAATAGGTTATTGAAGCAATTTAAATTTTTGTGACGTTCTTTGTTAACGAGGCATTTTTATAAAATAAAGTATGTAGATTTTTGGTCATTCATGATCTTAAAAAAAATTTTCACCTACAGGGTTGACAGAGGAACTTTATGATTTAAAGATTCCGTTAAACAAAACCATATGCAAATAACATTTTGAATATTTTTGCTTCATTAAGTACAACATTCACAGATTATGTTCAGTAATTCAAGATATGATGTCGAGAAAATGGCGCCCATTATTGTCAAAACACTGAGTCAATCAATTCCGAAAATGTCGTACAATTTTGTTCAGCATTCATTGGTTATGTTGGTGATAGCCAACCGATTGCTGTTCTTTCTTCAAGTGGGCTAGAGTCCTGAGAGATCGTTATGGACATAAGATTTTAGATATCCACACTAAAAAGTCGCAGAGGGCTATATCAGCGCTGAAAACTCAGAAAACCACAGGAAAGAAAATCTCCTAGATGGGGTGGATATAACAGTAAGAAGTCACTGAAATTGTCTGTTTGCTTTGTTCGAAAAAAAGTAGGCCAATTATTCCAACTCCTGAAAATGCACAACAAACAGTGACACGTTGTGAATGTAGAGGCATCTCCTGAACTTCTCTGTGATTTTCAGTACTTCAGCATTGTCGCGTGATTTAGCCCCTTGCGATTTTTGATGTTGTTATATGAAATCACAATGTTCGATGGATCGTCCCAGTATACTGGCCTACTTGAAGAACAACACTCGTTTTGGCTATTGCTAACATACCCAACGAAATGCTAGAAGTAGTTATTGGAGTATAGTTTAGAAATCTATTACCGCAGTGTTTTGCCCATAATGGACACCATTTGCCAGATATCATCTTCCAAACTGTCATAGAATGAACTTTAAATGTTGTAGATACTTGATGATCGAAAAATAAATAGATCGGAAATTCCTGAATTTTTGTTTAAATGAGTTGCAAAATCATATGCACGGTGCCAAAGAATATGTGGTAACAAGTTGACTTGTGTATAATCTGACAATTGACTCCTAACAATAATATCTTATCCATACTTTTTCCTACAAAACTACGTTTTTATGCATCCAATCAACTGTATATGCATGTTTTCCTATGACTTCAACATCTTCAATATCGCCTGAAAGATTATTCAATTCCACTTGCGACATAAGAATCAAAAACAAGTTCAGCTAAATCTTGAAATTAGGTATATATCTATACTCTGTTCACGAAAGGTTGAGCCGTCGGTTGGCCATGGAAATTTGGCATATTCCACTGTGCATATTGAAATTTTGGGTTATGTTCTTTATTTTCTTGTCAGATTGATACGCAATGTTGTCAATATTGCATAGAGTTCTCTGGTAACTCGCAAGCTCGTCGGGCGAGGCCGAGTACATTCGGCAACGTTGACTTTATTTTACGTTATGACAGTAAATACTGTCAACTTCAGATAAATAAAGAAACGCCTACTATGTGCTCAACCTTTCGTGAACGGACTATAGATAAAAATCCTTACAAGAACTCACATATCTCACCTGATTCGAATTCATAAACCTTCTCGAAGAATTTGTCGCAGACTAAGGTACCTAACGAACATCAAGGTTGGGAAAGAAATACTACTAGTATGTAACAGAACAGTCCGTTTACAAAAGTTTGAGCAGTCGGTTGGCCATGAAAATTTGGCATATTCCACTGTGTATATTAAAATTTTAGGTTATGTTGTGGATACGCAATGTTGTCAATATTGCTTACAGTTTTCTGTTAACTCGCAAGCTCGTCAGATGAGGCCGGGTACATTCGGAAACGTAGACTATTTTTGGTTATGACAGCAAATACTGCCAACTTCAGAAAAATAAATAAAAGCCTACTATGCGCTCCAACTTTCGTGAATGGACTATATGGTTGTTTTTATGCATGGAATCAACTGTATATTGTGAATCCATGTTTCCATATGACTTCAACATCTTTAATATCCTCTGAAAGATTCCACTATTCAATTGCACCTGCGGCATAAGGTTCAAACACTACTTATCAGAGAAATAATGGAATTATATATCCAGATGAAAATCTTCACAAGAACTCACATATCTCACCTGCTTCGAATTCATAAACCTTCTCGAAGAATTTGTCGCAGAGTAAGGTAACAAACATCACGGTTAAGAATGAAATATGTGCGATACATAAATTAAGGAGGTCGGAATGAAACCTAAAACCGACAGCACTCCGGTCCTAGGCATGCTAGCGTGCTATTTTATTGCGCTCCGCTAAAAGCTTGTCTATGTTCTGAATGAAACGTGTGCGTGTTATAACTCTTTGCGTGTTATCAGGCAAACGTTATCTGTGGAACCTACAGCCTTGGTCATAAGTATTTGACATCCTTGTGTGGCATGGATAAGTCAGGAAATTCTTGGGAAATTTTTCAGGGAATGTTGATGCACCCTTGAAGTTATTACACCTTTTCCAATTGTAATTCAGAAAACGCAAAATTACGAATGTCAGAATAAGAACTTTATATTCAGAAACGGTAATTAAAATTTCAGAAGAGTAATGTAGGCTTTTTTACGTTGTCTAGGGTTTGTTGGTAAAACTGCCACAAGGTTTGTTTAAAAGTTTATTAACGAAACAACTAACAAAATTCGGAGGAAATACAGCTTCTAAACAAACACGGCTAAATCTTATTGACAACTATCTTCATCTTTTTTTATTTCTCGCCTACTATTACTACGTTATCGATAACGTCATAGGAACAACATAGAATATAATGTATAAATAAAAATATGAATCCCACACTCGGCCATCCTACGGAGAATCCGACTCGAATTCATTTCCGACTTGCACCCAAGTCTTCAAATACTCAATATAAAAAAAATGTATAATATAATATATAAAAATATTATTACCGTTGTTTGTTAAGTGGCTGTACTCCTTTACCAAATGACACAATTGACAAACTCAAAAAAATACAAATGTAGATGAATTCCTTCGCCTCCCTCAGTCAGTACGTCTAAAAAGTTAAATCTCCTACCTTGATACTGCAAAACTCTACCAATACCAATTCCACCGGTCGTTCGGAACCCAAGCCCCAGCTTTCCGTCTGAAAGTCCTCGCCGTGGGTCTCCAAACTTCGTCTACGTTTTCTGGTGAAAAGGCTACACCTCGCCTTGCAGCACTACTTCATCTTCTTCCTTCAGATCTTCGTCTACTTCGTCTTCTTCTTCGTCAATGATCCAAACTCAGTCAATAGTTCAGATCTCCTGTTCATCCAAATCGACAATTTGTTTCGTGATCCCGGACGATTTGTTTCGTTATCCCGGACGATTTGTTTCGTTATCCCGGACGATTTGTTTCAATATCCCGGACGATTTATTTCAATATCCCGGACGAGCCCCCAAAATGTAGGCTTTTTTACGTTGTCTAGGGTTTGTTGGTAAAACTGCCACAAGGTTTGTATAAAAGTTTATTAACGAAACAACTAACAAAATTCGGAGGAAATACAGCTTCTAAACAAACACGTCTAAATCTGATTGACAACTATCTTCATCTTTTTTTATTTCTCGCCTACTATTACTACGTTATCGATAACGTCATAGGAACATTCATCACATGGCACGCATTGGGTAGACGTGATTCCGATTGTGCTCCGTATATAGATAAACGTCAGTTTAGAGTTTACTTGGTCACTATGGGTCCTAAATCTATAACTGATATGAAATCTACGATTAAAGAGGCCATAAAAGATCTTCTCGGAGATGACGAATTCATCGATAAACTTTTCTTGAAGATAACGGAGAAAATTAATACGTTGGAAGAAACAATAAGCGACCAAAAGGAATACATCGATAAGTTAGAAAGTCGAATAGAAAATTTACAAAAAGCAGGTAAAGTTAATAATATCTGTATATACAACGTAAATGAAGAAAAAGGAGAAAAGATAATGGAAACAGTACTTCATGTATTCAACCAAGAAATGAAAATAAATATCAACAAGGAAGACATAGTGAGGGCACACAGAATTGGAAAAAACAGTGAGAGTACCAGACCGATCATTGTGAAATTCGAAAGATACCAGCACAAAACACTAGTTTTCAAAATTGTAAAACTTTGAAAGGAACTGGAATAGGAATTGCTGAAGACTTACAGAGAAAAAAATTTCAACTATATAAAGAAGCTACTGAAAAATATGATAAGAAACAAGTGTTTACTCATTTTGGCGATGTGTTTGTGAAAGTGGATAATAAAATCAAAAAATTAACGTCAGTTCGGATCTATCTGCGGATAGTGATTAAAATTGTGTTCATGTTAAATGAAAATTATTCAAATTATGGAAAATTGGAAATATCCCCAGCTGATATAATTTATGTTCTATAATTCTGTCATTGAATTTTTTAGGTTATGGAGCCAATCTGTTCAATACATTGTTGATTTCTTTTTCTTTTGGAGAAGATTATATTTGTTTTTGTTGTGAATGTCAGTTAATTATTTCAATGAGATTGATGGGTATGGCAGTATGGGCACGGAGATTTGTGAGGGGATATATGAGGTAAAGTACATTTCTAATGATAATTTCAATATAATACATTTTAATATACGTAGCATCCGGAAGAACTTTGAGGAATTAATGATCTATTTGAGTCAAGTTAAGCTCACAAACATCGATGTTATTGTTTTATCTGAGACTTTTAAAGTGGAGGATTCCGATGATTTTAGACTCAAAGATTATGAAATTTTTTATAATGAATCGTCATTCACAAAAAATGATGGACTAATTGTTTATGTTAGAACTAAATTAGCTCCCCAATGTGAAATTCACAGAATGAATGAAACAATTAACATTCGCCGTGTTCCTGCTGCCATATATTTTCAGTCTCTATAATTTCTGCGGAAGCCCTTCGTGTGTTTAGTATCTATAATGGTGGTGATTCCAGCACACAAGTTCCCGTAACTTAGGCTGAATCGCTCTCCTTATGTAAAGGTTAATTTTATGGATGTAATATTTTATGGGATGAATAAAGTTATTATTATTATTATTATTATAACAACATAGAATATAATGTATAAATAAAAATATGAATCCCACAGTAATATGTGATCAGAAATTGCAATTCAGGAAAAAAATGACATTCAGAAATAGGAACTTGTAATTTAGAACTGGTTGAATATATTTTAGAATCAAGAAGTGTGTATGAATAGGTATATCTGTGTTCACCTAATATTATGTCATAGATTTATAATACTTACTAGATGGCGAACCTGTCAAAAATTTTGAGGCAAACGGCGGTCATTTGCAGTTTGGGGTGGAAGTGAGAAGTTTAACTTTTTCTATGAATTTGAATATTAGAATTACCAATATTCCTTTATTTATTTTATTTCAACGAATTAAATGATAGGATTACCAATATTGTTTAATAACTAATCACAAGAATCGAAAATATTTATAATTTTAATAGACCGAAATGTCAGAGTTCACAGAACACTTATATATAGTTCATTTTTCATCACTTCTTTCAGAGGAACGTCTATGTTTCAATCAAAATTCGAGCACAGATGGCATAAAACATCAAAATATTTGTGGTTCACCCCAAACTGCAAATGGCGGCCATTTGCCTCACTTTTTTCCACGTGACAGTAAGGAAGTTCGACGTCCAGTTAGTTTTATAGGTCCATGTATTATGTATGTAATTCAATTGAGGCATGCATGTTTATCAGGCAACGTTATTTGTGTAACTTAAAGTCCTGGTCATAAGTATTTGACGTCCTTGTGTGGTATGGATAAGACAGGAAATTCTTGGGAAATTTCTCAGGGAATGAATTTGAAGTTACTACACCTTTTCCAATTGTGATTCAGAAAACGTGAAATGTAATCCATAAAAGCATATCGAATGTCAGAAGATGGAAATTGTAATTCAGATTATAAGTTGATTTTCAGAAAAGGAAATTTAAATTTCAGAATAGTAATATGTAATTCAGAAATAGCAAAATGTATTTCAGAAAAATTTGTAATTGATAAATAGGAAATCAAGAAATGTGTATAAATAGTAATATCTGAGTGTATAGCCAAATTCGATACATTTTACTCCCTCGTGTTAATTAAGTTGTAATTTACTATTGAAAAAGAGAAGACTGCTTTGATAGGAAAAAAATCGATTTCATGAAAATAATTTCTGTTGCTCCAAAATGTTTGAGATACACTGAAAATCGATTTTTTATTTCATAACGGTAGATAGAGGTTTCTAGAAAGTGAAATTTTATATTTCATTACATATTTAGTCACATACGTCATAATTTCCAACTACGAGAGAACCTAAACATCAAATTGAATTATTTTATTGTAACTACTTCATTCAGTTAAGCATAACTCTCTGTACATGTCTGGCAACTCCATAATATTGCTTTAAACAGGATGAAATATATGAATGTGCCTCTTCCCTAGATGCAAAAGCAGAACGGACCACATAATGAAGGGTTTTCGAATAAGAAGTGTTATTTTGATATAAAAAAAATGCTATTTTTCAATACAAATGCCCGGTACCGTGTACGAGTTTTTATGCTCGTACATGTGTGCGGGGCGAAGTTACCGACCCGGCGCGTCTCTCCAGGTGGCGGATAGGAGGGGGCCTCCTACGATGATTTTCATATGAGGAGGAGGTCTGCAGGGAAATAAACATTGGCTCGTTGTGCCTAAAAACTCAATTGGTAGCCTTTTAATACCTTGCCGCGGACCAACTTCTCCTGTCCCAGCTGTAGTGTCGTGGCTAAGGGATTGCACCAGGATCACGATGCCAGGATGGATTTCGAGCTATCCTCGGAACCATCCTGTAATACCAACGCTTCTTGCTGTCAGTGGCCATGTCTCGCGGGCCAATGAAGTGGGGGGGTCTGGGCTTAACCGCCTGAACCAAGAGGAAACAACCTCATTAAAATTCTAAATCCAAGGTGGGGAAACCAGGCCGAGGGATGCGTGGCTAGATAGTAGACTAGTTCCAACTGGTTTCGACCTTGGAGCACCAGGGGGAACTCTATTGTATTAACCCCTTACCTCTGCAAGCGGGGCTCTGCAGAGGTGGACCGTCTTTCCCTAGCTTCTCGTGGGACCATTTATGGACAGCAACAAAAAAAACAAACGTCACCGGAAAAGAGGAGGAGAAACCCTCTACCTCTTCATCTGGGCACCCTGCGAAGGGGAAGGTCAGACGACCATTCAAAGATCGTCTGCCATTCGATTTGCCCAACTAGGGCAACCGGGTGGCAAAGATGACCCTCTGAGAAGAGGACTTAGTGGTGCAGGGGTGCTGAGGTACTTGCGACTCCTCCATCAGGGCGTTAAACCTGAGGAGGCAAGGAAGCAGGCTCTTCAGCACCCAGCCCCGGAAGCTACACCTTCCGGGAAACAGAAAAAAAGAGGCCCGGAGCAAGTAACACCTCCGACGCGGCCTCAACCAAAGAAACAGAAAACAGCTGCAGCAAAAGCCGGGCAAGTCACTGGCTATGCAGCAGCTGTTAAATCTGAAAAGAAACTAAGGTGGGAATCATGCCTAAGGACTACCCTAAGGCCACCTTGGAGGCTGAACAACTCTCCTCCCTGGAAGATATTCTGGTGGAGGAGATGTGCCAGAGCCAGGAGAGGGGGATCCACTTTTCTGGTATTCGTTTCAGAAATGGAATGATGCTTGTGGATTGTGGATCCCAGGTTTCAGCGGACTGGCTGATGAAAACAGTCCCGAAAATGGCGACTTGGGAGGGACCCGAGTTGAAGGTGCTGAAGGAGACGACATCCCTAAGCCCATCAACATAACGGCGTTCTTTCCAAGAAGCCAAGATATGAGTTCGGAGAAGATCCTCCGACTCGTAGAGGTTCAGAACTCCAGCCTCAACACTGGGGATTGGAAAGTTCTGAGCATCAAAAAAGAAGGCAAGGGCACGGTCCTCACGATAGGGATTGACCCCCAATCGGAGGAATCCCTGAGGGCACAGGGATGCCAACTGAACTTTCGGTTCGGTTGCATCCCAGTCTCAGGGCTGAAGAAAAACCTCCCTGCAGATGGCCCAGTGGATGTGGAGATGTCATCCGCATCCCAGGGATCTGAGATGCAGGGCGGAAAGGACGCAGGCTTAGGTCTGGGTCAGCCTGAGGGCGGCTGTGGCTCTGTTGAGGCGCCTGGGAAAGCGGAGACTTCTCTGCTACTGCTACCCGAGGCTGGGCGGAGCTGTCTGGCCACCGAAGGCTCGACCGGAAAGGTGACCTCCTCAATTTCCAGTGGGCAAGCACCCCGAATGGAATGCGAGGAGGGCCTGGAGGTGGCGAAGAGAGAGAGCGGGGACTTACGGGAACTGGACAACCAGTGTCCCCCACCCGCCGATTCTTAATCGTCACCTTCACGAAGATTGCGCAGGTGAACTTGCATCACGCGAAGGGTTCCTCGGCAGTGATTGCAAGGTTATTTGCAAAATTACAGTTGGGCATTGCTCTGATCCAGGAACCCTGGATCAACAAAGAAGGCCAGATTATGGTCTGGCATGTCAAAATTCTGACCTGATTTATGACCACAGGCAGGCATTTCCGCGTGCCTGTGTGCTCATAAGAAGCAATATAAAATACTATTGCGTTTCAGAATTTATGTCTCGGGACCTGATTCCTATCATGGTACACCTCAACATAGGGGGCATTGGCCGGACATTGTCATAGCATCCGCGTACTTCGCTGGGGACGGGCCAATAACACCGCCCGAAGAAGTGCAACGACTAGTAAGGTTCTGCAACAGCAGAAATCTACCAATTATAATTGGATGTGATGCCAATGCGCATAACACGATTTGGGGAAGCACAAACAATAACGCCAGAGGTGAGTGCTTGCTCGAATATCTCTTAGCTAACAATCTCGAAACATTAAATGTGGGGACTACACCTACTTTTGTCACGAGAGCGAGAGAAGAGGTCCTGGACGTGACAATTTCAAACGTCGCTGCCAGGAGAAATGTCACTTCCTGGAGAGTGATGGATGAACCGTCACTCTCAGATCATAGAATTATCGAGTTCAGGGTGGAGGCTGATACTGCCCCATCGCCCTCGATTCGAAATCCTAGGAGACAGACTGGTCTCTCTACAGAGGCCATCTGAGAAGCAACCTGGAGAAAATCGTAATAGAGCGGGAAAACCACCGTCTTTACGATCTGGAGCAACATGTTGAGCAGATCAGTGAGGCAATTATGGAGGCTTTTCACTCTAGCTGCCCACTGTCTAAAGCTCGATCAAGTAAGGAAGCTTCTTGGTGGAATGAAAACCTGTCAAACCTCCGAAAGGAAGTCCGTCGGCTCTTCAACAGGGCCAAACGAGACGGCAATTGGCAGGGGTACACTGAAAAGCTTACTCAGTATAACAAGGAGATCAGGAAGGCCAAAAGACTTAATTTCCAAGCCTTTTGTGAAAATATCACTTCCACTCCCACAGCAGCCAGACTTCAAAAAGTCATGGCAAAGGGGGGAACTACTCCCAATATGTCGCTTAAGAAGCCAGATGGATCCTACACTGAGGGAGAAGAAGAGCGATCCACTCTTCTACTCGAAACACACTTCCCAGGTAGTGAAGCCACAAGTAGTGATGAAATAGCAATGGAAAACAACAAGAACTCCCGTAAGGATGACTGGGACATTGCTAAAAAAATATTCACAAGGCAACGACTTGAATGGGCAATAAGTACCTTTCAGCCGTATAAATCCCCAGGAGTGGATGGGGTGTTTCCGATACTCCTGCAGAAAGGAGCGGAGGAGATCATCCCTCATCTACTGAGGATCACAAGAAGCAGTCTAGCACTGAGGCAAATACCTAGAAAATGGAGAAGGGCAAAAGTAACCTTCATACCAAAAGTAGGGAAAAAGGACGGGACTGATCCTCGATCCTTTAGACCAATTTGTCTAACATCGTTTTTACTTAAGACGATGGAAAAAGTAGTAGATAACTACATAAGAACAGAGAATCTGGAGAGTACACCACTTCATAAGTGTCAGCACGCTTACAGGGCGGGACGGTCAACGGAGACCGCCCTGTATCAGCTGACCGAAGCCATCCAGAGAACTCTGAACAATAAAGAAATCGCCATGTGTGCTTTCCTAGATATATCTGGGGCCTTTGACAACACAACGCACGTGTCCGTCAAAGATGCACTTGAAAGGCGAGGAGTGAACAAAACCATTATCAAATGGATGTATGAGGTGTTATCGACGAGAATAGCTGAAACATCGATGGGTGGTAAATCTGTCTCTGTCAAGGCTACTCGTGGGACACCTCAGGGTGGAGTATTATCTCCCCTTCTATGGAGCCTAGTGGTGGACGAACTACTACATAGGCTAACGGAGCTTGGCTTCGAATGTGTAGGCTATGCTGATGACATAGTCCTAATGATTAGAGGCAAATTCGAAGGCACTCTTTGCGACTTACTGCAGAAAGGCCTTAGAATTATTGAGCAGTGGTGCTTGTCTGTGGGGCTGAACATCAACCAAGCAAGACTGTAGTAATTCCGTTCACTCGGAAAAGAAAACTTCCCGACATGAAAACGTTATATTTAAACGGAAATACCTTGGAGTGGAAGTCAGAAGTTAAATACCTAGGAATAACACTGGATAGTAAACTTCTGTGGAATAAGCATGTTGATAATGCTACTGTCAGAGCCAAAAGGGCTCTAATGGCGTGCAGACGTCTATGCGGCAAAAATTGGGGTTGTAACCCAAAAATACTGCGATGGATGTACGTCATGATTGTGAGACCTATAATCACATATGGGGCAGTAGCCTGGTTTGCCAAGGCAAGTCAGGTGAGTACGAGGAAAAGGCTCGATAAAGTACAGAGGCTTGCCTGTGTGTGCATCACTGGAGCTATGAGAACGTGTCCAACTAGGGCACTAGAGGTCATTACGGACCTCACACCTCTACATCTAGTGGTTGATAGGGTAGCCCATGAGGCTGTTCTCAGAATATCTAAGGAAGGTGCAGGTAATGAGAGAATAAAGAATCAAAGAGTCTGGTTCTCTCTGAATAACTACATCTCATCTGCGAATCTCCCTAGTGATGCAATGATTAAGAAAGTAATCACTGAGAAAAACTTCATGACATTGCTAAGTAAAAGAGATGATTGGAAACGGGAATACACCGACTATAATCTCAAAGAAAATACCGTAAAATGGTATACAGATGGTTCCAAAACCTCTACAGGAGCAGGCGCCGGGATATACGGGCCAAGCACCAAGTGTGCACTGTCGCTGGGCTCCTATATGAGCGTCTTTCAAGCTGAAATCTTAGCTATTGAAAGATGTCTAGATATAAATCTAGAAAGAAACTATCAGAATTGCGATATAACCATACACTCAGATAGTCAAGCTGCTATTAAGCACTGAGCTCCTACGTCATCGATTCTAAGATGATCTGGGAGTGCCGGAACAAACTCAACGAGGTAGGCAAGAAAAATAAGGTCTTTTTAATCTGGGTTCCCGGCCACTCGGGAATCGAAGGAAACGAAGAGGCCAATACAATCGCCAAAGAGGGCGCACAAATGTCCCTCTTTGGCCCAGAACCCTTCTGTGGTATATCTAAATGTACCTATAAGAAGGAGTTTCTGGAGAAGGAGAAAGCCGAGAGGGAAAAGCTCTGGCGGAATCTCCCAGGGATGGATCATTCCACTAAGTTCCTTCGGAACTTCGAGACAGCGGGATCCAAAAGATATCTGGATCTTGGTAAGAAGCAATTGCACCTCCTCACTGGCTTTCTTACAGGACATTGTCGCCTTAGGAAGTACCTGTTGAGGATGGGATTGTCGGACACTGACGAGTGTAGGTTCTGTGGGGAGGAGAAAGAAACCCCCTTTCACCTAGTCACGGAATGCCTCGGCATTACGAGCCTGAGGAGGAAATGCCTTGGGCAAGAAACTTGTAAGAGTGAGGAACTAGCCTCGTTGAAGTCTTCACAGTTACTAGATTTCATTAGATCTCTGGAACTGGAAGGCGAGCTGTGAAGGTTTTTGGCCAGAACAGCTCTGTAAGGGGGCACAATAGACCTTAAGGTCGCAGTGGACTGTAACCCCTCTGTAAACTATCAACTATCATCTAATACAAATGATCGGATGTTCATTTCATTATAAAGAAAAAGCTATGCCGTAAATAGAGGAAAATAACATCTGGCAACTGACCACCACGACCACGCTTACAGCAGCATATTCTTTTAATGAAATTTTCCATAACTAAATCACAAAGTGGCTGCACTACGACCTTGATAGCCTCACGAATTCCATCTTTGAGGTTTTGAATCGACGCTGAGCTATTGGCGTAGGTGAACCTTCTCTTTCATGTGGATCCAACGGAAGAAGTCGCAAGTTGTTGAATCACAAGATCTCGGTGGCCAATTGTGATCACCTCTTTGAGAGATAACACGGTCCGGAAACTTTTTCCGCAAAGATCAATGGTTTCTTTCTTCGTTCTTGAGTTCTTGTCTCAACTGAACTTTATAAGCCTTAAGACCCAAATCTTTATGCAAAATACGGTGTAATGACGTTTGTGAAATGCCTAATTTCAAAGAAAGACGAGGAATGGACAAACCTGGGTTTTCTTCAACACTTTTGGCTACAGCAGCAATATTCTCGGCTATTCTTGAGTAACGTGCACGGGTTTTATTCTTCACATCACTGAATTGTCTCAACAGCTCGAATTTTTCCATCAATTTCTTTATTGCGGTTTTACAAGCTGCTTCACGACGATCCAAAAATGTTCGAGTTTTACGAACCGTCTGTGCAAAATTTTCACCATTTTGATAGGGAGTTTTAATAATTTCGATGCGTTCTTGAAGCGTGTATGGTTCCATTTTATTAATGGCGTAGTTTCTACTTGTCAAGTGTCAAAAAATTACAGCTTCAAACTTGACATCTACCTAAATAGCGGGCTATTCGAAATAACACCTCTTATTGGAAAACCCTTTAGTAGTTGAGTACCTGCTTTCCTCTCAAGAATTTCCATCTACAGTTCCAGCAATCCATAACATTCAGTGGATTGTCCAAATGGTTCATTCCGCGTCTTCATCGTTCTGCGACTGACAATCACGAAAAAAATTACAGTCGTGTCCTGTCGCAGATTATAAATTTCATGCGACTAGAGACTCCAACATTCACTTGGCTCACTGTTCACGGGCGTAATGAGACATGTACAGTATGAACATAATCTCCAACAATAACATTCTCTTTGAAATTACAATAGATCTGGCCGAAACCAGAGGCAATTTTCAACTAAGGGACAATGTTATCTTTATCCCCGAGGCCACAAATTTCCAGTCGTCTCTCTCTTTGTGCTGATATAATTGGGGACGATAATGAAGAACTCAGACGAAGTTTTTGTGGTTGTGTAGGAGGGGAGCGTCCTGGTGGAAAACAGTTAGTTTGGTAGAATTATGGTGACCAACTTTGTTAATTTGAAGTGAACTTTTATCAGTCGTGTAGTTTCAGTGAATGCTGTTGAGTAAAAATAATTTTCTAGTCCAGATATCAGAATATTATTCAAGAATTCTTGGCTGTTAAAAGCATCTGCTATTGAGTTAGGAATCAATATTATTCTTTCTTTTCGAAGGACCCTGAATCATCGACTAAACAGTTCAAATCGGGGTGATATGGTGGACCCCACAGCTTTGAATAATGTGTTTTCATCTCACCGTATAGCTCAGATGTAGTTACAAGGATTATTTTCTGGAGAACATGCCCAAACATAAAGGCGCTTTCATAATTATATTATGAATTTCAAAAGAACGTATCGGAAAAAAATACTTCATCAGGAACTCGCCATCCAACTGACGATGCTGCAATCTGAAACAATTCCATATTATAAGTATCAGCCTGAAGTAATACTGGAGAACCACCATTACAGGCTATACTAGGATCGCACAGTACTTACAAATTTAATAGTTGCTAATAACACTCCAGACATAATTTAGGTAAAAAAAAAGAGAGAAGAGAGCAATACTTATAGACGTAGCCATCCCGAATAACAACAATATACGTCAAAAATACGCTGAAAAAATTTCGAAATATCGAGAGCTTGAACTTTAGATCAGAAGGCAGTGGGGAATGTCTAATATCAGAACCATTTCCATTCTCATATCAACTACAGGAATCATTCCTAAGAGCTCCAAGTCCAACCTCAAGGTGCTAGATTTGGATGAAAACCTTTTCAAAGTAATGCAATGAGCAGTACTTCTCGGTACTGCTAGAACGGTAAGGAAGTTTGTAGGTCACAATGGACACCAGGAACAATCATGGAGGGAAACAATGCAAGATCCACTACCAGGACATCAACCGTGAAATCCAGGACCAAGAAACGAAGGACGAACAACCCAGGACCCAGGAGAAGAACGCCGAACACCTCAGAGCTCAATCCCCTTGATTCTTGCTATACGGAATGTTTTTCACTTTCTACGCTAATAGGGTCAAGTCGATAATAATAATATTTATTTATTCTGCAGTATTCGAGATTTTTACACCTAAGTGATGAACCAAGCATTTTATTCGTTCATAAATTGGTCATAACGTTTGGAAGACACGAAAAAATGAATAAACCAAATTCATGACCACCAAGATCATCAGGAATGGTAGAGAATATGGACAGTGTGAAACTTCATTTTTTGATAACGAACCGAGTCTTCTCATTCCGAAAACGCCAAAATACATTCAATTTTCATCCGCCATCATCACATTTTTCTAAGCGGGCGCACCTTCAAAAGGCAATTGGTTCAAGAGTTAATCTTTACTGAGTTTCCGTTCGCAGTTTTGGTTGTTGCTGCAATCATCTCATTTGTAGTTCAAAAATGAACTCATTGGACCTGAAATTGTGCTATTCCTTATGGATTTAAACTTTTAAACTCTAGAAGGAGGCCAAAACCGTAGCTCATTTTTGATTTTTTCTAAAAACCAAATTGGTACTGTTGACAATACAAGGATTTCGAATAATACTTTAGCCTTCTGGTATTGTGAAGAATCATAATAATAAATTTCGTTATGCTCTAGTGATCTCCAGCTTCTCGTTCTTAAAAATCAGGTCATTATCAGTTCTGAATGGATCGTACGTTAAAAAATTCATGATTGCTTCTTTCAAGCTCAGTAGCCGTGATCGTCTAGTGATTAGGACCCTACATTGTGGCCGTAGTAACCCAGGTTCGAATCCTGGTTACGGCAGGAGTAATAATTTTTTTTATTATAAAAGTTCAGAAGAATACGAACTTTATTTTCATTAGGACAATAACAGAGCGTACATTCACTATTAGGCATAATTTGCGCCCTTCAAGTGTTTGAATCAAAGAACAAGGCGGGCAGAGAGATCCTTTTGAAACATTTTTATAATATCCCCAGCTACTTGGTTTCAATCTTACCATTACGCTAATGTAGAATATTTGCAAAAATGATAAACTTAAATTTATCCGTGAAGTGGACCGCGACCTTGCCGACGATAGGAACGAAAGTTTTGTATAACGAATTTATTATGCGGATTAAGCGTTTTCGTTATAGGGAAGTTCCGCTGTATTTAGTTCGATGCTGAGCTATATGGCTCAAGAGCTTCATTAGACAGGAGTTTTTCAATGATTTCAAAAATGATTCAAAAATATGGATTTTGAATTGAGATATAAATTAAAGAAAGAAATAATAATCTGATGATGTAATATTAAAATTTAGCAGGATAATTATATGAAAATTGGAACTGAAGAAGAATATCAAAATGTTGTCTTCGAAATAAATAGGTTTCTAGATGAATAAAGAGCATCTGGCATCAGAAAACCAAATAGTTATTTAGGTGTATTTGTGATGACTACTTTGGTTCGTTGTTCTCATTTTTTTCTTATTTAATTGATAACAGTTTTATGAATTTAATGATTACAGTTGATTTTTATGGAACGTATTCAAGCAATGCAGGATCAATATAATGCAGTTTGAGATAACCAGAAAAAATATTCTTCCTCTTCGCTGAAAAACTATGTTCTCTATTTAGTGAGGTGCTGAATTCAATGGTGTTTCCTTGTTCTCAATGAAAATTCGTTCCAGTAACTTTTCGTACTATGCGTGGTATTATATCGTCATCTAGCCGAGTTCAGACACTTAGACTATTCCGAACTAAGCCACACCTGTATTGAATATTGTTATGCACTACTGATCTCACAGATCTCGTTCTCGGAAATCAGGTCAATCTTAGATTTCAATATTCCAACATTATAAAATTCATATTTACTGCTATCAAGCTCAGTAGCCGTGATCGTCTAGTGGTTAGGACCCTACGTTGTGGCCGTAGTAACCCAGGTTCGAATCCTGGTCACGGCAGGAGCTTTTTTTTATAACAGCTATTCAAACTGATTCTTCCTAAAAACTCTACTGTTGACAATACAAGGATTTCGAATTCTTTAGCGTTCTGGTATTGTGAAGAATCAGATTAGGCGATTACATTACTTCACTATCAGGAACTATCAAAAAGTTGAGCTATACAGGGAAGCATATCCTTTTTTTCTAACGAACTTATTCGATCAAAATTCGTAGGAATAATTTCAACTCCTGTTTTGTTTTCTTTTCGTCGGATTCGAAAAATACCTTCCCCCTTACTTCTCTGATCAAAAGTCAAAAAGATAAGTTATACTTTTTTCATTCGAATTATTTCATTATCCTCAGTTTTTTTGTTGTAGGCACAGGCTGCACGATAGAAGATTAGGTTAGACTGTTCATCCTATAAGATTTTTTGAGAAGGAGGCCGCCAAAATCAAGTAATTTCAGAATTTTTCCATTCTGTTGTGTTGTAGTTTCAGTTGAGCTTTGTCGAACCAGGTCATTAAAAACGACCTGGTTTCTTACGCGATGCACCGATTTTCACTGTTGGAAAAACTATATAGGTACCTGCTTTCAGGAAAACTGACAGTTTGATTGATAACCTCCATGAAAATGCAAATACAGATGCGTCGCTTCTCATACTGCATAAATCATTTATGTTATTTGGAATTCTATAAAGAAAACTCAAGTAATATGTTAATGGTTTAAGAAGGTAAGTAAGCGAGGAAGAAAAATCGTTGTCATGAGAGACTATATTGTATTTGAAGGTCATGGGAAGGTCTAATGGACTTTTTTTATTTTTTTTTTAATAGGTTCAATAATAGGGGTGTATTTGAATGATTCTCAACGTGAAACTTTTGATGATGGAACATTTATCGATATCAGTATAATTTTCTACCCTAATAATTGATTGATACGCTTCTTTAATGTGGAAGCAAAACAATTTGACCATAAATTTGTGCTTTTTCAACCATCTTCAGCGAAACTTCAAAAAGTTACTTCTACTTTCACAGCGGCAGCAATGTGCTTTGCATTCCTGAGAACATTGACCTTGTTGATGTATATTTGTTCATACTAAGAGAACAAATGAATTTTAAGCAACAAAATCTCATAGGCATTTCTAAAACGCAGATACATTTTTGGACGTGAGAATTTTCGATTCAATATTAGAGAACTTTTTCGTTTTATGTCAATACGAGCAAAAAATAAACATTTTTAATCGGAGAACAGTTTGTTTTGTTCATAAAAGAGTGAGGTAACTTGAAATTTTCTGAAGAAAAATACGAAAAATAAAGTGAAACAACCAGATTTTTTTTTCAACTCTGAAATGAATTTTGGGTTAATTTGAAGGAAGTGTCTATAGAAAAGATGTAGATCTTTTCATTGCCTGAATTTTCGCTGTTCAACTTCTTTCTGTAAAACTTGTAGTTTTACCGGAAATCGAAATCACCGTTTCCATCCTTTGAAACTCTCCCCTTGTCACGAACCGACCTCTCATCATACGTTAATTATTTTTTCCTTGATTAAGTTGTACCCTATGCCTTTTTCAAAGGATTTCGTAGTGCTATAATTTTTGGTTTTCAAAATTATCGACCCCAGTCTTATGGGTCGTTTAAAATTGTGATACTTTGCAAGCTGCTACTGAGCGAATTGAGTAGCTGATTGAATTTACAATCAGCTCAGCCAACAATCTGATTGTAAAAAAGCCAACAATCTGATTGTAAAAAATCTGCGACTAAAGTTGAAAGCTGGGCTACTTAACACGCTAAACCGCTGGCGTTTTGGCTTGTTGGCATGTAAACAAGGCGTGTGTAATCACAGTTGCTACTAAACAATCTCTGAGTCCTCAGTCCTCTTCTACTCGGTGGTTCCTGGTTCTTATTTGAAAACGTATTTGACATATTCTTAGATCCTTGACAACTATACAACATAAACCTCACGTCGATCGCTTGATTGGCAACTCAGCGAGTAGACAGTTTTGTGTGTATCATCACCATAGACTAACTAAACGGAGGATAGATGAGACACTGGTAGAACAGCTTAAACGACATCTGTTTTTTGTACAACATTACTAATTCGTAAAAAAGCTCAATTGAAAAAGGAATCTGTATCGTAAAGCTGCCTCAAAAAGAATTCTGTAGTGCACCTTTTGAATAGGTAGGTACACCCATATACAAGAGGCAAAAAGTTTTTTGAAATTCAATTTCCAAAAGGAAATCAGAAATGGATTCGTGCAATTATCGATGAGTGAGGAAATTTATTTTCATGAAAATAATACCTGCAACGAACTTTCATCTGATTTTCTTTTGGAATCGAGAAATGAGGATCAATAATCAAATTCTGGATAGAATAAAAACTTATTAACTGAAATAGATATCACCAATTGAAAATACAGATTCATTTCATAAATATCTAATCAATAAACTAATAATTGCATTGAAAACATTCTCAAAAACTTACAATAATGAATTCAATAATACAAAATATGAGTATTTACCTACTAAACTTATTCAATACATAAAAACTTTTTTGAAAACTATCTTAATTCTTATAGGTAACAGAATATACATAATAATATATATTTTGAAATTACCTTTTGCATCTCGATTTTCACATCCAATAACACAACACATCTTCACTCTTGCAGGCATATCGAAATTTATGATATTTCAAAAAGAACGTGTCAAACCACTCCTTGTGTCAGTTGACAATTCAAGGTTTTTTGATAATAATGATTTTACATACTTACTATTTTCTCGATAGGATTTCCATGAATGCAACGACATCTAACTATCAAATTGAAAATAATTTTTTCGTGTATTAGTATCCTCCTCCGACAGATGGCGCGGAATATACGAGTGGCTCATCTATTATTTTAGTTCGTCTATGATCATCACAATCTCACAAGCTAATTCATTCGCTTGTAAATTCGCTCAGTAGCACCTTGTAAAGTATCTCAAAGTATCGACCCATACCATTTCACTTCCACTATGAGGTTTACAGATTTACTGAATACTGTTAATATATCGTAATTCAACAGCCACATTATTCCGTTCACACATCCCGTGCAACAATAACAAATTTATAACATCCAGATATGTACTACACTTTGAACATCCGAAACAGAATTACACGAACAGAAATCATGTATAAATAATAAGAAACGTCTGGAATGAGCGGGATATAACTCAATATGGCGTATCAATATTCAGGATGGGTACCGGCCCTTGCTCTTCGATCTTCACAGGGCGCAGGAGGAAGGAGAGCAGATGGTACAGGGTTCAAGTGCTTCATAAATTTGACGGCATCCCGTGTAAAATTTCGTATTAGATTACAAATTGAGGAACTGGAAAAATGATACTGCACGCATATCTGATTTACCGGGCCTCGTATCACCTCTGTCTGCGGAATCTGATGGGAAATATGGAGCATCATTGGCATTATTGATAACATAAATTATATCTTGGGGCCTCAGAGGTCGAAAACTGGACTCAGGGATATCCCCTTAACGTTGAAATCGACCGAGCTCTGACGCAGCAAGATTCAGGGTTTTTGTGGATGGAAAAATCGCACGACAGCGTATTAATGCCACTGCGATGAAATAAAATTTGCCAATTGACAAATTTCATCTGTCCATTTACACTTTCAATCTATCAATTGACAAATTTAGTTTGATGAGGCACTAATTATGCACTGAATATTGGACATAGTTTTGGAAGTCGTGTTTTCAACTTTTCGCTAATTTCACAGACCCCATACACGTCAACCAGTTGATTTCCGACGTGACAAAACAGCAATCGAAATAGAATACCTGTAAAATTGCCAGATTAAATCTGTAAATTGACAGATTAGAAGGTGTCAATTGGCAGATTAAGTGTGTAAATTGGCAGATTGAATCTGTCAATTGACAGATTTTTATTTAGACTCAGTGGTAATAAGCCGTCGTAAGATCGTGGCTTTTCTTGATCCTTTTTGAGATCCACCAGCTTCGGCATAAGCTTGGAATAAAATGAATATTTCTCAACCCAAAATGAAATATTTCAAACCCATCAATTAACTTCAAATAAGATACATTTTCTGGCCATGAGGATGGGTGTTTTTCTTCAGCGTCTAAGCTGCAACCTCATCCATTTTCCGTTTTTCAAATGGAAACATACCATGTTTGGACTTGTAAAAAAGCTCTCATACCATAAAATCTAGTCATAATTTTTTTCCAAGTTTGTAATTTCTCAACGAATAACCTGACTGAAAAAATGAAAACTGAGATTAGATTTCGATTAGCTCTTGGCAGTTGTATCGTATAGTTTCTCTCCTCTTAAAAAGCTAATTCAAGGAAGTCCTGACGAATGATTCGGTAAGTATTTCTTTAGGAAGGAATCATGAAAATAATCAATCTGAAAAGATGGAAAAAGCTTCGTTGACTATGTGATCGATTAATATTTAACCATAAATTCAAATGTCTCTTTCAACATGTTCTTGGTTTAAATGTTTGATTCATAAATGGAAAGAATGAAACCCATAGATCTCAGGAAATTCAAGTTTGAAATATCGTTTGTTCGCTTCGGACAAGCGTGAAAAATTTTCTGACTGTATGATGCTGGTTCTGATTGAAATTTATTTGAATAAAATCAACGATAAAAATGCAATAGAGTATATCCGTAATTTGGTATCATGTTCAACTCTATATATTTACCACAAATTTTCATTTCAGTAACTTATATAGAAATATTCAAGGTTGAACTATAAGTGTGGGTAGTATTACATCGTCATCCAGCTGAGTTCAGACACCTAGAAGTATTACGATCTAAGCAACACCTGTATTAAATTTCGTTATGCTCTAGTGATCTCCGGCTTCTCGCTCTTCAGAATCAGGTCATTATTAGTTCTCAATGATCGAACATTATAAAATTCATGACTGCTTCTATCAAGCTCAGTAGCCGTGATCGTCTAGTGGTTAGGACCCTACGTTGTGGCCGTAAGTAACCCAGGTTCGAATCCTGGTCACGGCAGGAGCATATTTTTTACAGCAGCTGCTTCAAAAATGAACCAATTGATGAATGGGATGATACTAAAAGGTTTGTTCCAACTCAAGAATTGACCGTACAATGATCGTCAGGATTCTGCGCAATAGATAAAAATGTGTTCCAACTGAAAATGTATCGTTTGAGAACGGTTTCGTTTTTGTTCCATCCTGCTTCGGGACCGTGAGTGAAACGGTTTTGTGATCGTCATTTCGATCCCTGGTCTGGAGCAAGTACTGTTTGGACGGTTCTTGTACGGTCAAAGTTTAGACATGCGCATAAGATCCATTACTAACAGTTTCGTGACCGTCAAATTACCGTACAAAAGTCAGCTGTTGGAACAAACCTAATAATTCGGGGAGTATGAAATTTTCAATTATTTTTTTTCTATCAGCCGTGAATATGACTGTGTTATGTTGTTCACAATACAAATTGATTTTTAGATAAGGGAAACTCAACTTCATGAAATATTGTCACAGACCTACTCATCAAATAACTACCGATTTTAATTAAAAATATATGTTGAAGTTCATTCAATCTTTTGCTTCTGAAATAATAAACATAATGTATAACGCATTGGATGCAAGTTATAAATATAGATATATATTGAGGAAATTCATTTTTATTGAACCTGATTCTATTGATTTTAATGAATATATAAAATCTGGTTTCATGCTTCACATATTTGGCAAACAACTCATCAATCATCAAAATTTTGATTTCTTGGCCTCATCTGAAAATTTTCATGTATTTTCGTATTATTGTTGAGCAGCTAAATTCACAATGTTAAATCGGTTGTATTTTTGTTTTTGCAAATATTTGCCTGAAAAATAAGTGGTTATTGAAAAATTGCCTCGAATTATTCATCGGCGAGTAAGGGTTATTTGTGAACATTCAGGATGCAAAATTCAAAATCCACTGACAGATCTACGCCACGCTACTCCTTCAAGAACGAAAGACTGTACACGACTAACCCCATATTTAAATCTTTATTCTTATTTGCATCTATCTACTTTATAGTCTTCTTCTACCAGTATTCATGTAACAGAATACCGAGCCGAGTAAGTATAGCTTTCCATCTGTGTAAAATGGAAGTAATTTCTGAGCTTCGTGATTTACTTTATCAATTTCTCGATTTTTGCTCTATGTTACGAGATGGTCTGCTCTGAATTCTTTATCTATCATCTGCAATATAAAAACGCATCAGTAAGTACTAGACCGTCAGATAAAAAAGTAAACCTAGGGTTGCGTTCACGCATTTGTAATGCAGCCAAGTATATTCTGTTTATAACCGCCAACAAACTTCCGGCGTTGCGAAATCGTACCGTATGTTTATTCCGTATTGGGATACTTTGTTTACCGCACCCCTACTCTGATACTAACGGCTTGCCCCGGTTACATATAATTCTGTCAGTTTGGCAACATTGTCTGACCAACCAATTGAATACTTCATCCCAGTGTGGCAGTGAAATGCTTTTCATCTCAATCTAATGCTTGGTTGATTGCAATGCAATACTATTCAAGCGTGGAGGCATCTCTATGTTTATTTCTTACTCTGAGACTAGATCCAATCTCAAACGGTGATCCATTATGCAACCCACACATGACGTGCCACAAAACCTGAATAATTAGATATGAAATGAATGTCACATTTTGGCGGTTGTATAATTGTCACCACAAAAAATTCGGACATCCCCGGAAATCTAAAGCTAAAAGCGGTATAACCTTCAAACCCGTAACCATCCTCATAGCATGAAATTTCTATGAACCTCTATCCGAAAACACCAACCTGCAAAAAGCTTTTCCCTAGTCCTCCATTCCAAACCGACCGTACGCCCATTTCAATGACCCATAAACACACAAACCTATGTAGTCGATCGCTCGGAGAGTTCCTCCACATCTGAATGATTTATTCGATCGGATAAATTTAAATACGAGTACACGGCTGCGAAAAGGACGCAATACGTCCCTTGTAACAACATGCCGTAGCAACGATTCGAGGAGCTTTCACCGGAAAAGCACAAACATGTTGCGGCTTTAGACAGAAAGCGTCTAACGGCGACAAGCGTTGACTGGTATCGAATTCACTCTCTGAGGGATGCTTCTATCGGAGTGGAAATTCAACGTGACGATTCTAGGGGAATTTTTGCTGGAAGATCTGTGTGAAGTGGTTTTGGTTGGCGTTTAATTTGCGACAAGAAATTCGGGGTTGAAACGGTAGAATCCAATAACGTAGGGCCTTTGTTCACCACCACATTGATGGGTCGTTATTTTGACACTGAAGATTAAACAAAATGTCTGGCGAAAGGGTTCACAAAAATGTCTCATAAGGGTATGAAAAGTATTCATTTTGAAATCTATTTCTACATGCATAAATAACGGAGTATTTTGATCAGTTTGCTTACCAACAACAAAGCATGCTGCAACTGTAGCAGAGAATCCGTGGAAGTTCATCAGGACAGCAAAAGAATGCTTTGAAAACAAAGTATCTTGATGATGCGACGATGAAATCACACTTTTTATTAAAAGGAATGATCACTTTTTTTAATTCGATTGAAAAATTTTGTTCAAAGGTCTGTATGAAGTGGAAGGTGTCTCAAAAAATGTTAAGTGTATTGGATCAATTACAAATAAGTAAACTGTGTATTGAGAAATTAGTTCACAATTCTGGAATCAATCTAGTTTTTCAAGAAGCGTATAATGGCGACAAGCGTTAACTGGTATCGAATTCTCTCTCTTAGAGATCGCAAGATGCTTCTATGGGAGTGGAAATTCAACGTGGCGATTCCATGGGAAATTTTTGCTGAAAGATCTGTATGAAGTGATTTTGGTTGGCGTTCAATTTGCGACAAGAAATTCGGGTTGAAAAGATGGAATCCAATAACATATAGGACCTTTGTTTACTATCATAACATTGATGGGTCGTTATTTTTAAGCTAAAGACGAAACAAAATATCTGGCAAAAGGGTTCACAAAAATGTCTCATAAGGGTATGAAAAGTATTCATTGTGAAGTCTATTTTTCCATGCATAAAAATATAACAGAGTATTTTGATCAGGACAGCAAAGGCATAGGATAGTTCTGCATTCAAACGACGAAATGAAAAAACCCAAGAGACGAGACGCCCCTGCAGGTTTCACGTAAAAGCAACTGTATTCGCGGCAAGGATCTAGGCTCTCGCTTTGTATGCAAATATAAAACCACTTCCCTAATTCGCAAATGAATAGCGATCTCTATGTACTACGTCCTAACACCTACCTCATGTAATGCTTTCTTAATGTAGATTTTATTTAGAAGGGATATGCGCCATTTTGTTCCGTTATAGAACCTTTTATCCAACGCACGACTTGGTGAATTATTTTAATCTGGAGGTACATATCCTGGAAATTTGGTGAAATAAATTCAGATAAGGATATTATCTTAGGAGGAATGTTGTCAGTTTATGGTGGGTGGAAAAAATTGATTCATCGCAGGAAGTAAATTGCTTGAGGACGAGTAATAATTATAAAGCATGTTTTTTGATCTCAAACCACTTCAATTCCTTGCTTGTCTAACTGACAAGAGTATATGCACAAGGAAATGGAGGAAAGAGTAGGCGCTACAAAAAACTTAGGAGATCATGAAATTGTACGATTGCAAATACAAGAAATACATATTTATTAAGCTTTCTGCGAGATATTAGAAGGATGCGGCTGTTGAGTCAACCGGTAGCCTGGCTCTTGAGAATTCAGTGGATATAAAATATGTCACTAAATAGCAGTTCTTAAGTCCACCTTCATGAGCAATTTTTCAGTAGGATCGAATGAGTGTTGCGATCGCGAGCATCTACATTTAGATGATGTTATTTGCAAGAAATGAATTCTCTCGATAGAAGGTTCCCATTTCTTAGCGCTCGTTCCACTTGAACGAGTGTTATATCGTTTTACCAAAATGTCTGTTTTTTTCGAATTCTGAGCCGAAAATGGTCACAAACGATAGCTTTCGACTACCTGATGATGGCACGATAACTTTTGAGATTTTCAGGGAATTCGGTTCCGAAATTGCCGTGGTTAAGTTCGTTAACCAGCCAAAACGTATAGGGTGTTCCATCAAATATGGCCATTTAAAATTTTTTTTCATCAATATCTCAGACAAAACGAAACCAATAGAAATGATTTTTTGCGGCAAAATGCTCATAGTAAGACTCATGCAAAATTTTGTGGCCATAGTGTTAACATTATAAAAAAATTCAATTGGAATATTGAAAAAAAAAACTTCATATTTCCATAACAAGATATCCGAATCTTGTGAAATTCACTTTGTGAATGAAGATTGATAGACTGAATATTCATGCAAAATTTAAAGAGGATGGCATTATCTGAACCATAGAATTTATTTTTTAATTGTCAGGTTCTTACATATTTCAGTTTTTGAATATCGGAAGAATATTATTTCGATCATGCTGATATTTGCATATACAGGGTGTTTCATCATAAACTGGACAAACATATGTAAGAAAGCTTACACTTTCTTAATGTGTTTTTCATTTTTGAACAAAGTCGTCGGCGTATATATTGTCAAATTGAAATTTCATTATTGTCAAAAGTTGTGAATACGAACATTGAATGTAGTTCTTGTTTTCAGTTTGTTAAGATATATGTAGATTACTGATGGTATTGAATAAATAATGCTTGTTTTCAGAATAAGAAACACATCTTGTTTTGTTTAAACAACATAAATTATAAAACTACATTCTCGTTCATGAGAAAAATGGAAAAGCTTCAATTTGAGTTTGAATTCATTGCGACAGCAGATGGAAAAAAGAATATTATAGTTATTAATTCAATTACTACGCTAGAGAACAGAAGGTTCATCTTAATAGATGGAGATCGAATTGCAAAAAATCATGATTGGTAGCAGCAACTGAAACATTCACAAAGGTGAAAAATAGCCTTAAAAAAAGAAATCAATCAAGAAAGGTCTGGATTACTTACTGAACAGATGAAAAAAACTTATTTCGATGAAGATGGAAACCTACAGTTCAATAATTTATTTTTGGAAGAAGAAAACAAAATGAATGATGTGACAATGGATAAAGAAGAGCCAATGATTAAACTTCTAGAAAAACTGATTGAAAATAGACCGAAATGTGAAGAAAAAAATTTGTTACAGTTAACCAGGGAATTCATGGTTGAACAATTCAACAGTAGAGTGGTGAATACTAATCAATGGATGGAAGAATTTGAAAAGGAATGTGAAAGACTCGGTATTCATGAGGATGTGAAGAAAATAGAAGCTCTGAAGTTTTTACTTGAAAACCTACTTTGAATTGGTATAATTGTATGATTATGAAATTATCAGTGAAATCAGAATGGGAGCAATGGAAAAGGATGTTTTGTGAGACCTTTGCCAATAAAGGATGGTCTCCAGTAAGGTATGCTCTCTCATTTCAGTATAAAATGGGTAATTTGGTTGATTATGCTATAAAGAAAGAGAAATTATTATTAGAGGTTAGAAAAACGATAGACACTGGTACCCTTATGATTTGATAGTTGCTGGGCTGCCGAACTTCATTGCAGATAAAATAGATAGAGAAACAGTCCAAACTACAGAACAACTATGCAATGAAATTGGTAACTGGACCATTTAGTAAAGAAAAAATTTACTAAGAATGAATTATCGAATAATGATACTCCAAACAAACAAACATGTAAGATATGTAAGATAAAGGTAAAGGAAATAGGTTTCATAAAGAAGAAAATGTTGGTTCAGGGAACAAGGAAAAAAATTGAAAATAATTCTCTTTTGGACATACAGAATTTTGAAAATCCAAAAAACTTGATAGTACACCATTGTAAGAAAGCTTACACTTTCTTAATGTGTTTTTCATTTTTGAACAAAGTCGTCGGCGTTATATATTTGTCAAATTGAAATTTCATTATTGTCAAAAGTTGTGAATACGAACATTGAATGTAGTTTCTTGTTTTCAGGTTTGTTAAGATATATGTAGATTACTGATGGTATTGAATAAATAATGCTTGTTTTCAGAATAAGAAACACATCTTGTTTTGTTTAAACACATAATAACATTATACATATATTTTCGTGTAGAGGACATCGGGAGAATCATTTTTGCTTATACAATATATTCCGTTTTCGAAGCATAAGCGAGATACAGGGTGTCAAACGTCATTTTTGGGCAAGATTCTTATGAGTGTGGTCAGTTATGTATAACACTTAAAGTAACGGTTTTTGGTCAAATCTCAGTATTTTTGGGTCCTCTATTCAGAAAAGTTGACAAAATCCGAAAAAAAAATTACAAAATGGCGGAAGACCTGCAATGTTCCAAATTTTTTTTCGCGGTTTTCAAATTGACTTTTATTTTCTGAATGAACACAATTTTCTAAGAATTTCCGTAAAAAAAAGTTTTCAAAAATCGAACACAATTTTTTTTATGTCTACAGCGATAAAAAAATTCCACTCGAAATGGATAAAATTTTGTACAATTGTACTTCTTGAATTATCAATCACGAATATGAAAACAGAATTGTTAAATATCGAACGGTTTCGTTACTACAGTCATTCAAATGTTTCGTTCGGACCTCCGAAATAATGAGAAAAAATTTGGTTTGAGCTCTAGAGTCAGCATAATTAAATTATTGGCAAGTACAAACATTCCAGATGAATTTATACAAAAAAAATCAGTGAAACTTAGTTGGGACTCAAACCGACGTAGGATTAAATAGGGAAATGGCACTGTTCTAAGGAAATTAATATTCGTTGCCAGGCAACGGTAGTTCGTAGTTCATAGAGTTGGACTGGTATTTGAATTTCAGTGAATATAATTTAGCCAGTAGTCAAACTCTATGAAGTACGAACTACCGTTGCCTGGCAACGAATATTAATTTCCTTAGAACAGTGCCATTTCCCTATTTAATACCTAGGTCGGTTCGAGTCCCAACTAGTTTCACTAACTTTTTTTGTATAAATTCATCTGGAATGTTTATACTTCCAAATAACTTAATTATGTTGACACTAGAGCTCAAACCAAATTTTTTCATATTTCAGAGGCCGAACGAAACATTTGAATGACTGTAGTAACGAAACCGTTCGATATTTTACAATTCTGTTTTCATATTCGTGATTGATAATTCAAGAAGTACAATTGTACAAAATTTCATCCATTTCGAGTGGATTTTTTTATCGCTGTAGACATGTAAAAAAATTTGTATTCTATTTTTGAAAACTTTTTTTACGGAAATTCTTAGAAAATTGTGTTCATTCAGAAAATAAAAGTCAATTTGAAAACCGAAAAAAAAATTTGGAACATTGCAGGTCTTCCGCCATTTTGTAAATTTTTTTTCGGAGTTCGTCAACTTTTCTGAATAGAGGACCCAAAAATACTGAGATTGACCAAAAACCGTTACTTTAAGTGTTATTTATAACTGACCACACTCATAAGAAGCTCAAAAATGACGTTTGACACTCTGTATCTCGCTTATGCTTCGAAAACGGGATATATTGTATAAGGAAAAATGATTCTCCCGATGTCCTCTACACGAAAATATATGTTTGTCCAGTTTATGATGAAACACCCTGTATATACAGGGTGGCCATTTGAAAACGAAACAGACGAGATTACAGACGAAATAAATTTTTTCGATAGAAATGCTCGGACAGGTCGATTTCTGTTTCGAGGGGGACAACTTAAGATGTAGGTTACGGACGCATAGCGCTTCAACCCTTGCTACTACAACCCTCACCCCCAATTTTTGAATAGGGAAGATGGGGTGAGTGATACCTCATTTGAAAGGTTTTTTTATACTGATTTCAGCACAGTAATTGTTTTTCATTTTATGCATTAGTTCTCGAAATATTCTTAACTAAGTATTTGAAAATGAAGTGGTGTTTTCATGGCACTTGTAGTGTAAGATTTGGCAAGTAGGTTAACAATATTAATATCATTATTCCCTGAAAATTTCATCCACTTGCAAAGGGATCCAGGGGGTAAAAACGCCCCCCTTAACATAGAAAAATTCATATCTCCGAAAATATTCGCCGGTGCATAATAAGATTTGGCACGTAGGTTAACAATATTAATATCATTATTCCCTGAAAATTTCATCCACTTGCAAGGGATCCAGGGGGTTAAAAACGCCCCCCTTAACATAGAAAAATTCATATCTCCGAAAATATTCGCCAACGACAACGACATTTAGATAAACATGGTTGTTTTGAAGCTCAAAATGTCGATTTTTCACAAAAAAAACACTACAAGTGCCATGAAAACACCACTTCATTTTCAAATACTTAGTAAGAATATTTCGAGAACTAATGCATAAAATGAAAAAACAATTACTGTGTGCTGAAATCAGTATAAAAAAACCTTTCAAATGAGGTATCACTCACCCCATCTTCCCTATTCAAAATTGGGGGTGAGGGTTGTAGTAGCAAGGGTTGAAGCGCTATGCGTCCGTACCTACATCTTAAGTTGTCCCCCTCGAAACAGAAATCGACCTGTCCGAGCATTTCTATCGAAAAAATTTATTTCGTCTGTAATCTCGTCTGTTTCGTTTTCAAATGGCCACCCTGTATATTTAGTATCAATCTCAAGTCATATACAAAATTTTGAGGTAATAGCCCTATTGCTCCACCTGCTCAGGGCTTTTCTTAATATTTTTAAACTAATGCACCGAATATAAACTCTCCTTTGAGTCATCTTTCATCGAAAACTAACAATTTAACATCTGGTAAATTTTCTTTAGAACTGATTTAATCCCCCTCTACCGTTATTTCCACTTGTTACCTGAGCCTCGCAGCAGCAATTGGAACACACAAGATTTTTCACGTGCTAATAATGGTAGCGTAGGAAGTGAGAGTGGCTAGATCTCAAATAAATCGCTGCACTCAGAATATCGTTCATGAGCTTGATCAAAACGACGATAGTGCGCGGAGCAAGTACGTTCCCCAGAAAAAACCCACATAAATCAACCGCTAACAATGCAGATTCTTAGAGCAAGAAGAACGATGGTCGTAATCTCTTTGTTTTTAGGTGCAGATCGCGGCCGGCGATATTCCAAAAAATAAAGCTCTCATTTCACTTCTGGGAAATGATTTACGTGGCTTGACGACAGACAGCTCGTGTAGATAAAGCTGAACCGCAGCGGTTAAAAAATGTTATGGTCTACGTGAGGTCATGAATTCCGAATGTCTTCCTCGTCTAATGTGGGCATATGGAAATTCTCAGCAACTAGGTGGTTCTAATATTTCTATGACTCGGTTATGTCAACGTAAGGTCAATGTCTGTTACGAGCAACCCATATTTCTTGCTGGAATTCACGAGATTTAAGGAAATATCTGAACTAGGACCGCTTCGTTTTGAACCACTGGTGGAATGGGTTTATTATTTGAAATGGTTGAAGGTATTCCGCAAAGTAAAATAATTTCTATCCATGTCATCACTGCCACCAATTGGAATGGGAGCCATACCCGATAACCCTTTCCCGAACTTCGTTTGAAGCCTCTTCTCTGGAAATGTATTTTCATTTGATTTTGGTCCAGAAACTGAACTAACATTCACAACAATTCAGATTCTAACTGTAATGGGGACTTCGCTTCATTTCAATCCTGGACGAGCAATACGGTAACAATACACTTAGCATAATACATATTTTACAGGCAAGTTATGTTATGGTGCAGGGTCAGTCGTCTTCGCAAGAGGCAACAATAAAAGATTATATAAAAAAATAGGACTTGAGATTGTTGCTGAGTATTTGAATGCGAAAACTCAGTACAATCGGAATTATATTCTGGATATCACTCAAAACCTGAAATATGTAAAAAAAATGGCAATTCAAAAAAGTGATCCTTATAGTTCTGATGATGCGATCTTTCTGACATTTTGTATGAACATTCGGTATGTAGATCTTCATCTACAAAATGAACTTCACTGCAATCCGATATCTTGTTCAGAAATATGAAGTTTCTTTTTTTAAATATTCTGATTGAATTTTCTATGGTTCTGTTCACATTATGACCAAGAAATATTGCATGAGAAATATTATGAGCGTTTTGCATGTGGTCGCCAAATTTCATTTAAATTGGTTTCGTCTGATTGAGATATTGAGGAAAAAAAATTGAATGGCCATCTTTTATGGAACACCCTGTCTGGTAAACGAACATAACCACGTCATTTGGGAGCCAAACTAACCCTGAAAACCTGAAGTGTCTAGTACACTCCCTTCGTGAGTTAACGTGCTAAAGGCCGGAAAGAGTTGAATTTGACCGCGAATTCGTCATCAGGGAGTAGAACCATATCGTTTGAGACCATTTTCGGCTAAAAACTCGAAAATTGCAGACATATGGGCAAAACGATATAGCACTCGTTCAAGTACAACCACAGCTCGAAAAGGAATAAACCCTGAGACATGTCCACGTGTTCAAGGAGGTTAATTTTTTAACTCTTAAAAATGTGTTGAGCGATCAATCTAATTCTATGATTGCCTCATCACAGCTTCACATACTCAGTTTATAATTATCCTTTCTTCGCATTAACTCTCATACGTTGAGAGGTATATTCCACACTCACATCCGAATCAATTCGTCTTCCATTTCCGTTTCCTTGAAGTTTTAACTAGAACAAATTGACGTTAGTACGAATACGAAACTTACATACATTTTGATCCCAATTATGCTCGATTATAAAGCTCACGAGTCAGTAGATTTAACTTTTCATACGCTTCGTTCCGCTGCAAAAGACCAGAGAGGGAACCAGTCGTCGATATTTCATAATGCCTTTGACTTGGTGCAAGAACTTGAGGAAATCATGACGGCGAAGCCAATTAGAGTTGAGTCTAGGGGCCTTTGCAGTCGCTCTGATGTGGATTTGTACAGTCGAGTAGTTTGCTTCGCTTATAAAATTCCGTAGAATGGAAAATCTTCCTTATAATTACAGACATATAACACTCCAGAAAGAGCTTCAGTAGAATGCTAAAAAGATCTTTTGCATACCTAAGTGTATTGTGACAAAGAATTGGATAAGAAAGAACTAAATGGATTTATTGAATACTTTCACGTAAAACCCTGTAAAAGGGATACTGGGACCTCTTACACTGTCGTACAAAAGTGTAACCCACATTATAAAGATCCTATTTGTTGAGAAATGAACTATTAATTAGCGAAAGCTTTACCTCATACCTTGGTGAAAAATACACTGCGCAGAAAAATTAAAACACATTGTGGAAATCTCCAATTTATTCTACAACTGAAGGTGCTCTCAATGATAATTATTTTTATCAGAATTATGCATGCATATGCTATCCAATTTCAACGTTTTTCTTCAATACAGATGTTTTTTCCCAGCAGGAATAAAAAGATGAGATTATCAGATTTTGAATGTATTGGCTCCCTTCTGAAATCAGTTGCTCTCGATGAATTATAGTGATCAATAGTTTTTTTCGTTTGATTTTCTACACTCGATCGCTATGCAACGCGAAACAATTTGACCCAAGAGGAATGTGCCCAAGCGGTAGTTTTGCGAGAAGAAGGGTGGACATACACAAGAATTGCAGAAAGGTTTAGAGTTTCCCATACAAGTGTGTCCAGAATGTTGCAGCGATTCAGGGAGAACGTTACTTGAGAGTTTCGTCGTTGAGACACACGGTTTGCAACCCCTCACCTCCTTCAAAATGAGCTTGAGCAAACTCATGGGGTGCAAATGAGCACTCAGACAATAAGAAATCGCCTCAAAGAATATGATTTGAGGCCTCGAGTCGCGGTCTGAGGCCCAGCTCTTACCCCAAAGGGGGGGTGTTTGGATTTTGCGAGAGAGCATATCCATTGGAAAGAGGCTGATTGGGAAAGAGTTCTCTTCACAATTGAGTCTTGATTCTGCCTCTACCATTGTGATCGACGTTCCCTCGTATACAGACGTCCACATGAAAAATATGCTCAGTGCAATTTCCTGAATACTACTGGTTTCGGGGGAGGATCGATTATGGTATGGGGTGGAATATCTTTGATTTCTCGCACAGACCTAGTGGTCGTTGATAATGGAGCTATGAATGCTAATAGGTATATAAGGAACATTCTTGAAGAGCATCTAGTGCCATTCGCTCCATACATTGGTGAAAATTTAATTTTTATGGACCATAATGCCAGACCCCATCGTGCGCGCATTGTTCAGAAGTACCTTGAAGAGGTTGAAGTCTCTCGAATGGAATGGTCAGCAAGAGGTTCGGGACAACCTCAATAAAAGGTTGAGAAGTTCAGAAAATCATCCAGCTACTCTTAATGACTTAGGAATCCAAATCAGAGAAATCTGAGAAGGATTAGATAAGAACATTTTAAGATCACTCATTCTGAGTATGAACCGTCGTTGCCGAGCTATAATTAACGCAAGGGGTGGAAATACCAAGTATTAAATCACTTATCAGCATTCCAGTATTTTTAAAATTGTTTATTTCTCTTCTCTCACATAAGATTCGGTGAAGTCCTGAATTTTTATCTATTTAATATTTTTTGTTTCGTTCAAAACCTTCCCGAGAGAACATAAAGAATAATTTATATAAAGTCAATGTAGAGTTAACTTTCATTAAAATTGAGATTTTCGGAATGTGCGTTAATTTTTTTGCGCAGTGTAGTATAAAGTCCGTTCACCCAAAGTTTGAGCCATCAGGTGGCCTTGTTAATTTGGTATATTCAAATATATATTAAAATTTTAGGTTATGCTGTTCATTTTCTTGTCAGATTGATACGCAATGTTGTCAATATTGCATAGTTCTATATGATAACTCACAAGCTCGTTGGACGAGGCCAGGTATATTTGGCAACGTTGACTTTATTTTACGTTATGGCAGCAAATACTGCCAACTTCAGATAAATAAACAAATGCCTCTTATGCGCTCAAACTTTCGTGAAAGGACTATAGGTATATGAATATCGAAATTGGTTTCTGTCATCCTATGAGGTAAGCAACTCCATCCCGAATTCACAGACTTAAATAAGTTTTATTCGTGTTTTTTATTGTCTGAACAAGTCCATGATACCGAGAGTTTCGTACTTTCACTGAAGGGTTCGATCCAATATCCAGCCAGCAACCTGACGCACAATGCTCGTATGAGATCCATAAAAGCGCATAAAATTGCGGGTGGCGTTTCTATTGGCATATCGGCGTCGTTATTTTACGAGCGATAATTCTTGATAATTCCAAGAGTGATTTTATTATCGTATCCGTTCCTATATTTTATAGGCACCTATATAGAATGGCCAACCAACCCCTCGCGATATTGATTAGTCGTTTTTCATGCATGACACTTGATTTCAAACCGTGATTGCAAAAGCTCTGAGCGATTGCGGTCTGAAAATGATCCAACTGGTATTGAAATAAAAATTCGAGATTTATTCTGACGAGGGAGCTTTTGCACACTCTTCACTTCATTCTCAAAACGAATAGAACCTGAAAATAGTTTTTAATTAAGATAAGTGCTCCTGCGCAAATATTTGCACTTCTTTGTCAGGAGCAAATTGGTTTCGAAAAAATTGTTGCCTAACAGTCAAACCAAAGAAGGAAATCAATGAGAAGGATAATGTAACGTTCTGGTGTCTATATCAGACACCTTCTTCAGACAAACTTGTAAAATTTTCGGAATTGTATGTTTTTCATTTGCAGTCTAATTGACATTGAAAGTTGTCAACAAATTGAGATGTTCACTAATTTAATTTTGAAATTTCCTGATGTCATTTCTTTCTTCAATGAATCAATCCAAATACGAACTATTCCAACAAAACAATTGGCCAAATTAATGTACTTCATTTAACAAAATACATGTGGATTATTTATTTTCTTTTTATAATTATCAGGTTCCGTCATTAGGATCTTTGTGTTGTTCCAGTTTATTATATGATCTCCGCTATTTGAACATACATACATATTATTATTATTATTATTTATTGAAGATAAGAGCCAAGTTAAACAATAACTATGGGGCTCAGAAAACATAAAAAAAACATAAGACAGCTACAGCGCACAACATCACAAACTGTATTGGTTAAAGCGGTCCAAATTGTTTTTGAAGGTGTTGACACTACCACTGTTCACTACCACTGGAGGAAGTTGATTCCAGGTGTTAAATATGCGATTAGGCAAGAAGTTTTCTCTGGCTGCATGATGGAAATTTTCGCGGTACAGCTTGAATTGGTGGCCCCGCAGTCGCTGATCGGAATTAAGGTGATACAAACCTGACAGTTCGACGCCGAACAGACTTCTTAATGCCCGATATGTTGTTATGAGTTCACCTCGCAAGCGACGGTCTTCGAAACGGGGTAGATCCAGGATATCAAGTCGATTCTCGTAACTTGGACGGTAGGGACCGAAGGCCATTCTTGTGGCTCGCCGTTGTACATTCTCTAAAGAAGTTCTGTCACCAATCAGTCTCGTATCCCAGACAGGACCAGCGTACTCAAGTATAGGTCGTATGTATGTGGTGTATAAGGAGCGACATGTGTTTAAGCTACACCTTCCAAATACTTTCTCTAAAAGATAGCAAATTCTGGTAGCCTTAGAACAGGTTAACCGTATATATACATGATCAGCGATTTGTGATCTTGTAATGTCTCTATTTTTGATGTCGTTCTTATGTTCTTATGTTACATTTGCTTGTTTTGTTCAATAATTCGGCCACCATCTGGCAGACGTTGGTTGTCAGAAACATTCAGAGAAGCAACTTTCGTCACGTTGTTCTTCGATTCGAGCACTTGAAGCCAATCATGAATAATAGTGAATGTACGCCTTTTTATCGTTCTAATGAGAATGAAGTTCATATTCTTCTGAAATTTTGTAATAAAAAAAATATTTGCTCCTGCCGTGACCAGGATTCGAACCTGGGTTACTACGGCCACAACGTAGGGTCCTAACCACTAGACGATCACGGCTACTGAGCTTGATAGGAGCAGATATGAATTTTATAATGTTGGAGCAATAAAATCTAAGATTGACCTGATTTCCGAGAACGAGATTTGTGAGATCAGTAGTGCATAACAATATTCAATACAGGTGTGGCTTAGTTAGGAATAGTCTAAGTGCAGTCTGAACTCGGCTAGATGACGATATAATACCACGCATAGTACGAGTTACTGGAATGAATTTTCATTGAGGGAAAGGGAAACATCATTAAATTCAGCACCTCACACAAAAGAGAACATATCGAGTTTTTCAGCAAAAGAATATTGTTTATGGTTATCTCAAACTGCAGTTTATTGCTTCTGCATTGATTGAATACTAAACCACCTCAATAGCTTTTTGGTTTTCTGATGACAGATGCTCTTCATTCACATATAAACCTATTTATATCGAAAAAAATATTTGATATTCTTCTTCAGTTCTAATTTTTATATATTTATCTTGCTAAATTTCAATATTACATCATCAGATTATTATTTCTTTCTTGAGTTTATATTAATACCAATTCGAAATCCATATTTTTAAATCATTTTCGAGATCAATGAAAAACTCCTGTCAAATGAGGCTCTTGAGGACATCACATAGTGGAAGTTCCCTATAACGAAAGCGCTAAAACCGCATAAAAAATAGTTATAAAGAAATGTCGTTATAAAGAAAATTTGTGTCTATGTCAGCAAGGTCGCGGTCGTCTTCACTGATAAATTTAAGTTTATCATTCAAACTTAAGTACTTCCTTTTAGACATTTTCGCACATCTTTCACACTAGCGGTGGTTAGATTGAAACCAAACAGCCAGGGGTGTATTTAAAACTGTTTCAGAAGGATCTCTCTGCCCGCCGTAATGATTTAGTTTAGGGTGGGGATTTATTACGTACGTCCGGAAAAATTTCAGTAAAACCCACCCTTATACCTTCTTACCAATACCCGTTCCAAGAGTGATGTTCTTTGAAAATTTCGTTATAGAAAGAATTTACTTCGTTTTAGAGGGTGTTTTCAACATGGAATATGGATTCAAGGTGCAATGTCTTGTACCAAATTCGTTATACAGAGAAATTCGTTATACAATCGTTCGTCATGGGGAAGTTCCACAGTTGTGATCCATTTAGCGGCTTAGCTCCTGAGGCATGAAGAATCTGGAAAATTCTACACCAAATCGCTGCTGAATGCTCATCACAAAGAAACATAAATATACATTAAATGGTCCACCAAGAGACATTCCAAAGAGCAAGGAAACCATCGAAGATACACTTACAAATGGAACCAACACATAAGAAAAAAACATAACATGCACCTGCAGAATAATTTTTTCTGAAAAAAAAGTCAATTTTAACTCTGACGCCTGATATGTCATAGTAATTAGGAAGTAAGAGCCCGTTTTCAGAGGAACTTTAGACAGCAACGAACACCACTGAGAGTGTTGAAACACCAAGCTCACTCAGTTCTTGATTGGAACTGTATTATAACATTCAAGAATTCAGGAAATTCGTTCTGCTTGAGGGCAGCTTTTCACATGAACTCAGCAAATCATCTACACCATTTCCAAGTGTATTTCAGAAAGCGTCAATTGTATTTCAGAATAGTCAGTTGTATTTCAGAAAGCGTCAATTGTATTTCAGATTAGTCAATTGTATTTCAGAAAGCGTCACTTGTATTTCAGATTAGTCAATTGTATTTCAGAAAGCGTCAATTGTATTTCAGATTATATCATATGTATTTCAGAAACGGTCATTTGTAATTCAGTGATGTTTTCTGAAATACAATTGACGATTTTTGATATACAATTGACTAATCTGAAATACAATTGACGCTTTCTGAAATACAATTGACTATTCTGAAATACAATTGACGCTTCTGAAATACAATTGACTATTCTGAAATACAATTGACGTTTTCTGAAATACAATTGACGCTTTCTGAAATACACTTGGAAATGGTGTAGATTCTAAATTATCAATCTTTTACAGATGAGGTCCTATACACCATTGTCCAGTCCGAATTTTGGATCTGGTGGTTCCCATAAATTTTGTTGCTGTTTTATCTTCCTCCTCCATAATTGAAACTGAAATTCAAGGATACATGAGTTTATCGGCTAGAGGAAACCACAAAAATAAGAAAATATAGGGTGTCCCGGAAAAGGTGGGATAAGAACATAAAAAATGAAGATGACAAGTTCCCTGAGTTCCCATAATTTTTTTTCATAGCGGCCCTCCCTACGAAGATACGACCTCCTAAATGATGGCACTAGAAATCCATTTCAGTGAAATAAGTTTCAAACTACTCGATATAATTTGATGAAAAGTTGAAATGATTAATAGTATTTAGAACCTCTGAGATCACCGCACTCAAATTTCAATTAGCTTGTTCAGTTTACCAGGGGCGGACTGGGTTGTACATTATAATGCTTACATTTTTAACGCCGTGTATGATAAAGTGTTAAAAAAACAAACTTGGATACCTTGAACATTAAGCTGAAGAAAAGGTACTTTTGTTCAGTGTCGATAAAATGAACCGTTTTCGGTAAAAATAATGCAAGAAGTAAGTATAATTAAAATTTATTCCACTAAAATGAATTTCCAGCGGCGTCATTTAGGAGAGCGTATCTTCGAAGGAGAGCCGCTATGAAAAAAATTGGGGGTCATTTTATTTTTTTATGTTCTATCTGAATCCGACAGATTTTCCACATTTTCCGGGACACCCTGTATATTGCACTGCCAAACTTTACCTCACAGGTCTGAACCAGAAGAACACCGAGTACGATTAAAACGTACGTGGTTTTTTCGATGACCTACATCTCAAAATTATTCAGGACCACATACTCGGCCTTAAAATAATATTATCTTAATTTCCCCGGCAACCCTTTTCGTGTTTGTGTAAGGCGTCGAAGTTCCCACACGTAAAGGGGACTATGAGCGTGGTTCTGTTGAATTTTGATCGAATATTGCGATATTTCAGTGTACGGGTGACTGAATATCTATCGACAACACAGCCATGCGTTTGACTTGTTTTCTCAGGGGTAGTTTTATGTTTATCGAGTCTAAATAGGTATCTATTTTGTATTAAACGACCTCCACCGTTAGCTGGAAGAATCACTTGAATGAATGCTGTGAAAACACGGAGATAAATTAAAATGAAAATTCAAACGGAATATTGGAAGAACGTAACTTGATATTTCCATAACAAGATATCAGATTCAACTGAAATTTATTTTGTGAATGAAGACTAGTTCATGTATAATTTCAAGAGGATCGCATCATCAGAACCATAAAATCCAATTTTTGTAATTGTCAAGTTTTTACTTATAGTACAGTATATTTGGGCTTAAAAGAACTCCTAGCGGGAAAATTTTGGGGTAGCTTTGATGTCTTCCGATTTTTGTGGTGCTGAGTCCGAATCTGAGGTTTGATAACAAAACTCCTTGACGGAACATAGAAAAAATACAGAATGAGATGAAAAATCTCATTGAGGATGAGATGAAAAATCTCATTCTTAGTCAGTTTTTGCTTATTAATAGCAAACTATCAACTTTCCGTGAAAAACCTTTTCATACTCGTACAAAATAAAAGTACATAAAATTTCCTACAAATTGTATTGATGTAGAAATGTTGCTTGGACATTCAGTATATCCGTCTTAATTCACAAAAAAATTTTCACTAGAATCGGATATCTTGTTATGGAAATACAGGGTGATTTTTTTAAGTGTTTCATTAAACGTTTTCAAGGAAGGAATTGTAATACAGATTCAAGATTTTGGATTTTTGTTTTAGAGTACATGAACTTCAATTGTAAAATATTTTCAAGCGGAATCTACTTCCGGTTTCACCGGAAACGAATGTAACTTCGTTATTTCAATGCAACACCCTGTATTTCATACATATTCGAATTCTTCGTTCAGTTCTACACTGATTTGATGTATGATTTGTGCGACCACTCAAGCGGTTCTTGAATTATAGCCTGATTATCAATTTTTTTTAAAAAAAGGTTATCACAAATTAGTGTCCATATCTTCAAAATCCCTCATTATAAGAATTTCTTTTTGCGAAGGTGGAACAAAAGAAGGTACGCTGATACTGTTTCTTGTATAACTTATGAGGAAATATTATACAGGGTGTCTGAAAAAGGGCCTCAAAGTGAGCCTCAATAAAACTATTTTTCCAAATGGCAACCCTATAATTTTGTAATTCCAATCGATTGCTCGTCAAAACCAGTTATAATGTCCCGAACGTTTCATGCCTCTAAAATCAGTATTTTGGCCGTTATTCAATAAAATTAGAATTTCACGATTAAAGACAGGTTTCGCACAGTTTGTAAGCTTGCATTTTTGAAGTAGGCTATGTTAGGAACTGTCATTCTTACTTTTTCTTACAGATCAAGCACTAAGCATAACATGCAATAATAATTTCACTGAATGATATATCAAGGGTATGTTTTTTATTTGCGGCAAATGTAACAAATTCGTAGAACAGGTAATTAGAAATTCAACGAACGAAATTCACATTACTGACTTTAACGGAATCAAAGTTCAGGAGGTATCAAAACAATTTTCTCCGTACTGGAAGCCTAAGCCCCATTTCGCACAAGCCAGTCCAGTCCAGTCGAGTCAAGTCACTTCAGGATTGGAACTATTAACTTCGTTTAAAATCGTTTAAAAAACAAATGGAATGTGAAATCTAGTTTTCATACTAGGCCCTAGTGTGAACTAGATTTCACATTCCATTTGTTTTAAACGATTTTAAACGAAGTTAATAGTTCCAATCCTGAAGTGACTTGACTCGACTGGACTAGACTGGCTTGTGCGAAATGGGGCTTAGCCCTAAACGGACACGAGTGAATACAGTAATAGATAATGAATGATCTGTTACTGTATTCACACGATTTCGTTTTAGGTTAATGCTTCCACTACGGAGAAAATTGTTTTGATACTTCCTGAACTTCGATTTTGTTAAAGGTGGTAATGTGGATTCTTTCGTTAAAAGTTCTGACTGCCCTTTCTAATATTTTGTTACATTCATCATAAATGAAGGACATATTCAATACATCACTGTTACTGTAATTCATATTTTGCAAGGTGCCCGATGGATCAAAAAAGTATGAAATGACAGTTCCTAAAATGCATTATAAATCAACAGACACAGCCTTCTTGAAATTTCTATCCTAATAAATGCATGGTTAGACTAAGAAACCTTGATTCAATCCTGAAATTCGAATTTTATTCAATAACGGCAAAACTACTGATTTTAGAGGCATGAAATGTTCGGGACACCCTAACTAGTTTTTGACGAGCCATCGATTGGAATTACAAAATTATAGGGTTGCCATTTGAAAAAGTGAGATCTTATAGTTTTATTGAGGCTCACTTTGGGGCCCTTTTTCAGACATCCTGTATAATATTTCCTCATAAGTTATACAAGAAACAGTATCAGCGTACTTTCTTTTGTTTTACTTTCGAAAAAGAAATTCTTGTAACGAGGGATTTTGAAGATGGACCTAATCTGTGATAACCTTTTTTTCAAAAATTTGATAATCAGGCTATAATTCAAGAACGCTTGAGTGGTTGCACCCAATCATACATCAAATCAGTGTAGAACTGAACGGAGAATTCGAATATGTATGAATATACAGGGTGTTGCATTTGAAATAACGAAGTTACATTCGTTTCCGGTGAAACCGGAAGTAGATTCCGCTTGAAAATATTTTACAATTGATGTTCATGTACTCTGAAACGAAAATCCAAAATCTTGAATCTGTATTACAATTCCTTCCTCGAAAACGTCTAATGAAACACTTAAAAAATCACCTGTATAAATATTCTTGTTTGTTTTCATATTCCAATTGAATTTTTTATGGTTCTGTTTACACTATGGTCACACAATTTTGCTTGAAACTTAATATAAGCCATCTTGCATATGGCCGCAACATTTCATTTCGATTCGTTTCGTTTTGTCTGAGATTTTGAAGAACAAACTTTTGAATGGCCATATTATATATTTCATAAAATATGGCCATTCGAATTTTTTTCTTCACTATCTCAGAAGAAACGAAATCAATCGAAATGAAATGTTGCGGCCAAATGCAAGATGCTCATGATGAGCCTTATGCAAAATTGTGTGACCACATAGTGTGAAAAGCAGCATAAAAAATTCAATTGGAATATTTAAAAAAAATCTTTATATTTCCATCACAAGATATTCGATTCGAGTAATTTTTTTTGTGAATCGAGACTGATACACTGAATGTTCATCCAAGATTTCAAGAGGATCGCATCATTGAAATCATAAAATTTAATTTTTTTTTCATTTATTGAGTCATAGAAAATACCTCATTTCAACTATAATTTGACTCGGAACAGGTTTGTAGGAAATTTTATGTACTTTTATTTTGTAAGGAAAGTTTTTTCACGAAAATTTTGATAGTTTTCGAGTAATAAGCATAAACTGACCAAGAACGAGATTTTAATTCTTTTTCATATTCTTTTCTATGATCCGTCACGAAATTTCGTCGTTAGCAAACCTAAAATTTGGATCAGCACCCCAAAAAATATAAAAAATTAAAGAAATCAAAACTACTCCAAAACTTTCCTGCTAAAAGCACTATTCGAGTGGGTTAATATTTCAGTTTAATTTCCAGAATATAATTTCGATCGTGATGAGATTTTGCATTCATATACTTAGAATGAAACTTAAGTCCCATGCAAAATTTTGAGGTTATAGCATTATTGTTTGGGTTGAGAGTCCTTGTTGCGAATGCGGAGAAGCGAGAACACAATCGAACACCTTAGAGCTATACATGAAATTGACGAGTCGTTTTTGAATTGGGTTGTTAATTTTAAATCAATTCAATAGAGTTTCACATTCATCATTTTATTTTTTTTTTCCTTTTTTCTGCTTCGATTTTTTTGTTTCAGATTCAGAATTCCGAAGGCATCTTTGAGAGGGTTATCGTTTGGACTAAATAAGAAGAAATCCTTCAATATTCTAATAGTTTTTAGGTGTTATATTGGTGGGAACGGCGAGAGAGGTTTTTTTCTGCTGGGGTTTTTCCCTGAGCTCTGGTATCATACAAAAAATTATGATAACCTCATTATTATTTATTATTTTTTTTATTTTTTTGTTTTTTATGTTGTATTATGTTAGCTCTCGATTTCAAAAGAATATGTATACCCCTAGCAGCCACAAAAAAACTTCGTAAGAACATAATGACCTTATCCGAACCCCACAATCACATTAGAGAACCCCCTTTTCCATGTTCATTTCTCGATTCCATCTATCGAAGAGCGTATCGGCGACATTGGGACAATAATTTCACACCTGTCTGGATTAGAAATGAGAGTTCTCATGGAACAATGCCACCTCAGGTGTCTGGGAATGCTCTAATTGAATGTGGACTACTGTTGATTTATTTTACATGTCCGGATAATGGAGTATTTTAATTAGTTGCAAGCACAGGTGGGAGTTTTTTCGAATGGCAGAAGAAGTGATTATTAATATACGTTCCAGTTGTGTAGGAATGTTAGTAGTTTAATTGTATGGTAGGCCGAATGTGACGGTATGAAATGTATCCAAGATTGAATCAGTATTATACATTCGAATGGTTGTAGTGGCTCTGTGTAGACTGTATTTATGGTTGAGTTTTGAAAGAAGCGATAAACGACAGTATTCAGGAATAGCAATGCATTTGATTGAGAACTAAGGCACAAAGCAAATCTAGTTGAGTTCTTGATGATAGCACATTTAGTGAAATATTTTTTGAGCCTTTTTCAATAATTCTGATTCTTATATTTTTCGTTTCGACCAGAATTGGCCCGCCGTCGTCAGTAAATTACTTTCAGAAAAGCAACCTTCGTATCTTTTTTAAAATAAAATTCGAAGACTTTGATCTATTTTTTATTGAATACTAGCGACCCGCCCCGGCTTCGCACGGACATCACATTAGAAACCTCAAAAATAACAGTACTTCACTATTTAATAGATGTTTTTATACATATAAACCTTCCTCTTGAATCACTCTATCTATTAAAAAAAATTGCATCAAAATCCGTTGAGTAGTTTCGGAGATTTAAGCATACAAAGGGACAGAGAAAGCGACTTTGTTTTATTCTATGTAGTGAAGCTGTCACATAATTCATGTGGACCTATCTAAGATGGATCTCAGTATTGGAGCCCCCATTGCTTTTACATCAACAGCAGTTGACTGATAGGATTTTCTTTAATTAACATGAAAACTGTGATCTTTAATGTTTTACTTTTCAGTTTTTTTTTTGATATTGAAGCTTCACCCCATGAAACTTTAAGCTTTTCATTCAATGCAAGTTGAGCAAGTTTTGATTCATCAGGATCTCCCAAAAATCACATAGGTAGGTATATGGAGTTGATGTTATTTGAATATTACAATCGAAGAACGTAAAAAATCAGATTGACAGGAAGATATTGGATGAATCAATGCAGAATGTTTCGAATGAAGACCATAAAATTCAATGGGTTGGAGTTCGAATAATATCAAGAAAAAAACTGGAACTTGGAAAATTGAAGATAGCAGCCTTTATCTGCGCATCAGTCAAGCATATGTTGATCTCAGAGCAATCTGGGCACCAATAAGAACATACAGTCTAAAAACAAATGAATTGTTTGGAAACTGATTCAATCAACAATAGAACAAGGCAACGATGACTGTTCTGAGAACTGTCATTAATGATAAACTCTGTCAAAGAGAGACGAAAATTGTTCACTTTTGAAAATTACATATCTGAAATGTGATGAGAATAGCCCAAATAATATTTCAATATTAAGCGGTTCGAGCGAAATTTCAGTATCGTGTGGATTTATATTTTTATCAAATTCTTTCGGAAATTTTGTGGATTTTGAAGGTGAAAGCTTCCTTATAAGACAGCAGATAACTTGTTAGTATGAAAGTGAAATCTTAATTTTCCATACTCATACACGTGTTCGTCGGCACATATATTCTTTTATCCAGAGAGTGAAAAATATCAATTCGAATAATGAACAAAAATAACTGGATGCTAAGTTGTAAGAAATTGTTAATTTTTGTGAACTCGGAGTATTATTTTTTGTGTATTTTGAATTCATTGAGACGAAAAGTTCTGCACAAAGAGCTCATATTGGAAATAACTGTTTACCGGAATAGTTCAACAATATTGTTGCGAACATTGCAGTAAAAGTTGGACATTAGTTAGGGATATCTCAGTTTGGTGAAACTATCTTCCACATTATGACAAGGGTTCGATATTATTAAATATCACACGCTGACGTCAAGAAGATTCATATTTGGAAAGCAAATTCGCCAATTTTGTATCCATGCCAGCACAAGAAAACCTCATAAAGGGTACCTTTACGGAACATCTTGCGAGTTTAATATTAAAGTACTATTTAATTGCATCCGTAGACGTTATAATGGAGTAATGTTATAGACTAATAATAGTTCACGGGCTTTATTTTAATTATTAATTAAAGCTAATGAGCGTGAATACGTCGCTAGCGGCACCACAAGGTCGGGCTCTTCTTTTGCTGTGAAGACACCGACTTTGAAACAGATTGTGGTGGGTGAGACTTATATCAAAGGAATTGAAAATAATTTCTCGTCATAAAGGAGGTGATTATTGGAACATGAAGAAGAGACAAAGAATCTAACAAGAAGAATTATTTATAGGGCCACTATCTACTATTATTCCACCCTACACTATCTCTAATTCATTATAATTTTTTAAAATTTTTTTTTGCACCCCCTAGCCCGAAAGCTGGAGACTTCCTTGGCCACTAAACAGGTTTGGAAATTCACATTGGAAACATACGATATTCAATGCATTAGTGAGAGTGTCATGCAGTTGAAAAGTGCTATACTGAACAGATTTACATGCTAAGTTTCGCTTTCGTTTGACTCGATGGATGGTCCAATGAACGAATAATCGATGCGATTCTGTTCGCACATTGCTATGAATCTTGTAATCCAAGCAATATTGCTATCTCCCAAATTCATAGCAATATGACTATGGTATTGCGTATTCTGTTTCAACTATTATAGCAATGTTGGTTATGAATTTCTCATTAGCAATATTGCTTCTAGAATCAGCAATCCAATACCTAGCAACACTGTTATTTATGTTATTTGAACTACTATTTTGAGTTTTGCTATGTCATTTCTGTGTTTTCAAACACTTGTAATGAGCAGGAAAACCAACAATATCTAAATGGAAGTTTTGATGAACTTCCTTGAATATAATAGAATTATAGTGACAGGAAAAACCACCCATTAGAAATACAGGAACTTAATAGCAATGGGTGTTTAACTAAAAATTTTTGTGAATGCAGTAAAAAATGGAAAAAGAAAAGATTGAATGCTTTCTCTGAGTGAGAAATTTTTACACACCATTTTTGATTAATGAGAATAAAACCTTATTTTTTTCAATAGCTGAGGCTGTTGGTGTCAAGTTATTTAGAAATGAGAAATTCTCACAATCAGTTCACAGAAGTGTCAATTATCGAAAACTCCATCAGTTAACCGTTTCTTGATATCAAAAATACCTGGGCTCCGAAATGAGATCCAGCATAAAAAATATCAAGTGATTTTTTTGAAGAATAAAACATAGTTATGTTTTTTCTGAGAACGGTAAAAAATATCAAAAGTATTTTCCTGACGACGGCTGGCAAAACGCCGAACAAAATAATTGAATATGACAATTATAGCCCAAATAATATATCAGTGTTCAAATCTACCTTACTCAATTGAGTAAGTGCTTTCACAAACCCAGAGACAAAGTTGTTCGGCACACTATTTTTATTGATATGCTTATAGGCAAAGATCAATCACTTAATCTTTGATAAGAAGAACCATTTCACTTTTGAATATCTCGAGGACTGAAACATAAACTCATTTGTTATTATTATTGAGTGCTTTGATTATTGAGTATATGTTCATATTAATGAAGAAGTTGTTATACACCAGAACGTGCTCAATATAATTTGAAGAAATAGTTTATTAGGTACCTAATATCAAAGTCTCACGATTTTTTCAAAATATTTCTTATCATGCCGAAGTTGAAATTCAATTCATCTCGAACAGGTTCTGTTTCGTATTATGTTCAATGATTGTTTTCATGCTAGAACAAAAAGTCACATAAAATTTTATACAGGGATTCTGAAAGAAGTGTTTGTTTCTTATAAACTTTATAGGTTTTTGACTCCCAGTCTCTGAAACATAAATAATTAAAAAATGTTTGATTAAGGTGAAGTGCTCCTGCGAAAATCTTTGCACTTATTTGTCAGGAGCAAATTGGTCTTGAAAAAAATTGTTGCCTAACAGTAAAACTGAAAAATGAAACAAATTAAAGGATATTGTAACGTTTCGGTGGCTATATCAGACACCTTCTTCAGACAGTAATGTCAATCAGATTACAAATGAGAAAATACACAATTCTGAAGAATTTTAGAGTTTGTCTGAAGAAGGTGTCTGATATAGCCACCGAAACGTTACAATATCCTTTTAATTTGTTTCATTTTTCAGTTTTACTGTTAGGCAACAATTTTTTTCAAGACCAATTTGCTCCTGACAAATAAGTGCAAAGATTTTCGCAGGAGCACTTCACCTTAATGAAACATTTTTTAATTATTTATGTTTCAGAGACTGGGAGTGAAAACCTATAAAGTTTATAAGAAATGCAGAATCCTCCCAGAATATATTTCAATCGATATCAAGAAGTGTTTGATTTTGATGAACTTCAGTTTGATGTATTGTGAAAAATAGTAGTGAACCACTTCTGCATGTAACGGTATATATATATTTTTTGAAATCGATAGCTAACATAATACAATACATATGACAAAAACAAAAATCCGTAACTGAGGCTAGTGCAAAGCGGGGTTCATTCGGTACTAGAGCTCATATCATATCAGTGAAAACCCTCAGTAGAAAAAAACCCTATCTCGCCGTTTCAACAAAAATAAAACTTATGAAAAAACCGAGAACTAAATTTTAATATTTTTTTCGTGTAAAATACACATTTTTTTCTGTGGTAAGAAAAACGACGATGTAATAGTGAGAGAAATATAATTTTCACGAGACTACTTTCCCGGATATACATATATACACTCACTTTTTTGACAGGGAAAAAAGTAATTTCGTGAAATGTTACAATTTGCTACCTGTCAAGAGAGATTGAATATCTCTCAGAAACAAGTTATACAAGTTAAATTTCTTTCACTATTAAATCGTCGTTTTTTCTGTATCAGAAAAAATAGTGTATTATACACGAAAATTAGATTTTAGCTTTCGGTCTATTGCCTCCCGACGCGAAGCGGAGGGAGACAACATATCCTCGAGCTTAAATTTAATACTTTTTTCCATTGTACAATAAATAACTATTTCAAACTCAAATTAATGAATCAATGATCAATCAATGATTTTATTATGCCTAAAATAATATGAACATCAGAGAATAGTTAGGATACAAGACGGTCTTATTGAATCTCATCTGGCAGCTTTTTTTCTGGCGATAAGTGAAATAACGCGCACTTTTTCCTCGTATTTAAAAATTCTTCTGGTGAACCGCTGGGCAAAATCTCAACTTGATTGTCGCTTACCGTAATCTCATTGACACTGATGAAACATCGGCTTCCAAGTAAATTGAGAAAATGCAATAAATAACAGTTAACGAGATCCGAGGAAGCACTGTAATATACAAGATTCAAAATTCCAGATGCCGCTTTACTAATTTGTCCGAATATTTTCACGATAAGCTCCCCGAGATGACTCAATCAAGACCGACTAAAAAATTCGCTTTCGTAAATATTTAAATAACCCAAATTTGGCCCCATTTCCATGTCTTACTAATGGAAGAAGTGATAAAATTAACCGTTGCCCAAAGTTCCATCATTTTTTTAACGACTGGAGTGAATTTGGAACGTTTTACGATATGTTTCGTGACTTGTACCATTATACGGAATCAGTTCTTCGATATATTGGAGGATATCATTTCAATACTGCTCATTATGTAGTTTTCTCTCCTTATTATTCAAATTGGGCATAATCTTATTATTTGGAGAATGGAATAGACAGATCGAATTTCTCTCCATTTTTTTGAATTTGAAGCGTTTTTCAGGCCATCGAATTCAAGTTAAAAATCCACTAATTCTCGCAACCTTTTTGTGAAAAGCATCATTTCAGTTCCATAGCTAAGTAATAGTGTTCATTTTTTTGTCAATTAGCATATAGCTAAAACTAATAAACAAGTGGCAAAACTTCGACGATTTGTTGAAAATGCATAATGCATTATGTAAGTATTTATTTTAGATTTTAGTTTTCAATCCACTCGTAATCGTAAAAGAAGGAACGAATTTACGATTTTTCGAATTTCTTACAAATCAATTCGTGAGAACATCTTAAAAATGATGAGCGTTTGCACCCTTGTTCATATTGAAATATCCTGAGAATAATTGATTCAGATCCATTAATTGATAAATTCCAATTTTCCATTTCGAAAAAAGCAATTTCATATTTCAGGTCAGAAAATTGTTTTCAAATGAATATCAAAATTTAAATTATCTCTTTCCAACAGAAACCAGCTACCAAGAGCTTCTGACTTCACTCAGGGCTTTCCTCATTTTTTATGTATGATTTCAATAATGATTCTCAGATGTTTTCTAGCTGTACACACTATGCACATATTCTCAGTGATCAATAAAACCAAAACTTCATTGGAAACGACAAAGATGCTTGTAAAAGATTTGTTTAGTCTCATTCTTGATGAACTTCCATCATAACAAAAACACGAAATGAAAACAAAGACCCTCACTGATTAGGTATAATCAAGAATATTTATTCATTTTCTTTCAGGTGAAAAGCTTTTAAATTTTCCTTATATAAGCAAGTGCTTTATTTGATGCGTAAAATGGTTGTTGAAGTGAGCTTCATTCAATTATTCATCCTTGAAACTGCTTCAGCTCCGGAAAATGATTAATATGACCATTGAACTTATACTTTAACTATAATTTTCTGCCCCAATTTATAACGGAAGATAAGATTTATGTCCTGTTTTCTGCATAGTGAGAAAACTGGTTCAAAATCGTTATTTCACTTTCACAATTGACTTAGTCAACCAGTCAGCCTCGCTCGTGTGCAAAAATTTCTTTGCGAACAATATATATGCAGAAGGATTAACAATATTTTCATACTAGGTAATTGCTGAATAACGAAACCAAGTTCAAGCATCTTAGGGATGTACTAACAGCGTAAGAAAAGGCGACATCCTTTCGCACAGTGCTTGTGTAAAAATAAAATGAAAAAGCAAAAATTTCCGAGTTAAACATATAAGAAAAACTAACACACAATGTTGAAAAATGCCAACGAGACTTTGAAGTTGATTAAGCAATGAACAACTAATTTGGATAAACAATAATGCAACTGAAAACGACTTCGTCCACCTTATTCAAAAGGACAGAATACTGCTAAATCACCTCATTATTTCGCCATCTGTAATTTTCCCAGTTAGATAACGCTATCTAGATACGAACAGACGCACTAATGGAAAATATTTTAAGCCTTTATTCATACAACTATAAATTTAGTCGAAACCACTCAATCCTCTTCTGGGACACCGACTTAAGGCGGTCATCAAGTATTTATGACTTAATTATCGGAGTATAAAAGTAAAACTCTTACTTGGAAAATTGTTGTCTGTCCACTTAACACTAGATGGGTCAGCAATATACCGTTCATATTATCATACTAATGTGGACATAACTTTTAAAACATTCAACAATGCGAAAAGGTAGAGTCATCTGCAGTCTGAGGTGAGTTGCTGCACTCGTCTCCTTTCAAGAATTGAAAATGAATGCTTTCCAAAAGATAATCTGTATGACAAACATGTGTTTCATCCTGAAAAATATGGACGAAATCCACCCCTACCATACTAAATATTAGTGTCCATTTCAAATTGTAATCAATTGAAATATAATGTGGGAGGATTCTGCATTTCTGAAAAACTTTTTCGGTTTTCACTGACAGTCTCTGAAACAGAAAAAATTTAAAAACCTTCAATTAAGATGAAGTAATCCTGCAAAAATCTTTGCACTTAATGGTCAGAAGCAAATTGGTTTTGAAAAAATTATTGTCTGGCGGTAAAACTAAAAGAGGAAATAAATGAATGGAATAATGTAACGTTTCGGTATCTATACCAGATACACCTTCTTCAGACAAACTTGTAAAATCTGAAGAATTGTGTGTTTTTTATTTGCAGTCTAATTAACATTGAAAGTTGTCAACACATAGAGATGTTGATTTATTTAATTTTGAAATTTCCTGATGTCATTTCTTTCTCCAAAAAATCAAGCCAAATACTATCTATTCCGACAGAACAATTGGCCAAATTATCTACTTCATCTAACGAAACATATGGATTCCTTCATTTCACTTTTATAATTATCAGGTTCCGTCATTAGGATCTTCGTGTTGTTCCAGTTCATCATACGATCTCTGCTATTTGAACATACATCATCAGCGATTTGTGATCTTTTAATGTCTCTATTTTTGATATTCTTCTTAAGTTAAGTAAGTAAGTATATTCAATTCAATAACTAATTTTAAAAAAAGTTCAAGTTTTCTTATCTCTAAAGGTCTTGATGTCTCTCCTGTTTAAGGTTTTCCACCCATACATTTGAACACAACTTTTTGAATTTTGTGTCTCATTCATTGGTTTCGTTCTGATTAGAATGGATCTCAAATCATTTTGTGTTTTGAAAACAGTTCTTATTTCTTCTGAGAGGCCAGGAATATGAAGAATGACGTTCAACAAATTGGTTGTTCGTGACGGTTTTCTGTTTGTACCTGATCATCATTAGAATTTTGATTAGATATTTTTCGTTCTAAATTTCGAATTGTTTTTTCTATGAAGTTTGGTGGGTATTGATTATCTAGTAGAAAATTTAATGAAGGCAATTTCATTATTTCTAATTTCAGGGGTAGATGAAATCAAAAAGGCCCTATCATAAAGTGTTTTATAATACCTGTTTTTATATTGATGATGCATGAACACTTCTTCTCAATTGAAATTTTTGCAATTATTTCCTTTTTAGAAACTGGGAGTGAAAACCTAAAAAGGTTTTCAGCAATTTCAAATGGTGTTTCATTCAATACAGGCGTACCATAAGAGTGGCCGACTGCTTGAAATACACCGAAAAGCTTGAAAAGCATGTCCTTAAAATAATCGAAGGCCTATGAAGATTCCAATTAATTATTATTTTTTATGTTTTCACCAATCTTGGCAAAAAACAAAATTTAGGTTAAAACGTAGTAAACATAACCTATCGAAGTAATGGGGACGATTTTGATGGCATTGGTGAAATAATAAGAGGGTAAGAAATATTGTAATATCCACAGGCGCTCGTGACATCTTATATTTTCAATACATATATGCTTATATGCTCTAAAACAAAATTGGCAAAATAATAAATATAACATAATTAGCGTACCCATGTTCATCGATAAACGTCAAAAAACCCTTACTCGTTCCTTTCACAACAACAATTACCACACAACTACCTTATCAATCAAAACTGCATAATTTTCATTGTTAAACTCTTAAAGATTTTTTCTCCCGAGTTTGCTGAATACCAAGTTTATTCAATTCGTAGCGCCTAAGCGGTGTCTTCTGCGTGAACAACCGTTAATAAACACTAAACACTTTTTAATGAAGCAACAATAATCAGCTTTGATTGTATGATTTGTCGAATAATCGAAAAATGTTTCTTCCGCAAAGTGTATAAATCCGAAAAAATTGCTGTGAAATGATTCTTGATTGTTTCTTGAATTGAAGAGTTAAATCACTCCATTAAAAATTTAATGAAGTTAAGTAAATATAGTTTCTTAGTAATCATGAAATACAGTCAGATATCTGGAATTCGCCGCTAATTAAATGACGTATTTTTTTAATAACTGTAGTTTTCAGAACTTTCCAACTTTCAGGAAACCTCACTTTTTGAGCTCTCGTTCAACTCACACGGGTGCCATATCGTTTCGCTTAAAGATCTATAATTTTCGAATTTTCAGCCGAAAAATGGTCTCAAGCGATAGGGGTTTGGCTCCCTGACAGATCCATGGTCAAATGTAATTCTGTCTATGGGGCCGTCCGGCCGTTAGCACTATAACTTCCGAAGGGATTGTCCTACAGACTTGAAATTTTCAGGGTGAGTTCGATGTCCAAATGCCACGGTCATGTTTGTTAACCAGTCAGTTCGTACAGGGTGTTCTATACAATTTGGCCATTCAAAATATTTGTTTCTCAATATCTCAGACTAAACAAATCCATTCGAAATGAAATTTTGTAGCTACAAGAAACATGCCCATAATAAGCTTCATGCAAAACTTGTGGCCATAGTGTTAGCAGAACCATAGAAAATTCAATTGGAATAGTGAAAATAAGAATCTTTATATTTCCATAACAAGATATCTGATACTAGTGAAATTTATTTTGTGAATAAAGATTGATATACTGAACGCTACAATGAAATCAGTTATAGCTGTTTATATTTTGTTATTTCCTGCTGAACCTTGGGGACCAACAGACCTAAATTATTTGTGCAGAAATGTGTTCTCTCTATTAACGACGTCTCGTGCCACTACATATTAAATAATCTATAATAATTCTTTCTTACGTCACATTCATAAAACACAATAAATCTCAATTTAGATATAAATTCCCCAACAACCAGAAACATAAACTAAATTGTGAACGATTGAAATCGTTTACCCGTTCTATGCCCCACGAACGCGAATATGTTCTATGTTTCACACGCCCGTTTTTAATGGCCCTCACTCAATTACAGTCCGGCCAGCTAATTCAGACATTAGATTTTTCAGGTTTTAATAGGAATTGATGTACTTCGCATTGTTCGTAGACGTAATGAGGCCAATTCACACAATTAACATCATATAATTTTATGGCTGGTGACAATATCCCCTTAATTGAAGCGTCAATTTCTGTGAGTTCTCGAAACATGTTTTTGATTCTAGTTGGCTGGGGTCGTTATGGTAATTATATGTTTGGGCCGTTTGATTCGTTTTTTGAGCCAGTCAATTCTCAGATTACAGAGTAATCATGTTGTTACTTCTTTCGTATTAGCAGTGAAATACCTAATGAGGGGAAATTGGGTTTTTTCGCTTCCTGCAAATCGTTGAATGTTTGCGCCTAATTTGATGAAATGTATGGATTCAATAAAATTATGCCAATCATCTTGTTGGATTGTATAGGTACTTCGAATCATTCGATCAACATCATGGATTGATGGTTTCTAGTTGTTGAAAACAACTGTTAGTGTCAATTTTAGATTGTATTATAGTAATTCAAAGTTTTTTCGGCTAATTTAACTGCTTTTATTTTCAATCTGCTAAATTGTTTACATCTCGCCTTCTTCGCAGGTGGGCAAAATTGATGACCCCTGGGCTACAATAATGGAATATCTGAGAGATAGAAGATGGATATATGGTACTTTTTCGAGAAAATTCAGAAAAGGTACCCTCAACTTCATTATCTTTTGTTTTCCAGTTAGAAGCCGAAATATACATTCTTGCAATATTCATTTCTGTCATTATTTACGCTTACCTATGTTTTTGCGAAAAGTTCTGCTTTTTTATATGAATACAATTTCTCGTTTCAATCAATTTCCATCTTGCGAAGGTCTTTAAACTTGAATATTCTCTAAACTACGGCTATATTGGATAAGGTTATGTTAGGTTGCATACGAAAAATTTGTTGAAGGTCCTACCAAAATAAATTAAAGCTTGAATATACCTACTTAAACTTTAAGTAAGATAAGTTTAGGTTGCTTAAGAAAAGCCAGTTGAGAGTACCAACCCAATGTGAAGCTTTTACAGCTGCAATAAACTAGCGACAAGTTATCGATTGAAATATATAATCTGGGAGGATTGTGCCTTCCTAAAAAACTTTTAGGTTTGCACTCCCATCAGTCTCTGAAACAGAAATAATTGAAAAAAATTTAATTAAGATGAAGTGCTCCTGCGAAAATCTTATCATTTGTCAGGAGCAAATTGGTTTTGAAAAAATTGTTGCCTAACAGTAAAACTAAAGGAGGAAATAAATGAAGAGGGAAACGTAACATTTCAGTGTCTAGACACCTTCTTCAGACAAACTGGTAAAATCTTCGGAATTGTGTTTTTTTATTTGCAGTCTAATTAAAAAAAAGTTTTTCAGAATAGAGACAAGTTGTTTCAGATAATTTGATGTTGGAATAAAAAAAAATTAAACTTGTCTGAATTTTTTTATAAAATTAGGAAAAAAATGTTCGTACTATCGAACTATAAGGATAGAAAATAGTGGGGGTAACTGTTTGCGCCATTGAATAAATTTAAAAGAAATCCTTTTTTCAATTTATCGATTGTAAATATGAATTCGCGAAAGACGAAAATATGTATAACAACTGAATTGACCAAAAATGCTGGAAATATAAATATCCGTATTCATTACAAAACATTATATAGTAGTGTCTATAATCTGATTTCAGTAATTCGAACAAAGAATGAGGTTTAATCTTGAACTTTCATTGTGCCAACATACTCGTTGAAAAATTTTCCAGGAACACCAAATACAGAGAATATTCTCTCCGAAATATTCATCTGAAGTGGTCCCTATCTGACATCTAAGAAATTATAATCGGCTTACCGAGGCAGAAGGTCATAATGTAAACAGATTTAGTCTTTACTACTTGGTTCACGGGTTGACGAAGGTCGAGCGGCCTATCGATCACATCGTATCCTGTCCAAAAGAGATCAACGTCTATGTAAATACATTTTGGTCGATTTTAGGGGATTTGTCAACGCGGATCAATATGTGAGTGCCCAAATCTGATTGTCCCTGTTCTGGCGACTTGAATGTGATTTGAGCGGTTTAGTATAAAATAAATAACACATTACATTATTTTATAATAATATTTATGACAGAAAATACTGCTTAAATTTCTGATATTAAACATGGAGTCTTTGGTTGGATAGCATGACATCTCAAGATATATTAAAATTGTAATTCTGTAGAAAACAACTATAGTCCGTTCACGTATGGTTGAGCGCGTTTCTTTATTTATCTGAAGTTGGCAGTATTTGCTGACTTAACGTAAAATATAGTCAACGTTGTCGAATGTACCTTGCCTCGTCCGACGAACTTGCGACTTATCAGACAACTCTATGTAATATTGACACATTGCGTATCAATCTGACAAGAAAATGAAGAACATAACCTAAAATTTCCATATACACAGTGGAATATGCCAAATTTCCATGGCCAACTGACGACGGCTCAACATTTCGTGAATGGACTATAGATTAATTCATTTTTTCATCAAAAATAATAATGCTCAAAATAACGTTCAACTTCTTCAAATATCTGATCCTAACTTTTCCCTCTCGCCAAAATAGTGTCACAACGGTCTCTATATAGGTGAAATAAATCGTTCTACACAGTGCGCGTCAAAATTTTGGAACAAATTAATTTTTTCAGAAGAAAATATTTGGCAACAAAATCGGGAAAAGGTCCAATTTTTGTTTCACTTTCACAAAATTTCTATGCATTTTTGAAGGATTTTTCTTGCACCCTGTGCCATCCTCATCAACCCTCTAAATTTTCTGAATAGGGAAATTGGTTCATGTGCTACTTTTTTGGCAAGGTCTTTGTATCTCCTTTACTGGCGTATGGAATTTTTCAAGAATTTTTTTAAGAATTGCTCAAAAAGTTCTTCAGTATATCCATGCACTTTGTCATGGCTCCTTTACTTTGAGACGATGTTACCTGATGAAATTTGCCACTTAATGAAAGTCGATCATTACAATTTTATTCATGCACAACTTTCAAACCCTTTCAACCCCCTCAAGTGAAAAATTAGAATGTGTAAAACACTGCGCTCCAGTTATGATCTTAAGTAGATATGTTATTAGTATATATGTATCAACTTCAGTGCAAATGTACTTATTCAATTAATGCCAATTCAAAATCATTCATATCTTGTTTCAAATCACTGATTCAAACAATTTTAATTTTATTTTTATTCTTTTAATTTTTTTCGCCCAACCCTGTATATCGTGTATATTCGGATATCCATATTTCCTTAAACACAGAGGAATTTGATACTGGCGCTTTACCCATACAAATTCCGGTAATTAAGATATGCTTAATAAATTTCCATAAAAAGAAAATCGATGACATAAGAATGTCAATAAAGAAATTCATTCAATATTTAACGAGCCAAGCTGCACAAAAATTTCGTGGATATCAGAAAGTTCAACCGCAATGCAGCTATTCTTAATGGGAGTATATTTCAGGGTGATTATATCTATAAGCAACTATCGTGGAAAATTACATGGTTCTATCAGAGAGCTTGATGAATTATTTTATGCAATTGCTGCATCTTAGCGCATTCGTGTTTCAGGAGGCTCCGTATTTTCATTTTGTACGAGAAATAATAATTGGAGGGTTTCAATCGAAAACGGAAATATCATGATACCACATAACAGTTTAAATAGTTATACTAATGTAGATTTTTTTAGAAATAATGTTTTTCCAATATTGTCAAATAATAATAACTCATTCGTAGGATATTCTAAAAATAGGTTTTATATGGAATTTACCAGCAGAATGATGACATTTCAATAATGAGTTTCCAATAACAGGTTTCATTAAGAATAATCCTTCTCTTCGGGAAACTATCCTAGTTTTCTATCTGCCTGAATAATTTCCCAATTTACTCCAATTTGCATTTCTAGTTATTTCCAGAAAAGAACATTTTAGAAATAATGGACCCTTGGAAAATTAAAGCGATTATCCGTTTCTCGTTTCATTATCAGGTTTATGAGAAAAAATTATTGAAACCACCGATAGTTATAGTTTGAAAAGAGGTTACAGTTCACTGCGACCTCAAGGTCTAGTGTGCCCCCTTACAAAGCTGTTCGGATTACACCCTTCACAGCTCGTCTTCTAGTTCCAGAGATCTGATGAAATCCGATATCTGTGAAGGCTTCAACGAGGTTAGTTCCTCAGTCTGACAAGTTTCTAGCCCAAGGCATTTTCTTCTTTGGCTCGCAATGCCAAACAATTCCGTGACTAGGTGAATGGGGTTTTCTTCCTCCTCCCCACAGAACCTACACTCGTCATTCTCAACAGGTGCTTCATGTGGCGTCAGTGTGCTGTAAGAAAGCTAGTGATGAAGTGTAGTTGTTTCTTACCAAGATCCAGATATCTTTTGGATCTTGCTGTTTGAAAGTTCCGAAGGCACTTAGTGGAATGATCCATCCGTGGGAGATTCCGCCAGAGTTTTTCCCTCTTGGTTTTCTCTTCATCATCTTTGAGTCGATGACGTAGGAGCTCAGTGCCACCGATATGAGCAAGAGAATTGAAAAAATCAAAATCGGTGTTTGACTGTGACGAACGTGTCAGCAATTGTTTCATTGGTTCAATGATGAGTCACAGTTTACAATGATGTCCAATGGGACACTCTGTTGTGAATCGTCATAACCATGATTATGCTACTAGTATAGAAATCAAATCCTACATACTTATTTATATCCTCATTCCTTACTTCTTCCGTATCAGGATAAAGAATAAAACTTCGATTTTCCTGGTTTTTCCGGAGTAACGTGGAAACCTCACCTCAAAATTGCATCAGAAGTTTGAACCCGCGAGTGTTTGAATTTTTGATGATATTCCATTCTCGTTGCTCCTGCAAATTCACTTTTCCCAAGTTCGTACCTGAACCTTCATAACATGATGAAGTATTGAGATTCAAATGGGTTTTTCATACTGCTCCAAGACTAAGACTGTACGGGAAACGTCAACGGAATTTTTGCGTCCAGAATGCGAAAACACAGGGGTACTAACAATTCTAATAATTAGCTTTCATAAAAATAACTCATGACATCGAAGACTTTGAAAATTGTACCTTACAAGAAAAAATTCAACTCGAACAGACTAAAGATTGATTTCACCAATTTCTTCAAGGTCGAAAATTTCACTGTATGCATCACTGTTGATAAATCGTTTTATTCAGCTGATATTGTATTTCAACTTTTCACATGATTCTAGACAATTTTCACAAGCCTTTCTGATTTGCACATGAGTAGATAAACATATTGTAGTACTATGAATGACAAACATTGATTTATTTTCTTTAGTTGAATTGTTTTCTCAAATTTGGCCGCCTTTTCTTTCTAGAATCTCCATGGATAACAAACAACCAAGTAAAATGACCCCTTTCGAATTGGAATAGAAAAATTTTGAATATTGAAGATATTTCGTGTACGAGATGAAGAACAATTTCAGAAATTTTGAGTTTTCACGACAATTATGCGATTTCTAGTAAAAATCACACAAAATAAGCTGGCGATGTCGAACGATCTGAATTGGCGGTTGAGTGTGATGTATACGTGTCAGAATTTCATTCATTGGTTGACTATTGAATGACACTTGAAAACGGTGCAAATTCGCCATTCTGTTTGAATCACGATCCTCACTAATTATGCTTGCTCGTACGTCATCATGGCTCGACGTTTGAACTCAGGAGTATAGAATTCGCATTCTCAATATTCGATTAAAAAGAAATAATTTAAAATTTCACATCATTGGATAGGATTATATCTAACGAAAAAAAATTGTTTTTCAGCCTATTGAAAGTGCCCATTAAAGGGACCATTTTTTCTTCTCAAAATTCGTAAAATTTTATCCTAATAATAATATGCCGTTCTTCCGGGAACAAGCACATCAATGATGAGTTTCTGAATTATCCAAGTGGGTAGTCGCAAGGATTGGTTCGAGATGGTGCTAGTAAAATTCAATTCTAAAGGGTCCTACAGACGATCAACCTAGTTGAAGACCAAGTTGTAAACACGGCATGTTGACGACCAAGTTGAACGTCTGTAGGCTGGTTGGTGGTTGATATTCCAGGTTGAAGACTAAGTTGATGCGAGATCAAATCGATTTGATATTTGGTGGGCGGAGCCCGATGTTGACGACTAAGTTGGAGCGTCTGTATGGTAGTCATCAACTAGGTTGACCACACCAATTGGAATTCTACCTTGTAGAGTGAACATCTCATAGCGTATTCAAAATTCGTCGTAAATATTCGAGGAAAGGTAGTAATTTAACTAGAAAATATGAGCAAAATTCCAAACATTCAAGTTTGGGTAGATTTCTTTGATTGGGTGAAAGATCTTCCTGAATTATGGAGAGTAAAATCCGAGATATATAAAGAAAACCTTGAGCAGATGCTTTGAGCGAACATTCATTGGTGGAGCAATAATGCTATTATAATTTTGTATAGTACTTGAGATTCATGCTTAGTAAATGAATGCAAAATCTCAGGATGATCAGACTTATATTATGGAAATTATTAAAAAATTAAATATGTAAAAATCAATAATTAAAAGAAAATTGAATTATATGCTTCAGATGATGCGATTCTTGGATATCTATGTTATGACATATAATGATTCTTTCTTTCAATATTTCGCATGAGGTTTACTGTGAGCATTTTGCATGTGGTCGAGAAATTCTATTCCAATTGGTTTCGTTTTGTCTGAGATATTTAGGAACAAAAATTCGGAATGGTCATATTTTATGGGACACCTTGTATGATTTGGCTGATTAACGAACCTAATTGTGGCATTTGGAAACCAAACTCAACCTGAACATCTCAAGTCTCAAGGACAATTCCTTAGAAAGTTATCGTGTTCATGGCCGGACGGTCCCACGGACCGGATTGAATTTGACCACGGATTCGTCATCAGGGAGCAGAACCGTATCGTTGGAGACCATGTTCGGCTCAAAATTCGAAAAGTTCTTTCATTAAACCGGAATGGGAAAAATGAGACCGATTGTGGTACCAATCCTTGGTCCAAATTCTTTCATTCAAGAACTGTGCTGCACCACATTGTCTCATATATCGTTTATAATAACATATAACGAAAGATCTCTCTCCATGTTTCGATAATTTCTCTAAATCAGCCGACTAGTTCACTCGACTGTAGGCCGCTTTACTAGATCACTGCCAAAATTTATAACATGATTCTAGAGTACCTTGGGTCATTCAGAGTTCGCTGCACTTATGACGGCCAAAAAGCCAGAAACAGCTGTCTGCAGATTCTCTGAGTGACATAACCTCTATGCAGATTCCTTGGATGTTATGCATGAATTTTCTCAGGTGACCGAGTTTAATGTTTCTTGGTTTTATGGTCGAATATTATTCTCTGCTCATCTGTTCATTCTATACATCTTTGGCAGTTGCCATAAAATTCTTTTATTTATATTATAGAAATACCTATATACTCCTCGAGTAACCATCCAGAAAACATCTGTGGATTTATAAAACAAGCGAAGTCATCCCGTTATCGAATCCTTCCAGAACAGACGTCAATCAGAAATTTTCCAATTGAATTCTGAATCTATCCCACGAGTCCCACAAATAATATAAAAAAACACACGCAGATACAGCAACAAAGGCTTGTCAGCCATTGTCTGGCAATCAATGAGGATAGATCGTCTAGCACGAAACGTCGATTTCGGGAACTGTATCGAGATTTGTCCCTCGAGGTCAGCACACAGAGACGGATGTCCTGAGGGAGCGACCAGCGAGCCCGCGCTCTGGCTTTGATTTCTATGAATGGTGGCAAATTCGAAGAGCGGAGAAAAAAGGTCAGTCTGATATTATTGTACACCGTCACAAGAAGAAAGACCTCTTTGTTGTCTAAACCATGTGAAACTATGACTGCCTCCTTTTAAAAGCACATCTAGGGCGAATCAGGGTTGTATTTCCCCCTCTGTTCTGTACATTTGTGTTTGAACTTTCAACATTAATCTATTGTGCGGTTACTAAAATTTTGAAAAAGGCAACTAAAGGATTCAGTTAAAAAGAATTCTGCACTATAACCTTTTTCTTCAGGGCAGGAGTAACATACAATACAAGAAATATAATAGGTATACATAAATAAGACTTTCTAATTAAGGTTTTTTCGATTTTCTCTTTCTTTCATTGCAGCGATATCAAAATCTTAACTATAAAGCATGAATTGCGTGCCGAAAAATTGTACCTATTTCTAAGGTTTGTGCGCCTGTTCACAAGCTTTCAGTTTAATTCTGTAAACATAGTACGTATCTTCAGAACAGCCTATAAATACCAGTATCAATCAAAGTAGTATTTCTATCAGCTTCCATATGTAAACTTGCAAACTACCATCAGTAATTTCACCTACTCAATGGAGTATATCATGACTAGAAATAAAAATTATGGTTAGTGGTAAGATTTCTTCGGAGTCCAATGATTAAAAAGTAATGGAGTCTTTAATTGAATGTTTGAAATACATCCATTTACAAATCAAGGCAAAATCAAGTATTAGCTCAGCTCATCAGAATAAAAAAAAATCTCAAATAATTTTTCAGAAAATGTAAAAACTAAAAAGTAGGAAACATGTATAGTCCGTTCAAGAAAGGTTGAGCTGTCGATAGGCCATGAAAATCGATATATTTCACTGGGTATATAAAAATTTTAGGTTATGTTAATTATTTTCTTGTCAGATTGATACGTAATGTTGTCAATATTGCATAGAGTTCTCTGAGAACTCGCAAGCTCGTGACGAGGCCGAGTTCATTCGGCAACGTTGACTTCATTTTACGTTATGACAGCAAATTCTGCCAACTTCAGATAACTAAACAAACGCCTACTATGCACTCAAAACTTTCCTGAAAGACTATATATGTATGATTTTAAAATAAAGAAAAAATGACAAACAAAAAATTTTTTGCCTTTAAGGAGGCTTACCTTACAAACTTGCATTGAGGCCCTGATGTAGGGCCACTGCTAAAATCTCAAAGAGTGAAGAGGAAGTAATCAGTGCTTTCAGCATGCGATCTGCGATGATTGAACTTCTCATTTGACACTACTCACTACTAGATGTCACCATCTGTTAGTTGCTACTAGATAGCTTCTAACAATTGTGGTAAATGTAGAAGTTTTTCAATAGGATGTTGTCTCTGAGGGATATGGGACACTGAAGAGGCCTATGAGGCCGAAACCGGTCTGTCTCTTCCCTCATTGACAACATCTTGAATAATCATACAGTCCGCCTGAAGAAGGTTTTGTGAGCTATATAAATGAAAATTGTAATCATTTCGATGATTACTATTTTCAATTAATCTATGTTTCCAAAATATATATTGATATGGTTCAAGGGGATTGATATGGTTAATTTTAAGAGTTTGTATTTTAATGTGAGTAGGCAGGATATAAAAAAAAATAAGATGGTTGTTACTATGGAAAAGGTTTGTCAGTTAGAAAATAATAAATTAGAGAAAAGTCACACAAATTTTCTTTCTAGAATCCACCCTGAAAAGAGTAAAATAATTCATTACAAATTAAATCAAGAAATTGTTTGGATCGTGTAATTTCGCAAACAAGAGGAATCACAAATAAATTTAAACAGAAATACACGATTTCATAACAAATGGCGCCCAACGTAGTGGCTGGATCTCTAGTAATGGAAAATAATATATTAGAAATGATATTGAAAAATTAGAAAAAAATGGAAAAAAAAATGGAAGAAAATGAAAAAAGATTGAAAAGAATGGAAAGAATGGAAAGGAAAATGGAAGAACTTTAGAAAGAATGGAAATGAAAATGGAGGAAAGTGAAGAAAGAATGGAAAAGAAAATGGATAAATCATTTGAAAGAATAGGAGAGAGAAAGAAAGCGAAATACAAAATAATGCTGAGGAGAACAAACTTGCAAATGAAAATCTCAATGAAATTAATTTGGGGAAAATTACCGATACAGAGAGTGGTAGAAATGGATAATAATATTGTTTATCCAGATTGCAATGTGTGTTGTTAGTTGAAAGGCCTGTTCAGAGTATGGTAATTTTTATGAAGAAGAAATGGAAATAGTTGAAGTGTCAGAATTTGTTGAAGAAGTCTATGACAAACTATTAAAAAAAATCATAAAGAGATCAATCATCAAACAATGGAAACAATTAAAAAGGGAATTTGATGGGAATTCAACCAAGAGGGGATGGCATATACAGGGTGACTGGTGACGTAAGGGACAACGGCTAACTGGAGATAGAGGACCTCAAACTGAATGAGGATTGGGGGTTTAAATGTCCCATAAGGCTATTCGTTTCAGAGAGATACAGGGTGTTTTTTGCAAAAGTGCTAAAAACTATAAACTCCCATATCTTCGTCAATATGGCAAATTTTTCGCTGATATTTGGCAAGCGTGTTACCATACATATTCTCCATCAGATCGAGAAGAAAAAGTTCCCAAAAATTGCAGGTCCGTATCCAAAAATTTCAATTTCCGTGTCAGGTTAGAAATATCACTCGGTATATGAGATAAAAAAAATTGAATTGGAAAATTGGAATCTTCAAGAAACACTGAGTAAAAATCTGTTTTTAGTTTGAATGGCACAAATTTTTTATAGTTTTTATGATATGTTGAAAGTCGAATATTACAATTTATTCATATCGAATTCAAGAAACATACTATTCCTGAAAGAAAAAAACACTGAATTTGATATGCTTAAATAATCCTGACGCATTTTGAATATTCCTTCACATCTTGAAATACTTTTTTATTAATTTTTCTATCAATATTATAAGAAAAACTCAAAAAAAACATACAAACACAAAAAGATTAACAGTAGCACATATGGTTCATAGAAAAATCAAATAAACAAATGCTCGATATGCGAGAGCCATTCCCTCACACACTTTTTGGCTCTTTTGAACAATTGAAGTACTTTTCATATCCACAAGATGAGAAATTACTCTCGATAGAACAGTAACACTAGATTTCAGCTCGAGAAAAGTTTGACTTCTTCTCAGAACCCCTGAACAATAATCCATCTGGTACTTATTTTTTTCAACAAAATTTATTCTTCAATTAAATAATGCAATGATTCATGAAAAAAACAACTAAGCAAATGCTCGAAATGAGAGCAATTTGCTTCAACGCATTTATTGGCTCTCTTGAACTCTAATGATTTCTTTCTCTTTTGAGATGAGAATTATTCTGAGACCAAATATTATATCCGTTCATTTTGCGCAATTCAAAAACAAGTATCATCTACATTTTCTTCATTCGTGAATACTGAAGGCATTTTTCAGTAGATAACAAACGACACAATTCCCAATAACTCACAATCAATGAATGTATGAATATAAACGTCATTTTTTGAAATAAGCCTACTCTGTGTAGTAGGATGTATTTTATTTATAATGAATAATAAACCACTTATTCTAAAAAATCACTTTTTTCCCTAATATTCTGTTTGCATTAAAGAAATTCATATGCTTCTCAAAGAAGGTGAAGTTGCTACACCTAAGTACATATTAGAGGAAAAATAAGTCTCAAAATTTATACATTATTTCATTGAAGAATAAATTTTGTTGAAAACATAAGTACCAGATGGATTATTGTTCAGGGGTTCTGAGAAGAAAGTCAAATTTTTCTCGAGCTGAAATCCAGTGTTTTGTTCTATCACGAGTATAATTTTCATCTTGTGGATATGAAAAGTACTTCAATTGTTCAAAGAGCCAATAAGTGTGTGAGGGAATGGCTCTCGCATATCGAGCATTTGTTTATTTGATTTTTTTATGAATCATATGTGCTACTGTTAATCTTTTTGTATTCTATTGTTTTTAATTTTTCTTATAATATGATAGAAAAATTAAAAAAAAAGGATTTCAAGATGTGAAGGAATATTCAAAATGCGTCAGGATTATTTAAGCATCTTAATTCAGTGTTTTTTTCTATCAGGAATAGTATGTTTCTTGAATTCAATATGAATAAATTGTATTATTCGACTTTCAACATATCATAAAAACTATAAGAAATTGTGCCATTCAAACTAAAAACAGATTTTACTCAGTGTTTCTTGAAGATTTCAATTTGCCAATTCAATTTTTTTATCTCATATACCGAGTGATATTTCTAACCTGACACGGAAATTGAAATTTTGGATACGGACCTGCAATTTTGGGGACTTTTTCTTCTCGATCTGATGGAGAATATGTATGGTAACACGCTTGCCAAATATCAGCGAAAAATTTGCCATATTGACGAAGATATGGGAGTTTATACTTTTAGCACTTTTGCAAAAACACCCTGTATCTGAAACTAATAGCCTATGGGACATTTAAACCCCCAATCCTCATTCAGTTTGAGGTCTCTATCTCCAGTTAGCCGTTGTCCCTTACGTCACCAGTCACCCTGTATAATGGATATAAGGGTATCAAATAGATTGAAGAAAAAAATATTCAAAATAATTTTACTGTATGAAGAACAAAGAAGTTTTTAGCATTGCAATATGAAATTATTCCATTTTGCGAAATTTTATTCTAAATTAACAAAATGCAAATAAATTGAGAAGAATTGATATGGTTCAAGGGGATTGATATGGTATTTTAAGAGTTTGTATTTTAATGTGAGTAGGCAGGATTTAAAAAAAAATAAGATGGTTGTTACTATGGAAAAGGTTTGTCAGTTAGAAAATAATAAATTAGAGAAAAGTCACACAAATTTTCTTTCTAGAATCCACCCTAAAAAGAGTAAAATATTCATTACAAATTAAATCAAGAAATTGTTTGGATCGTGTAATTTCGCAAAACAAGAGGAATCACAAATAAATTTAAACAGAAATACACGATTTCATAACAATATACTCCGTTCACGAAAGGTTGAGCACATAGTAGGCGTTTCTTTTTTCATCTGAAGTTGGCAGTATTAGCTGTCATAACGTAAAATAAAGTCAACGTTGCCGAATGTACCTAGCCTCGTCCGACGAGCTTGCGAATTGTCGGACAACTCTATGCAATATTGACAACATTGCGTATCAATCTGACAAGAAAATAAACATCATAACCTAAAATTTTAATATACACAGTGGAATATGTCAAATTATCATGGCCAACCGACGGCTCAACCTTTCGTGAACGGACTATATGTATGATTTCGCATATTTCTTTTTACATACCTAATGAAAAATCTAGAACAGAACCGACCACGAGTTATCGTGTTTACTGTTGGTCGTTAGGAAATATTCATCGTAGTGCAAAAGTTTTTTTAGTCACAAAAAGCTCACTTTGTATAATTTATTCACTAGCACTATTCGGTAGGTTAAATTATTTTTTTTTCAGGGTACAAAGAAAATCGAGCGGTTGCCAAAACACACATAAAATACAACTGAAATAAAAATATTCAAACAGTGTACAGAGATGGAATAATTTCATATGAAGATTAAAATGGGAAAAAAAGATTAAATAATCCATACATGATGAAGCTTGTAACTACAGCTTCAGCAAGACAGGCGATGCCTGACAATATAGGTATTCTTGTACAAAAACCAGAAACGTTGATGAAATGAATTATGTACCAATCTGTTAACCGAGCCAGAACTTTCACAGTAATTTATCATTTTGTAATTGAATTAATATCATCTACAAAACAAGAAAATAGAATACTGCATTTAAACACTCACAAGATCAGTGTTTCTCATAAACCTTCATTATCTTTTTAGATTGTGGAAAGTCGAAGGAATCTGCAAAATAGATATTGTTCTTAAAAGAAATTGCATTGAATGAAGTTTATCTTTCATTATCCAATAAGATAAAATGATAAATGTATTCAAACGAACCAAACCGCTATACCTAATTCATAATATTATCTCATTGTTATCAGCCTACTTCATAATCATAACCAATTTACACTCCAAACAGGTATACCAACCTATTCCACCCCTGCATTCTATACAGCATGTCATAATACAACATTTCGTGAATTCTAAGGTCTCGACCCCCGCAGGGCGAGCTGTCTAGGTCAGGATTGCCCAAGCTTTGGAAAGCGACCTAAAATCTGGTCTAGCCTTTCGAATCGGTAAAAACCCTTGATTAACGATTGTTAGACCGAGGGTTGTTAATTTACCCCGCGTGGCCATTCTGTGGTGCATGTTCTTTATGGAAATAGGTTAGGTTTTGTGGGACTGATATGACTATAGTGCTATAAATAAATGTGACATCTTGACGGGTATCGTTTTTATATAATAGGCATTGTTATTAGGAGGGTTTGATTCGTTCAGAAGATTAGGTTGAGAGAAAGATTTCAGATGGTTTATGATACAGGGATGACTGGCTGAATTTATTGGTGAAATGGATTTTTTGTTATAACAATTGTTTATTGTATTATTTGATGTATCTTTTTTCGGGTTGAAGAACTCCTGCTATGTTTCTTACGACAAGTTGTGTTGAATAACGTTGATATAAACTTCAGGGAAAATGTCATTGTGTGATTTATTTATAGATACCCAATTATATGCCTTATTCACATCTGTTGAATCATTCCTTTTGTGTTATTCAATGTACAAAATAGCTTCTCCATTAAGAATAAGGGGTTAAAATCCACTAAGACACCTCAAAATTTCAGCCCCAGACATAAAACTTCTTTCAATTATTACAGAACAAATTTGAATGGTTTTGCTTATACAAAACATTAGTTTAATAGCAATAATCAATTTTAAGATATGAAAATTCTTTGTTTTGAACTTCAACATCCTGGATCTCTGTAACGAAGCGTATGTACAACCTGTACATAGGTACATTTCTGACTGCTTTGTGATGAAATCTTGAAATTACAAAACTTAAGATTAGATCAGTTTATGGACAAGTGGACTGGTTCTTTAACATTTGTTCAATCTCGAATTCGGTCTAAATATCTAATTTTACATTAAATTTTCGAATTAAAATGTTTAAAGAACTAAAACCAGAATTTATTCACGCAATTGTGATATCAAAAATCAGACGAAAACTCTGTTAAGTCTCTAAATAAAATTATTTTGGAAAAATCAGAAGATCATTTGAAAAACATTATTGAATTAAACTGAAAATTCAAATCTTTGAGTGCTAATTCATTAGAATTAATAGTTTTCAATTCTCAAATTTTCTCTAGTTGACACGATCACGAAAATAACTAGTGAATTCACAGTCGGAAATTTTCATAATTTCGTTCGAAAACGGGCAGTTAAAAAGTGAGAAACAGTTCCACTGTGCAAATTTACCAGGCCAATGTTTGCTCCTATACGGTCATCTGCAAACTGTCCTATTTGGACGAATATTATTTTTACCCTTTTTCGGGATGAACTTTTTCCATTTTTACCAGAACACTACAGAGTTTTTTCATCTATGTGACATGTGTTCATGTATCATACGTATGAATATACGGTGGCCTGCCTACATTCTTCTCTGCTAATACTTTGTAATACACATGTTACATTCTTTGGAGAATCTAAAGTGAATATATCTTGTTGGGAGTTCTAAGAATCTAGAACTAAAACTTTTCTCACTCCTATGTAGGTTACTGAACACGCATTCACACATGGATTTCCAATTTCAAATCAATATATTCTAATACCATCTCATTAATTCAAAACAACTTTATCAACACAGGAATCACAACATTAACCCAAAAACACCTACTCAATCAAAGATTCTTCCACAAATCGGAGTCATTATCGTGACCTCACATATTTCTCGAAAACACTCGAATTAAGAAGCGAATCCGAGTTTGGTACCTATCACTTTGAATTAACCGTTCGAAAGAAACATCCAATATTAATTTACACGGTTGCTCAAACGACATAGCATCTTCAGAACTAGTCATAGGATTAATGTTCTCATAACTTTGAGTTATAGCTATCCATCTGTACGGGCACTCTACTTATCATTCGTAGTAAGGAAATGTAAAACAGTTACGAGTCAGTCTAGGTTGAGATCTCAATTAGAGAGCCTAGAGCGTGTCGGTTCTGTGGATGGAAACACAGAAATATACTAATCATGAAACATTCGTTTATGATGTTGCAATGGTAGTTTCTTGGAAATTTTAAGTGTCCAACTGGTGCAGGTTTTGCTACAGAGGAACAAATGATCCAACTATAACAGATGTCTAACATTTTAGGAAAAAACGTTTTTTTGCTTAGCTTACTGAACAAACGACAAGTTTTACTGTTTTGAACAATGCAATAACCACTTCATTGATTCTGCTCATTTTTGATAGTTTTTCGAAGTAAAAGTCATTTAGTTATTTACATCTGACGGGACCTATATAGATTTTCTATTGATCTGAGATTATAATTATATATTTATGATTAATGAAAAAACTACAGCTGAAAACTGCCTTTATTTACAAACATGCGTGACCAATTGAGAGTGTGCGTATCTTGTAGTAGTCACAATCGTATGCTGAATAAAATTCATATATCGGTGAAAAACTCAATATCATATATTGTTTAAACGATTTCAGTTGAGTCATTCTCGACTTAACTCCAGATTTAGAAGTAGAAACACTGAAATATTTCGATAAAACCACTACAGTGGAACTTCCCTACAGCGAACGTCTGTAATTCAAGACATTGCACCTTGAATTCAAATTCCATGTTAAAAACACCCTCTAATACGAAGTAAATTCTCTCTATAACGGAATGTTATACATCACTCTTTGAATGGGTATTGGTAAAAACTTAAAAACGTATAAGGGTGGGTTTTTCCATAATTATGCCGGACGTAGGTAATAAATCCCGACCATAAACTAAACCATTAAGGTTGACGCTCACTTGGACGAGACGAAGCGAAGAGTTGTTTTCCGCAGGCACGATTTGCACTGAATCAAATGGGTAGACGCTCACTTGGGAGGCGCGAAGCGAAGATCAGAATCGTTTGATTCAGTGCAAATCGTGCCTGCGGAAAACAACTTTTCGCTTCGTCTCGTCTCGTCTCGTCCAAGTGAGCGTCAACCTTTAGGGTGGGCTTATAGATCTTTCTGAAACGTTGGAATCTGCTGAAAATGTTGATATTGACAGTATTACTCTGAATGATTTCGTTTATGTCGATGTTCATATTGTTACAAATGAATTTCCAACTGAGAAGGATGGATCAAAATGCGGTGTTGGAGAACACTACGATAGCAGTGATCATACCCAGAGCGTTTGTTTGGAGGAGCAACCCACCGAAAAATCAAATCGTGAAGAGGAACTTCAAGCGTTTAAAACGAGTCACTTCGCTTTCCGGTCCATTGAAGGGGTTCCGGAAAATATTTTTGAATTTTTGAGAAAATGCAAAGTTTTTTCATGAGAATAAAATGTATTTCAATTGTACCATCCAGACAAAATTTACAAATTATTTTCCCAAAAAATTGTAAATAGATATTGTATTGTAAACGTAGGTACCTACATAAAATGCCTGTAATCATAAGAAATGCACTTGCACACCTTCTTGATTATGTATATGTATTCACAATGAAAAAATGTCAGGAAATAGTGCTTGAGTCGAATTTTTTTCCTTTCTGACGAAATTTCTGTATAAGGAATTTTTTGCTTATTAAGCGATTTCGTTGAATGTAATTCATAAGCTTAATCGAAAGGAAATTCATTGGGCTTTCACAGATAACACGTTTTGTGATGCAAGGTATGTAACAGTTTCAAGCTATTCAAGGGTTTTCGGAATTTGCATGCACTCAAAACGTTGATTTGAATTTGAGTCAAGTTATGCTGTACTTTACCTTTGATGGCCGTCAACAACAAGCTCGTGTTGAATGAGAGCTCTTGTCTCTTAATCTATACATGAATAGCTAGAATTTCAATATACGTGATTCCGGAAAATGCTACTATGTGCGAGAACATCAATGAGATTTAAACGGAAATCGTCATTAGGCTTTCATTGAAAAACCATCATTTTAATGCCGTTCCTAATTAGAAATGAAATAAGAGGCTTGGAAAATCTGATATCGTAGATTTTCCTCTTCCTTTTCTTCGTATATCAAGGAAAGCAAACCGGATAAACGAAAATGAAAATATGTTAATTTCGCCTGTCGGATGTGAACAACAGATACACATAGCAATGTTTACGAAACAAACAGGCTGAAAACTCAAAGTGCGGCGCAAATTTACTTTGTCTAATTGCGCCTTTATTATCTTACGCCAGATTTGCGATGGGCGAGGTTTCAGAAAGATAAGTTATCAACTTCGAACTTGACTAGACAGATTAATTAGATAAATTCCGAGGACTGGAGGAGAAATTGCAACGAGAATTTAGCGAGAGATTAATTGTTTGAACACGTCGGGACTGTGGAAAAAGTAAACAGACGTTCCGTGAACGGCGTTTTCGGATCGTCTGTTTGTTCCTGTCGGAAATATGACATATAAAACTATCTTATTATGTCTGTACGATGCAACACGTTTCTAGAATTTTATTTCTGCACGAGCTGCTCTCATATTATGACCACAACTTAAAGGAGGACTGTCTGTTTTTCGAATAAAATTTTCCGTTTTGAAATCACAACCAAAAACTGTTGGGGAACAGCAGTGGCTAATCATTTTGCAAGTTCTTCCTCTGTTGAAATATCATTTTTGATCATTCTTATAGCTTTATACAGGGTGCACCAAAACCTCAAAACGTAAAGGGAATGTGCATATGAATGCAATAGGATTGGGACACACCTTCTGTTGTAATGGAATTAACTCAAAAGTTATTGAAGACAAAATGATGAAAGTTGAAAACCTTGACTACTATACCCAATCCCTTAAGGAAAAGCTTCTATCTGGAAACTGAGTCGGACACATGATGATATTGAATCAATTTAATTTAATTCAAATCCCTTTGCAAGATCATCGAATGTTAAGCCAACCATCTTAGGTTTCGGAGAGTCGTTTGAGAATGTAATAGCTGACCATCTTTGAGCAATATGTTTCGTAAATTGCTCAAAAATAATCTATCCACATGGTTTACAGATAAATCAGAACTAGATAGAGGCACTGGCGTTGGGGTATGCGGACCTAAACTGTGGAATTTTGAAGCCCTGGAAAGTGAGCCTTTTATTTTACAGACTCAGATAAGGGATTTGGAAAAATAGGTTTAGGTTTCACTCAGTCTCTGAAACAGAAATAATTGAAAAAATCTTAATTGAGATGAAATGCTCCTGCGAAAATCTTTGCACTAATTTGTCACGAGCAAATTGATCCTATTGAAAAAATTGTTCCCTAACTGTAAAACTAAAAACTTAAATAAATAAAAAGGATAATGTAACTTTCGGTGTTTATATCAGACACCTTCTTCAGACAAACTTGTAAAATCTTTTCGAATTGTTTGTTTTTCCATTTATTACCTTTTTTAGTTTTACTGTTAGGCAAAAATTTTTTCAATACCAATTTGATCCTAACAAATTATTGCAAGATTTTCGCAAGGGCATTTCATCTTAATTAAAAAATTTTTAATTATCTCTATTTCAGAGAAAACAGTTTTTTTGAAATGCAGAATCCTCCCAGATTATATTTCAATCGATATCAGAGATAAGGGATGTCTACATAATACGCGTTCAGGATTGTCTTGAAACTTGAAATTAACATCAAGTTGGCGCATGCCTACATCACCATCAGGCACATCCAGACGCTGAGATCCCTGGAATCTCAGCCACTACTGATCTGGGAGTTCTGTAGCATCATGAAGCAACTGGCAAGAGGCAATTAAGTGAATCTACTATGGTTGCCAAGGCATTTTGGTGATGAATAAAATGAAAAAACCGATGAACTTGCGAAAAGTGTATCAAAGTTAACCTGCTGGACTTGAGCCTATCAGTCCGCTTGGATAAGTCCAAGGCAGCGTTCCAATAATGAGAATTGAGTAACACAATAACCCTCTATACCAGAAAGCTCCTGAAGCTGCCACGAGCTGAGCTTCGGATGATGGTGGGACTGCTGACGGAGCACTGTCAGTACAATTATAATTTGTATCATATTGGAAAGTCAGCAGATGAGATTTGCAGGCTTTGTGGATCAGAAGCAGCTCCAGCTGAACACATGGTATGCATTTCCAGAGCTGGCTAGTCTAAGAACAATTCATATGGGAAAACAGGTCCTGGACACCCAAAAACTTACGACCAAGATTATTAAGAAGATACTCTTCATCAACCCTATAGACAACCTCCTTGGGTTTTCATGAATGAGGCAAAAGATATACAAGGTCGCAGTTCCTGGAACGCGTATCTATCCATAAAAACATCAGTTCTATTAGAAATAACCTTTTTTTCACACTCGCATCAAGCGTTTCTTTCATGTTATCGTCAAAAAAATTGTGATACTGCAAACAGTTCCTCTTCAAAGTCGGTGCTGATAATATCACAATTTCGCAAATATCGGCTCGTTTTGAGAAACAGTCTTCATCGTCTTCTATTTTCATCTCG